>CM030840.1:2422753-2455253 GCA_018105865.1 Metaphire vulgaris
AGGTGAACAAGATGGGGCGTGGCCGAACAAGATGTCCGCGGACAAAATGTCATGGGGACAAAATTTCACGGTTTAGGGTTAGGGTTGCATTTTGTCCGTGACATTTTGTCCACGGGCATTTTGTCCTAGCACCTGATGGGGTTTTAATCTTGTTCTAAAATTTCTGTGGTTTGTCACCTGTCGTGGGGTTTTTCGGGGAATTTTGACCTTCTTAAAATTTTAACTGCCAGCCAATTGGTTTGTCGTATAAACTCTAAATAACTGTTTTCCCCTAAAAATCAGGGGAGGGCAAATTTGAAATGACGTCCCTGATCTATTTATATGGCGCCATTGTGAGTGAGTATTATGTCGCCGTGGTTTTTGCAGTCGTCGTCGGACAGAGACAGCGCTTTCGTGAGGAGCCCCAGGACAGCACCCTGAAGGTGGGACAGGACCACGTGCTCCGTTGCGTCGTCGACGGTCTCTCTGGTCCGGTCCAGTGGCTCCGGGACGGCTTTGGTCTCGGTACGGGGCCGGACTTCGACGGATATCCGCGTTACAGGATCATCAGTCCGGACACGGGTAAGGACGCTCTGGCAGCGTGGTGGCAACGCAAGGGTTAACAGCTGCAGAGACGAAGATCTCTGGAGGTGGATTCGCTCGTGCAAATAATCTGTCTACAGATGCGAGATTAAAGAATCAAAGGGCAAACTTAGAGGCGAACGTAGATGGATGGATAAATTGATTGATTCGTTGATTGATTGGTGCGTTGATTGATCGAATGAGTGAGTGAGAGAGTGAGTGAATGAGTGTGAGTGAATGAGAGTGAGTGAATGAGAGTGAGTGAGAGAATGAGTGAGAGAATGAGTGAGATAATGAGTGGGAGAATGAGTTAGTGAGTGAGTGAGTGGGAGAATGAGTGAGTGGGAGAATGAGTGAGTGGGTGAGAGAATGTGAGTGAGAGAATGAGTGAGTGAGTGAATGAGTGAGTGAATGAGTGAGTGGGAGAATGAGTGAGTGGGAGAATGAGTGAGTGGGAGAATGAGTTGAGTGAGTTAGAGAATAAGTGAGTGAAAGAATGAGTGAAAGAATGATTAAAGAATGATTGATTGATTGATTGATTGATTCTTCAGGTGAAAATCACCTGTCCATCAGCAATGTCCAGCTGGAGGATGACGCCATGTTTGAGTGTCAGGTGGGAGCCACTGAGCACAGTCGAGGCATGAAGAGCAGGCGAGCGAAAGTCTCCGTCTACGGTGAGTCCTTTCTCACGCAGTCGAAGATCCCTAAACGACGGCGCTAGATAAAGCCCCAACTGAGCTTTAATGCTGCAAATAATTATTTGACTTAACCTACGCATGGACAAAGTACTAGTAGTCGTTGCTAAAAGTTGCTAAAAGTCAGGCCCATTAACCCCTTAACTGGGTATTTAACTGTAACTCAATGTAAAATGAACGGATATATCCGGGGTCCCCAGTTAAGGGGAATCACAAATTGATGGTAGCAACCTGTAGGAAAGAATAAAGAATGGGGGTATTCATGAGGGTTGAATAGATTTATGAATATTATGTAGCAAAGATAACAGCAGCACTGACAGATAGAAAATGGAATAGAGAGATCAGTGAGTAACAGTGCTTTTCAACACAGGACACTGAGGATTCAGCTGTTACTGTTGCTATTATTATTATTATTATTATTATTATTATTATTATTATTATTATTATTATTATTATTATTATTATTATTATTATTATTATTATTACTATTACTACTACTACTATTATTACTATTACTACTACTATTATTACAACAACTACTACTACTACTACTACTACTCGTTAATTTACTATTCTACTAGGCTACTACTACTACTGCAAAAAACATGAATTAAAAAGGCAACAAACATGTATTTTAGCAGTCAACTCGTTAATTTAGTATACTATACTACTATTACTACTACAACTACTGCTGCTGCTGCTGCTGCTACTATGCTGCTACTACTACTACTACTACTACTACTACTACTACTACTACTACTACTACTACTACTTCTTCTTCTTTTACAATCAAATCTTGATCGAAATTTGTTTTAAAATACTTCTTGAAATTTAAAAACTGATTTGCAGTTCCGCCGGACGTCGTGTCGATAGATGGCGCTCCTCGCGTCTACGTCATTTCCGGTCAGAGCGCCGACCTCGTCTGCCGCGCCGCCAATGGGAAAGCCGGCCCCGACGGTCACGTGGGAGAGGGCGGGGCGACGGGTGATTGACGGCGTCAGCCACGAGGCGATCGTGAAGGCAGACGGCAAGAGGACGGACGCCGTCGGTCGCCTGACCTTCGTGCCCAGTAAGGCCGACCAGGGCAGTCAGTGGGTCTGCCGCGTGACGAGCCCGGCCATGGATGACGAGAAGACGACGGCCGTCACGCTTGAAGTGCAGTGTCAGTCTCAGTACTCTTGACGTCGCTCTTAGCATGAAAAACTTACAGTAGCATGATTTAAAGTGGCTTAGAAGGCATTACTTACTGCCTGTGTGAAAGCCACTATAGGGGCACTAACGGGGCTTGAACCCGCTCCGTCAGCCTGACGCTCCAGCACGTAACCCACTCTGCCATCTTCCGCCCCCCACTTGTTTAACTGCAGTCAAGCACAACTCAGTGGCGGCTCCAGGGTTTGGCAAGTGGGGGGGAGGGGGTTGACAACTTCTAAGCATGGAAGGAAAGCCGGCTATTTTTCATAAACCTGGGCTAGACTAAATGCTTGGAATGAGTGCAAGAAAGCATGGGGGTTACTGGGGAGTGGGGTAGGCATTCAATAGGTGCACGCCCTCTCCCCCCAACCTCCCCCCAATGGATCCGCCTCTGGCACAAATTGTGAATGCTTTTGTCGCTAGATTTTTAAAATGTAATTAATTCTGAGGGCGAGCATCTCTCCTAGAGCTCGACTTTTGGAGTTTATTACTTTCACTTTCAAATTCTGTAGCAGAAATCAGATGGATTAGACAGGGTGGCATTTGAGATTCGGACCAGTGGAGGGGATTCAGACCAGTAAGGGGAGGGGGTAGACCAGACCAGAGGGAGAAAAGAATTTTTAATTGTCTCGTTATCTTAAATAATAAGCTATTTGTGTAATTATAAGTTAATGGAACTCCGTCTCCCTTGCCATGCATAGAGTGGACCAGAGGGAAGTCAGGAAGTAGTGACTAGGACTTCCCCCCCCACCCTCTACCCCACTAAAAATTCGACAATGGTATTAGAATAACTGGATGATGGTTTTGAGTTATGTTGTTAAGGGTTACCACCCCCTGTCAATTAATCTTGGCCTTAGGAATGACAAATCATTAAGATTATCCAACAGCAGCAGCTGCTGTCTCTCTCTCTCTCTCTCTCTCTCTCTCTCACACACACACACACACACACTCACTCATGCGAATGTTCCGATCACTGTTAAACCTAATTAAAAAATATTTGACAAATGTCTTCCGGAACTCATTCATTTTAATTGCATGGACTAATCGCTCTTGTTAGTTTCCGGTCTCATTCATTTTAATTCTCTCTCTGAACTAATTCTCTCTCTCTCTCTCTCTCTCTCTCTCTCTCTCTCTCTCTCTCTCTCTCTGTCTCTGTCTCTCTCTCTCTCTCTCTCTGTCTCTCTCTCTCTCTCTGTCTTTCTCTCTCTCTCTGCTCTTTTGTTTAGGGCTTTAATTGAGCTTACCGGTAGTCTCTGAATGTCGCGTGTTTTTTTCAGACAAAGCCGAAATATCGATGAGCGTTTCACGGAAAGAGCAGGCAATAAAAGAATATGAAAGCATTGCGTTCGAATGCAAAGCAAACGCCAATCCATCGAACCTCACGTGGAGGCATAACTTCCTTCTGCTCTTCTTCTTCTTCTTCTTCTTCTTCTTCTTCTTCTTCTTCTTCTTCTTCTTCTTCTTCTTCTTCTTCTTCTTCTTCTTCTTCTTCTTCTTCTTCTTCTTTCTCTTCTTCTTCTTCGTCTTCTTCTTCTTCTTCCTCCTCCTCTTCATATTCTTTCTCTCCTCCTCCTCCTCCTCCTGTTTCGTCCTCCTCCTCCTCCTCCTCCTCCTCCTCCTATCCTCCTCTTCATCATCGTCATCATCATCATCATCATCGTCATTATTTTATTATCTTTATCAGTATATTTTGCAGCTAGTTGCAAATGCTGAGATCTTAATGAAAGCGCTTCTTTTAGGAAAATATTTTATATTGAAACTGTTTAAGCATTAATTTGCTATTTAAATTTTTAGGGGAATAACAGTTGAAATCAAATCTCAAATGGCTCCATTCTTATTCCTTTTGTTCAGAAAAAGCATATTTCTGAAATTATTTTACAGCAGTCTGGATGTTTTAACGAGTTTTCATTCAATTATCCATCTCCCTCAAATGTTCGCTTAATTAATTTGGTGGAATTAAAACGGAAATTAATTTGTTGAGACACGTTTGGGAAATTGTTTTCAAACATCGAAGCAAAATTGAAACATCGCTTTGCATATGGATGTCCTATCCTTCGGACACCGACCTTGACCTTCGATATTTGACCTTCAACATATGACCTTCAAACCTTTCAATGCTTGACCCTTGATCTGCTTGATCTTCGATGCTTGACCTTTGACGCTTGACCATTTACGTTTTGCTTGACCTTAACGGGTTGTTGTTTCTTTGAGTTTACAGGTGGTTCGTTGAAACTGACCTAATTCCCGGTCGGAATTCCGGTCACCTTGACCTTCGAAGCGTCACGAGGGATTTTCACAAGAAGAGAGTCATCTGCGAAGCGACAAACAGCGTCGGAGGATCACGAGAGGAAGTCCTTCTTAGCGTCGAATGTAAGTGGAGGAGGAGGAGGACGAGGAGGAGGAAGAGGAGGAGGGAGGAGGAGGAGGAGAAAGGAGAGGACATTGCCGATGGTGGTCTAATTCGGATTGGATCTGGTACGCCATCGGATGATGCTAAGGCCTAGACACTTTATTACAGTGGCGCCATAGAAGTTCATTGATTTCTTTGATTGAATGCCTAAATGATCGACTGATTGATTGGTTGATTGATTGATTGATTGATTGAGTGAGTGAGTGGTGAGTGAGTGAGTGAGTGAGTGAGTGAGTGAGTGAGTGGTGGCGACATTAGAAGCAGAGTTGGTAACAGTTTTAGAATACAGAACACTAGATAATTATTATTAGCATATAGCATCATCAACAGTTTACTGAAAATCTTTTCGAATGGTTCTTACCTTTCGAGGTCCCTGTTTATTACCTTCTAGATGGACCTCGCTTCGTATCCGGTGCGGAAAACCCTTCGGCCGACCCAGGCGACGTCGTCGAACTGTCCTGTGGCGTCGACAGCAACCCGGCGGCAACGGTCGTTTGGCACCGGGTGGGATCACCGGCCCCTCTCGGCGGGGGACCAGCGCTGCTCATTCCGTCGGTAACCGAAGAAGACTTCACGGGCTTCACCTGCACCGCCTCCGTCCCCGGCTACATGGACATCAGTCGCCAGCTATACATCAAGAAGAAAGGTTCACTTGCGTACTTACTTACGTACTTACGTACTTACTATTTACTTATTGTTTATTTATTTACTTACCTACTTATTCACTTACCTTATTTGCCTGCTTATTATTTGCTAATTACTTATTTATTCCGTGGAGTTATTATGATTTATTCACGTGTACCTATTCACTACCTATTTATTTATTTATTTATTTATTTATTTATAATTTACTTATTTATTTAACTACTAATTATTTATTTACTTGTTCACTTAACTTACTTAATTACTAATAACATTCTCACAAACTATGTTCTTAGAGATTAGAATTTTTTATCCTTTATTTAAAAAAAGGAATGGTTCTAATCTTAACGTGATACGTGAGACTGTTTTCTCTCTCCCTTTCTGTTGCAAAGGTCCTCCTAAGATCACCAGCGATTGGGTCCAATCGGCAGAATACGGAGAGAATGGAGCCCTGGAGTGCTTCGTGGAGGGAACCCCAAAGCCAGACCGGATCGTCTGGAAGAGAAACGGGAAAGAGATCCACTTTGACGATCGCGGAAGGTAAAACCGTTAGCCTCTGTGTCACGTGGGTCTGAGTACGGGTACTGAGTACCGGTACTCGCTGCTGAAAAAGTGTCTTGCTCCAGTTTCCGGCGTTCACTGTTGAAGTACCGCATGTACCTTGTTGTCGTTTATTGCTCTATATGAATCTGGGTCAGTGTGTAATTTATATATGCGTCTCGGTTGGAGTGAAATTGATATCCATCTGGGTCAGTGTGTAAATGATATGCATCTAGGTCAGTGTGTAATTCATTAATGCATATGCATCTGTGTCAGTGTGCAATCGATAGGCATCTGTCTGGGTCAATTTGTAATTTATATGCATCTGGGTCAATGTGTAATTTATATGCATCTGGGTCAGAGTGTGCCGGTAATTAATATGCATTTGGGTCAGGTATCGCATCCGAAACGAGGACGATGCAAACGGCAGACGCAGTGTCATCGAAATAGAGGAAGTTAAAGACGAAGACTTCGGAGAATACGTCTGCTCCTCTCAGAACTCCTATGGACAAGATCAGCTGACGATCAAGTACACTAGAAAAGGTACGTTTACGTGCAATGTTGTGCAGCCTTCAAATTATTATTATTATTATTATTATTATTATTATTATTATTTATTTTATTATTATTAACTGGATTCTAAATTGGTTTAGTGGCATTTTCCTGTGTTGAAATAGTTGTAGTCAGTAAATAATCTCAAATGCATTACAGGATCTGTTGTTGTTATTATTATTGCTATTAGGGATTATTATTATTATTATTATTAGTAGTAGTAGTAGTAGTAGTAGTAGTAGTAGTAGTAGTAGTAGTAGTAGTAGTAGTAGTAGTAGTAGTAGTAGTAGTAGTAGTAGTAGTAGTAGTAGTAGTAGTAGTAAATTGCAAATTATTATTATTATTATTATTAACCTTAAAAATGACGGGTAGTAGTAGTAGTAGATTTTTTGCAAAGTTCGTATTATCAAATATAACAGTTTTTAATCTGATTATTATTATTATCAATTAAAATTTGTCCTTCTATAGCACCATTTCTAATACTCAATGGCATCAAATGATGGTACAGTACTCCTAATCCATCCGTTAATAGATAGACTACATGTACATCCGACAGTTCTTCCTTAGCTTCTTAATTGTAATTAATTAACTGTAATTATTGATAGAGTACTTCTTTGGCTGTTGCTCGGTTGTAGAGTCTATTCCTTTGGCGTACATAGTGGGGGGAGCTGCGGGGGGAGTTGTCTTCATCGTCGTCGTCTGCGCCATCGTCTTTGTCGTCTGGAGACATCGCAGGTCTAAAGATACAGGTCAGAATCGACCTTTGACCCTTGACCCAGTTTAAACCAAGTGACGAGAGAAACAGCGCTAGATAAAAATGAGGCATGACAAGCAGATGTGATGATGATGATGATGGTGGTGGTGGTGGTGGCGGTGGTGATGATGATGATGGTGACGGTGACGGTGGTAATGATAATGATGATGATGATGATGATGATGATGACGACGACGACGATGACATGATGACGTCATTTTGGCGTTGTTGCTTTGAGTAGAGTCCAGTTCTTCGCGAAGTTCCGAAGATTCCGTGAAAAAGCCGAACAACTCCCCGAACATAAAGGTGGAATATTCGACGGAGAGTACGGTGGATGGATGGAGGGACAGTCTCCCGGAAGACCAGTTCCCAAAATACTCGGCCGAATACGATGAGCTGAGATACCCTCCTACAAAGGTACACCCTCTCTTCCCATGTTTATATACGCTCACCTCCTTAGAGTGTGTAATGATGATGATGATGATGATGATGATGATGATGATGATGATGATGATGATGATGATCATGATGATGATCATGATGATTCCGTGAAAAAGCCCAACTCCCCCGAACATGATGATGATGATCAAGTGTGTCAGTCATGATTCCTGGGTACAGTAGCGTCGCCACATTCCCTGGGTACAGTAGCGTCGCCACGTCGGGGGGCAAATGGGGGCAACCCCCCCAACCTGCCCCAGACCACCTACCAGATTCGCGCAAATCCGGTGAGAAAGTTTTTTGTGGAGGGAGGGGTAGGGTGGGTAAGGAATCTGACACGCTAGCCCCTTCCCCCCAACCAAAAATTCCTGGCGACGCCACTGTCTGGGTATCTCTTTTGGTGATGGCATATCGTAATAGTGTGATAGTTACATGCTTCGTAGCAGTATATTTCTGATTTCCAAAGATCTTATCCTTATTGGATCCTATCCTTACTAGAATTGATCCTTATTTGTCTTATCCTTTTTGAATATTATCCTTATTTGAGCCTATTATTATTGGAACTCATCCCCATTGGATCTGATCCTTGTTGATCCGTGTTTAGGATGCCGCCTATTCTGGTCACGTGAGCGGATTCCTTGATCCGGTCAACGAATACGACGTCCATCCGAGGACCAGGAGTCCCTACTTCCATCCAAGTCACCATGACAACGTCTACGGAACATATCCAAGGGGAATGGCAAGTGCCTATGCACCGCGGTATGAATATTCAACAGCTGCTATTTAAATATTCATCGCCTCATTAGCATATATATCGTTATACGCCGACTCGTGTAATAAATATAGACAGATTAACTATTTCGTTTAAAATTAACGACAGATAGGTTACTGATTAGCCAATGAATTATATAATTAATTAATTTATCGATTAATTAACTAATAAACATTGTATGATTTAATCCAGTGGCGTAGCCAGGGTTTCCGGAAGGAAGATTTTGGTTTTGATCATGACCAACTTCGAAAAATCTTGACAAGCAAAAAAAGATCACCTTTACTCTATAACGCTTACAAATTATCTTGCATCGGCAGCCAAGGGGGGTTGACCCCCAAAACCGCGTCCGAAAATTTAAAATGTATGGAAACACATTTTTTTAATTTTTTCGTCGGCGGCCAAGGGAGGTTTTAACCCCCAACACCCCTTGGCTACGCCACTGATTTAATCAAAATGACGTTATTTTTAAAATACTTTTTCTTGTACTATTGTTTTTTTCGCTTGCAGAATGGACGCCACCTATGGTCCACTGTATGGGTCGGAGACTTACGCCACCTATGGTCGACCCATGAGACGCGATTTCAGCCCGGCGCCCTTTGCACCCGTTTTACCCCAACCACCTCCACCCGCCTCTCCCGCGGACAGCCGGCTCTCCACAAACGTCTAACGTCGACCTCTGCGTTACTTCTCTCGGTGCGGTTTTCTCCGATGACCGCCCCAATCTGCGTTGCGTTGACGACCGACGAAGACGATTGTGAATTTTCTGCACCGGTTCGCGTAATGCAACGGCGGATTATCTTGCGCCACCTTTCGAGCTGACGGCGAATCATTCTGGAAGGAATTTTTATTTTTTTAGATCCAGAGCGGTGATACCCTCCTCCTCCTCCTCCGCTGACTTTTTCGCGGGGAATGGGGAAGGGGGGGGGCAGTGGCGTAGCCAGGATTTCGGAAGGGGGGTTTGGTTTTTATCATAACTAACAATTCTTGACAAGCAGCCAAAACTGCGTCCGAAAATTAAAAATACATGGAGACCCATTAAACAATTTTTTCTTCGGCAGCCAAGGGGGTTTTAACCCTCAAACCCCCCTTCCTCTCTTGGTTACGCCACTGGCGGGGGGTGTCTTTTATTGACTCGCTGGACTGTAGCAACGGACATTAGAGATTATCAGACAACCGTTTTATTACAGAAATATGATTTTCTAATTCGCCTAAAATATAGTCCTTAGACCAGCTTTAGTTTAGTCTGTCACTGACCGCCTGAGTGACATCAAGACTATAGCCCAAAGGTTAAATTTCAAACAGAAGACATTATCTTGAAGGTTGCGTGCAAGAATTTAGATCTAAGCCAGTTGTTAACCCCTTAACCGTGTATTTAACTGTAACTCAATGTAAAATGGACGGATGTATCCGGGATCCCCAGTTAAGAGGTTAATATCGAAGCTCAGACTGAAAATGCTTCCCTTGTAATATAAAAGTAGCGACGAATTTATACAGCGCCTTTTTTGTACAATCTTCTTTGAATTTTGTCATTTTATCCTCGGTGGAAGTACAGTACGTTCTTCGAATTCCAGAGATTTTCAGGTACTTGATTTTCCACGTGCTCCCCTAAGTACTGTACCTCGGCCGATTGTAGTACTGTACTTACTACAGTACCAGCTGTTTGACTATCACGTGACTCAAGTTTCTTTTCAATCTACTGTATGTTTCACTTGGACCCTGCACAGGCGTGAACTATTATTATACCTCTCTAGGCTCGAAGACCCCCACCCCCAATTTTTTAGAGGTTGCCATAGGGAAGGGGAAGGCATAGGGGTTGGGCCCTCCCCGCTTTTTCATCCAAGTTTACACCAATGCTTGGAGATGTGATAGCCTACTACTGAGCAGCATATTGGTCTGGCTTGGTAACGGAACATTTTACGGCTTGATCGTGAAATCAATTCCGTATTAATTTCAAAGCAGATGTTATATTTTAATCTCACTGAACACATTTCAAGGCTGGCAGCATAAACAATCAACATGGCATGCTTGTATCGTGTCATGTCAAACAGTTTACATTTTTATAAATTGAAAACATTTATGATTTGCAGAATATATTGTCAGATGTCATAAAATCGCATTTTATCGCTTTTTAAAAACAATAAATTATTAACTCGGCCATCGAATTTTTTAAATCTGACTGGCCGAAGGTAAAGATTAGCGCCCTCTAGCGCGGTTAGCTCTTGGACGGGTGACCGTCACTCGTAGAACTAGAAACACGACGAATAATATAGGCTGACAGTGGCGTAAACCTGGCGTCAACATTGGGGGGGGAGTAAAATCGTTCATAAAGTCAGGTCAGACCTCTCCTTTCACCCCAACAAAGTCTTGACGAGCAAAAAAGGTCATCCACAATGACACAATGAGTGATTTTACCATAAGGCACCACATACATACACAGTTCATTCAGCCGTTGTTATGTAAAACTGAAGGCGCTAACCCTTCGGTTCTCCGTACGGGCGCTGAGCCTATGGAGTGTACCTTTTACCACAATACATTGGGGATAATTGATACTCTGCCCCTTTTACTAATTATTTGGGGACCCTCCCCCCGTGTTATACGCTCATGGGCTGACTTGACTGACCTGTTATGACCTATATATATATATATATATATATATATATATATATATATATATCCAGTCATTGCAATCGAGGCACATTGGGTCGGTCAAAGGTCATAGGGTCAAAGGGTCAGAGAAACCTGAGCACTTGCATTCTCTCGAGAAACATGGAATTTAACTCATTCAGAATTTGCGTGTTGTGTTGGCGTTCGATTTTTTTAGGGTTTTTGGTCCATCCCATAAGGTACGTACGCACCGAGCGGAGAGGGGTTGGATTTTGGAGATTCTTACTAATACTATATACTGTGTGTGCAACGGGGGAGGGGTTGAAATATGCCTTTTTGCATACGTATTATATGGATGAGCCCTTTAACAACCTCTGGAGTTAAAATAATTGGGGTACTGGGCCGTCAAGTTCCCCCCCCACCTCACTGACAGCTCAATATTTTTGTCTGGAAGTAGATAGACCCAGCGGTTTCTTTTAAAAGCGAATCGTAACTTTCATTTTGAAACAGGAAATAGGTAATTGCGTTCTGCGTGACAATAACAATAGTTGGGAAGATTTTGGCTGGCGTCAGTGTCTGAGGTCATAGTTCGAAATGGCATGACGTCGAGCCTTATAGCCTGTCGCAGGAGAGTAGGCTATTATGGCTATATCGTGCAAGTATATATATATATTACATCGCATATTAAAATACAGAGTTCTTTGTCTCTACAGTGTAAGTGGGAAATTCAAGTGACAATCGGTTTGACTCAATCGCTTGTGATGATGAAAATTAATTATTTATTTGATTAAAAGGCCTAGGTTCGCCCGTGCTCAGCCGTAGCGTTTGGTCCGGCGCTGATCTCCGGTTTCAGGCAGGCAGCGAGACAGGAAGCTTGCGCCATTAATTCTAGAGTAGTTTGCCATGTAATGAGGAAGGAAGGACTGGAGCATTTGGCAATGGCAGGAAAAGTGGAGGGGAAAAGAGCAAGATGGAGGCAGAGAAACACCCTTGTAGACTGCCTACGAGAAGGGATTGAGGGAGTAAAGAATAACATCGAATTACAGTAATAAGAGAATGTCAAGATCGAATAAAGTGGAAATCCATGATCGCTAACGTAGAAATACACAGAACCCATAGAAGAAGTTTGCCATCGCTTTCTCCAGACCCGCGTTTTACCTTCGCAACCAAACGCTGCTACTCATTTACCACCGCCCTCTAACGGATGAAGGCTGAGTCGACCTCAGGGGGCGGCTCCTGCGGGGGTTGAACCCGTTCTGTTAGCGTGCCGCTCTGACGTGTCACCAATCTGCCATCTCTCCCCCCCCCGCTTATTTGATTTCATAGCAGCATATTGATTAATCAGCAAAAATCAGCTGATACATGATGCAAAATGAAGTCAGCGTAATTTTTATGATGCAGGGAGAGAGAGGAGAGAGAGAGAGAGAGACAGACAGACAGACAGACAGACAGACATCGAAGGGCGAGAATTGTTTATTGTATCAGATTAATTATACAACTTGGTTTAACTTTTCCGAGCAGAATAATTCCTTTCAAACATTCGGACAATTAATTAACACTCACTCGGTAAAGTACGCAAAGTCTCGAATCTACAGGGAGCGTCCATAGAGTCCGGAGTAATAAATCACGTGTTTGGACTTCAGTAGCACCCCTGCCCCCCTCCCCCATCCGCTTGCTGACGCCTTCCAATTTCCAAAGTCTATGGTTCCAAGTTCCTTCCAACCACACTTCCGCGCCTTTTCGCAGGCTTAACTTGTGAGGCTGCGCGGTAAAATGTAGTCCGTCGTGCCTGCCTGCCTGCATGTTTGCGACCAGTATTAATGCGCCGTGAGATCGACTGATGAAAAGAAGAGAAAGAAGAGAATTTAATCGATGAGTCAGACAGAATTAGGACAGAATTATTGCTTTGAAACAAACGACAAATGGACGACGCAAATGTTTCCTTCTTCATTTGATTCATAATCGTCGACGTCTAAACAGGAGATCAAACTGAAGCTCGTCTTTACCAGAAGACCAGAAGACCAGTAGTAGGAACTTCTTATTGCGATAGATTCCATCTGCTTCCAGGGTTCCGCTGCTCAGGACATTCCACCTGGAGTCACTCCCAGCCGAGGTCAAACCGAGGTCAATCAATCCTGCTCCCGTCGAGGGCGTATAAGACTATAAGTATAAAGTGTCTGGACGGTTCATTCCGTTTGGTTCATTCCAAGTGGAAGCGGGTGGAATAATGACACGAACAAGGATATTTCCTACAGTTTTCGCTGCATTGGTGATTGTGGCACCATCAGGTGAGTCCTTATTGCTGGGGTGTGAGGTTCACCTCTGTGCCCTGGTCGATACTAACCCCTCTTAATTCATTAAATTTTGGCTTTTTATTGCGCAACCTTCCCTCACCCGCCCAATGGGTGGAGAAAATTTTGAGGTGGTGCCGTTTTTCAAGTTAAATTTCATTGTATAACAGTTGAGAGAGACGATTAGGCCTAACGAGCAGCAGTTTTTTTTTTGGACGCGCGATGGTAATTTGTAAATTTTCGTAATTTGAAATAAAAAGGACGGTAATATATTTCGGTAAAATATTTTAATCTTAAACCAGAATTCGAAAAGGCTGTTGACTGTTCTCGCTGTTTCGAAACACGATTTCGTCCAACGTAGAGTTTCAGCGACGCGTTTGGCGTATTTCGTGAAGACGAATAAATTGAAAAAGATTGAACTTAAAGATTTATCTTCAAAAATGTATTTCTTATCCTGCCGCCGTCATTACCAACTGCAATTTTTCGGAGGCATAGTGGTTCTAAAGCAGGCAGATCAACCAAAACACTTAAAGCCTATTATTATTATTATTATTATTATTATTATTATTATTAGTAGTAGTAGTAGTAGTAGTAGTAGTAGTAGTAGTAGTAGTAGTAGTAGTAGTAGTAGTAGTATTACTATCATTATGGTTATTATTGCTATTAATGCTAATGCTACTACTATTACAGTGTACCACTATTATTATTATTATTATTGTTATTATTATTATTATTATTATTATTATTATTATTATTATTATTATTATTATTATTATTATTATTATTATTATTACTACTACTACTACTACTACTACTACTACTACTACTACTACATCAACATCACCAATACTATTGCTATAATATAGCCTACGATTGAAGAATGATGGACATAGTATACTTTACAGCTTTCTCTATACAGCGCTTGAAGCGGAACTGGGAGTAATAGTAATGTTCAATAAATTGTTATTTTCCCACAATCGTCTTTTTTCACTCCTTTAAGATTTAAAGCTGCAACTACTTCACGTTCAAGATTTTCCTTTGAAGTTTAAAAGTTTAAACAAATAAATTCCCACAGCTGTTATCTTGCCCCCATTCAAGGACTTCTACTCCCAGTCCCCCACCCTCATCCCGGAATATACGAACCGAAATGCCGCGCTGGAAATTAACCATTCAATCTTATCTAATGTTCCTTTAGCTTTCCCCGATGATAACCTAAATGACGCATTAAACGAGATACGCACAATAAAAGGACCTTAGATAAGGTTGAGGCTGCATTCCAGGGTCCTGAGTCCTGACGCAACTGCCCCAGTCCTTATAGAGTTCTACCGATATCCGAGATATAGGGCGGGGCATGCCAATTGCATCGCGCCATCTTAACCCCGCGCTGAACGCACCTTTCAACTGCTGCTGCTGCTGCTGAGGGGGAGGGAAACTTATACGATCGTTACCCCTCCCCGCTGGTAGATCCACTTTACCCCCTCCCCGCTGGTAGATCCACTTCATCCACAGTCTGTGGTGGCATGGGAAAATACGACAATGGGACCTCCGCTATAGATAGTGACGACGATGATGGTGATGATGATGATGATGATAATGATGATGATGAAGATGACGATGGTGGTGGTGATGGTGGTTAATGATGAATAATAAATGATGATGACGACGATGACGATGATGATAATGATGATGATGATGATGATGATGATGATGATGATGATGATGAGGACGATGGTGGTGGTGATGGTGGTGATGGTGGTTAATGACGACTGATAAATGATGATGATGATGATGACGACGACGATGATGATGGTGGTGGTTTGAATGGTGGTTAATGATGAATCATGATGGTGGTGGTGATGCTGATGATTCATTTGAGAATGTTTGTCTATAACCATCTATTTTAGAAAGCAAATTGTCGACCCATCTATTTTCTCAATGATAATACTGTATTTTCCGAATTATTCAGTTAACCTCTCTAATCTGCCTCTCGTTATGCAATGCAATTTACTTACTTACTTACTTACTTACTTATTGTTGTGGTCCATTTGCATTGCATCTGGTACTGCATAGGGCATAGACCATGGAGGTATTATCCCAGGAGACGGCATTACGTCATTTTTAGCCGAGGCTGCGTGAAGCCAGTCGCGTAGGCTAAATATAGTACCTCCATGATTAGCGGCCATCTTGGTAGACCCAAATCATGTGTTAGCGGCCATCTTGGTAGGCTCAAACTGTGGCTGCCGTCTGGAAATTTCCCAGCTAGTCGGCTTCACCGAAATGACGTAATGCCGTCCCCAGTGATAATACCTCCATGGCATAGACTGTATTGTTGTCCAACAAAAACACGCCCTGGATTTTACATCGTCTATTAGCGTGACTAACAATGCAAAAACTACTGACAGATACTCAGGCAGCTAACCACAGACACCGACAAACAGACGGAATAACCCACAGACGCTGACAAACGCGGTATAATTGACTGCAGATCGGAGGAATACAACGCATGAATATGCATGCATCGGGTCTATTTTTTATGTCAAATCTCAAATCTGACGTTACACAGAACTGGGAAACGTTCGTTGTTTGGCGCTTTATGTCACTTGTAGTGACTGACGTCAATAATTCTCTGTCGTTATCTCGAAGAGCAACAGGTGGTGTCCTGACGTTTGACGCTAACTGCGACCACCAACGAATAAGAATCATTGGTTATGTCGCTTAAAAACTACCGTACACGCTTAGATCGGCGGTGGCTTTGGAGCATTTGTATCGACCGTTGAAACAACATTTAGAGACATTTGGCACAAGAACTTCAAACTTGAGTGAGGGAAAGAAAGATAGACAGACGGACACACAGACATACAGAGAGACAGACAGTAGTAACGAATAAATTGTAACATAAATTATAAAATAAATTATAACATATCACAGACTTGTCCCAAAAGAATTAGGCTGAAGTTCCATGTAATTATTATACCGTATATATATATATATATATATATATATATATATATATATATATATATAGTTATATACATATATGCAGTACACACACACTCACTCTCTGTATATATATATGTATATATATATATACTTGTATATACTTGTGTATAGTTGTTTATTTGCTGCTTTGCGAATATTTGCGCTATAGAAATGTTCGTATAATAATAATAATAATAATAATAATAATAATAATAATAATATATTATTATTATTATTATTTGCGTGTGTGAGACTTATTTATGGACTTTTTTAAAGTAAAAACTAAGGTGAGAACCAAAAGGGTAAGTGTCGCCTGACCTTTCACCCTCTCTGTTTTCGAGTGTCGGCGTGGTGGTGGGGGAGCGGAGGGGGTTGGTTGGTTTAGTCGGTTCTCTGGGTGAATCGTTTCGATGCGTTCCGTGTAGGATGTTGTCTTTGGGTACTTACAAGTGGTAACTACGAGTACCATGCGTCGGATCTGGATGGAGGGGTGAGGAGTAGGATGGGGGGTGGGGTGGGGTAGGATTAGGTGAAGCATCCTGATACGGCGTCCTGCCGTCTAGAACGGTTTTATCGAGCGGAAAAAGAAGAGAAAGACTTGGAACAAGATCTTGACACCAGGAGGGGGGGCTGTAGGCTCTGCTAAGCTTCAACGAAACCAAAAACGAAACTGTTGCTGGCTGGCGATAAAAGCCTTTGAAACGACCTTTGTAGTTTTTTTCCCACCGCCTCTGTCTGCGTGTCTCTGTCTTTGTCTGTCTTTGTCTTTCTCCCTCGTTCTCGTCTGAATGCAGAGAACCGCAAAGAGTAGGGTCCCTGTCTCTAGCGCAGACGATAGCATCCATTAACCCAGTGGTTCTTAACCTTTTTACGATTTACGTACCCCTGAAACAAGTGTAAGATAACCAAGTACCCCCTAACGGCGTACCTTATCCTAGGACAAAAGTTTGTACTCTGCAGTATATTGAAAATAATATTATAAACCGCAACAAACATCTGCCACGGATTGTGCACATGTCAGAAAGTGGAATTCTTCTTTCGAATTTCTAATTTAGTACCAAAATTTCTAGGGTATTTGTATAGTATACAGGGTAAATTGTAGTAAAAGTCTTTAAACATACCTTCTTTCCGGATTTTTCAGTACCCCACAACGTTCTTCAAGTACGCCCAAGGGGGGTACGAGCACCCCCGGTTAAGAACCACTGCAGTAACCAGTCTAGACTAAGAAAACATAGTAATCGCTTGTGTGTGTGTGTGTGTGTTGTGGGGTGTGTGGGTGTGTGCAGATGCGTAATCTAACAGTATAATCACTATTTGTTAATGCAGAGCGCTGACAGGATGTATCTTACTTACTTACTTACTTACTTGCCTTACTTACTTACTTACTTGCTTACTTACTTACTTACTTGCCACTCTTTCTCTTCCCATTTTCTAATCGCATTTCTCATCATTGCTCATTCTCTAGAAGACAGATTTTACATTGCATGCTCTGATCTGATCCTATTATACGATTATATGCACAATGGCACAATGAGCAAAATGGGAGAGAACGAGAGAGAGAGAGAGAGAGACAGACAGACAGACAGACAGACAGACAGACAGACAGAGACAAACAGAGACAAACAGAGACAAACAGAGAGAGAGAGAGAGAGAGAGAGAGAGAGAGAGAGAGAGAGAGAGAGAGAGAGAGAGAGAGAGAGAGAGAGAGAGAGAGAGAGGCAGAGAGTTTTATCTCGGCGCTGCAACGCTCTGACAGCGGGCTGGGGGAAGCGGCAGTGCCAGCCACTGACAAGACCACCATCTTGCTCCGGTCTGCCATCTGTCACTTGCACGGTCGCTGTCAGTCAGTTTCTCCTGTATGTATACAAAAACAAACGAACGAGGCCTTACACGAAAAATCTAGAGAGACAGAGAGACAGACAGACAGACAGAAACAGACGGACAGATACGGAGCAATTTACTACTGAGTTCAGATCTAGGCATATAACTTAATAGACTGACTAACCCGGTTGGTCGATCAACCAACTGACTAAACGACAGACTCACTGCCTGACTCCTGACTCCTGACTCGGCATCTAAGAGTATTATTTTTGTAAGAGTGTCTCAAATCAAACTCTACAACATAGACTCAATTTCAGTCTTCTGTCATTAAACGCAGTGTTTATTCTAGGCCTGTTGGGGGGGGGGATTCCCTCCCCCAAGTTTTAAAATCCCCAAAAATGTATATGTTGGCTTGGGGGATGGAAATTTCTCCCCTCCAAAAGCGTGGAGAGACAAATCTTGTCTCCCCAAACATTTCAATCTCTCCCCCCTTCAATGTCAAGGTGGCTAGAATAAACACTGATTAAACGCGTTCATCCTAGTCAACCGACGTGACGGGGCAAGAAGGCGAGATACTGTATTAAGAAATCGTCGACAAGTATAAACTCGGGATATGAGAATATTATTAATTGCGCTAAAGTAAATCAAAGATCCCTTCAAAAGGGCCCCCGCCCCCTCCTATCCGCTGTTCAGTGTTCATGTATGCAGTGGCGTACCTAAGGTATGGCACGTGGTGGCCAGATGCACTGGGCTGGGTACCACCTGAAGGCAGGGTTATTTCTAAGATTATCAATTTGGGGGATGTCGGTCTCAAATTGGGAGGGGTGTTGGAGGGTGATAGGGGTGCATCTCAGAGGCTCGGATTGGGGAAAATTGGGGGTGCAGGTCTCAAATTGGGGGGTGTTTGGGAGTGTTAGGGGGTGTCAAAATATTCCCGCCTGAAGGGGACATAAAAAACTGATCTTGCTCTCCAGAGCCGTAGCTAGAGTATTCGGCGTCCGGGGCAGGGTATAAATTTATCGCCCCTAAAAGTCTTCAACAAGCCGGGTATGACCTTTTTTATTAACAGACTTTTCACGACGTGGTGAAAGAAAGAAAGAACGCGTGTTCAGAATGACCTTTTCTCCTCGTCATACTGGCAGTGTCGTCGTGAATAAAGTACCCTTGGGTTTTCTGCCCGCCCCCAGTAGGGCGCCCGAGGCAGCTTCTCCCCACCCCTAGCTACGGCGGCTCTGTTGGTCTCCACTCAGCGCAGAATAAGAAGAGACTGAGAAAACTGACTTTGAGCACATCATAGACCAGTTCGCGTCAGTAAAAGCAACAACAACAACAACAACAACAATAATAATAATAATAATAATAATAATAATAATAATAAATAATAATAATAATAATTATAATAATAATAATTAGTAGTAGTAGTAGTAGTAGTAGTAGGAGTAGTAGTAGTAGTAGTAGTATAGTAGTAGTAGTAGTAGTAGTAGTAGTAGTAGTAGTAGTAGTAGTAGTAGTAGTAGTAGTAGTAGTAGTAGTAGTAGTAGTAGTAGTAGTAGTATGATTATTATGCACTTCTATAGCTTCAGTTCTAATACCCAAGGGTATCAATCGATAGTACTTCAAATCCATCCGCAAAAGATCCAGGTCATTCCAGATCCAGATCACGACAAATGAAAGACCTCTGTTCACGTGTAGTCTGAGATTCTTGCCTTCCCGCTGTCCAGCCGCAGCTCTAAGGCAGGGTTTAAGTCTGACCCTTCATGACCCTTCTGCGACGGAGGAACGGCCAGGAGGCCACACCAGCCAAGGATGAGAATTTTGTTTTGGAAATCAGCGCGGGGTGTCCCTCCTCGCCCCCACCCCACCCCACTCCACCCCAGCGAGCGTTTAGGGCGTCGAGTGGTACGTTTCCAGACCCCCATGCGTTTATAAACACAGTTGCAGGGTTAATGGCTGACTGGCTGGCTGGCCCCTGACCAGTCACCCCCCTCCCCCCACTCGGATCAAGAGGAGACTATCCAGGACGTGCAGCAATCAAACGAGAGGACAGCGACGACATACAAAGTGGCCTCTCTCTCATTATTTAGATTCTCGTTCTGAACATTTATATAGCGCCTCTGTATGCTGAGTTTGTTTATTTTCATCTTCTAATCAACATTCAACATAGTAATATACAGTAGAACTTCGCTATATCGGCCTCGGTTATAGCGCATACTCGGTTGTAACTTAGGCCTACCGCAATGTATGCATACATCCCGTGTGATGAGCTACTGTATTGGAGGGTATTAGATATAACAGACTCGCTAAGCACGCTATAACGAAGTTCTACTGTATTCGCGTATGCATGTATGACTGTATGTATATGGTTGTATCATGTATGTATGCATGTATTTCTATGTATGTATGCATATGGTTGTATGCAATACTATGTATGCATCTTATGCGCTAAGTAGGTTATAACGAAGTTCTACTGTATGTATGTATGTAAGCATGTATGCATGTTTGTATGTGTGTATGTATGTATATGTATTGTATATGCTTTGGTTGAAACTGTTTCAGTTAATTCTGATTCAAGTGATAACACCTTTACGTCATCGCCACAGGTAAAAAGGACGCTGTGGGGTCAACCAGTGCAATTCGAATGTCACGTGATTAGATTAGGTGAGTACAGGACTTTCAAGTTCCGACAGTTTCTTCATATTTGAAATGGATCGGTTTAATTGCAAACTACGGCAAAATCCCGGCAAAACTACATAGAAGTATGGAAAAGCATTAAATCTTTCTCGTGGAATGGCAAAAATCATTCAAATCAATTTGTATTACAGTTATTTATTATTATTATTATTATTATTATTATTATTATTATTATTATTATTATTATTATTATTATTATTATTATTATTATTATTACTATTACTATTACTATTACTATTACTATTATTAAATTATTATTATTATTATTATTATTATTATTATTACTATTACTATTACTATTATTAAATTATTATTATTATTATTGTTGTTGTTGTTGTTGTTATTGTTATTATTGTTATTGTTATTATTATTAGATTAAACTTTACAGATGTTTTTCTTCTCAGGTTTGTCTAAATCATTGATTTCCACATGAGTTCACGTCTTATCAACTTTGTATCTTGTGCCTTTCAACTCTCGAGCGTCTGACCTCTGAGTGACCTTGATAGTAGAGGTGCCTTACTTTCAGTAGCGAGATAGTAGGCCTAATGGGCTGGGGTGGGGGTGGGGGTGGGGTGGGGAGAGTGAGGAGAGAAGATTGAATCGACTTAGAGAATCAATCAATCAGTTGATTGTGAAAGTGGTTGAATGGTCGAAAGACACATCTGCATCTATGTAGATGCTGCCACTGCTCTTTATTTATCACTCGGTCGACAGAAAAACCGTGCAAAGCTATAGCAGAGAATTATTCCATCAGACTTCGGTTGCTTCACGTATCGAATCCAGGATAGAATTCGCGATAAATTCCCTCTTTCTCTGCCAGTGTTTATTCTAGCCACCTTGACATTGGGGAGTTTAAAATGTTTGGGGGGAGCAAGATTTGTCTCTCCACGCTTTGGGGGGGAATTTCCATCCCCAAGCCAACATATACATTTTGGGGGGGCGGAATTTTAAAACCTGGGAGAATTCCCCCCAAACAGGCCTAGAATAAACACTGTTTCTCTACCAATATTTTTCTGTCTGGCTGTCTCTCTCTCTCTCTCTCTCTCTGTCTCTCTGTCTGTCTGTCTGTCTGTCTGTCTCTCTCTCTCTGTCTATCTATCTATCTATCTATCTATCTATCTATCTATCTCTCTCTCTCATCCAGATTTCAAACACATCTCTTCCAATAATAATTATTATTGTTGGCTATTCTCCCATAGTCTGCCTTGCTGTTTCCAGTTATGACGACTGTTCTGTGGACTCGACCTTATCTATTGCAAATGGATCCATGGAGTGACGTCAAGCAATGCCTCAACTGCAGTAGACATTCATCATCATCATCGTCGTCGTCGTCATCATCATCATCATCTTCTTGTTCCAGTTTCTGCGTTGATATTTGCTATTTCAGAATCTTGGCAAGAACTAATCTGGCGCCACATAAATGCGCGGAACGTGGACACCATCGTGGCCACTGGAGGCAGGATTGTATCCAGAAGCGAGTCCAGTGACTTCGTATCCGTTGTGGAACAGGACAGCGGAAGGAAGAACGTTTTACACATCCGGTCGGCAACCGTTGACCTCGAAGGAAGTTACATCTGTGCCATTTCCGGTTCCAGTCAAATGCAAACCAACCGTTTGACAGTCAACAGTAAAAGGCGCTATAATAATAATAATAATAATAATAATAATAATAATAATAATAATAATAATAATAATAATAATTGTAATAACGATGCAATAATAATTGTAATAAGAACTCGTCCACAAATGACGTAACGCGCCTATGGGGTCCGGGGGTCCGGACATTTGTTACGAAGTGTGAAGAGGGGGAAAGGGGGTTCCGTAAATGTGACGTAACGCAACACTAAATTTTTAAACCTTTTGGCAACATTTTGGAAAGTTACTTTTTGCTTGTCAGTATGTTTGGAGAGGGAAAAATTCTAAAAGGATGAATTACCTTTTTTTGCTTGTCAAGACTTTTCGGAAGACAAAAGGGGGGTCGGCCCGTTGTTGCGTCATACTTTAGGGAAGTCTGACTTTTTGTTACGTCGCGTTACGTAGGGGGATGGAGTCAAAAAGTGCCAAAATCGCGTTACGTCATTTATGGACGACCCCTAACTGTAATAACTGTCATAATAATTGTAAAATAATTTTATTAATAATTGTAATAATAATTGTCATAATTATAATAATTTTTATAGTTGTTATAACTGTAATAATAATTGTAACTTTAATTATTATACTATATTAAATATAATACGCGCTATATAATACTATAATACTTATAATAAATATGACATAATCATTTTGTGTCGCCATTGATTGCTCACATTGGCGTAGTCACGGGGGGGGTTGGCCGCCCCTCCTATTCGGGCTGGGACTGGTCGTGAAATCGTCGAAAACCAATGAATAGTTGGGGTGGGGGTGTGGGAGTGGGTAGTATCAGATCGCGGAAAACGAACCATATTTGAAAGCGTTTGATGCGAGACGACCTATTTTTTGGGATCGTCAAGACTTTTGGGCCGATATCGAAGTACCCCCCCTAGTCTGAAAACCTGGCGACGCCACCGATTGCTCATTTAAAGTTTTGAAGAAGCAAAATCGCAGAATTATTTCCATTTAACTAATTTTTATTTTAACCCCTTAACAGTGTATTTAACTGTAACTCAATGTAAAATGGACGGCTATATCCGGGATCCCCAGTTAAGGGGTTAAATCGACTTCCTTCCTTTCAGTTGCGGCGTCAATCGTGTCGACAGATCCAGAAGATTCGATCCTTGAGGTCACTCAGGGTGACCGCTTCCAGCTCAGGTGTATTGCCAATGGTAAACCTGAGCCGATCATCACGTGGACAAAACAGGTGGGTGTTTGTATTCGATATTCAAAACAGTTGGTCAATGGCTTATATATGGCCAGGGTTATTTCTAGAGCGCTTATTAATTTGGGAGATGTCGGTAAATTCTGGGGGTCCCCTGCCAAAAAAGTCTGGCAAGCAAAAAAGGTCATCCCAAAGCTGAGATTGGAGGGTTGTTGGGGGTGTCGGTCTCGAATTGGTGGGAATGTAAGGGGGATTTAAAAATATCCCTGCTTATGACAGCCATAACGACTGCTGCTAATGGCGGCTATGGCAACCGTTGCCACGTGCAAACGTGCATGGCGATCGAAGGTGAACAAAGCACCTGTTGTGCTTTTGTATCTAGGGTGAGACGTTGACGACAGGTGAGACCCTAACGGTGACGAGCGCAGGTAGAGGAGACGCAGGTAGATTCCGGTGCAGCGCCGACAACGGAGCCGGAAATCCGGTGTTCAAGGACTTCGAAGTCTTCGTCCGTTGTGAGTAATTGCATCTCGAACTCTGTGCTGTTTCTTAATTATATAGCGCCATCATGACTTCCAGTCTAAACACACTAAAGGCTTTTACACAGGACTAACCTCCACCACCACCCCACCCTCCCGGCCAGTGGCGGCTTTTTGCCCCCCTATTGAGTGTCTGGCCCCCCAGTGGCCCCCAGTTGGGACCCTACACTTAATGCTATACATTAAACAACAAATGGTTGGCCCCATGATTACCCCCAACGGCCCCCCCACTTGCCAAATCCTAGAGCCGCCACTGCCTCCGGCCCCGCGGAATAATTATTTGGGTCTCCGTGGATGGGGATGGAGGGAATGCAACTGTGAATAACACAGAATGTATCCTTTGGATATGTCCCTCTGACCCCCCCACACACCACTCCACCCCCGCATTTTGGGACTTTACGGGTTTCTGGCGGGGTCCTGGCGTCACTTGACAGGAAATACAGACGCGCTATAAAAATGTCCATGCAATAATCAAAGATGAAATTATGACGTATTGAAGATACAATTAATTAGCGATTGGGAACAGTTCCAGTGAGACGAGTGACTGAGGAATTACAGTGGTCAAGGTGCAGTCATTGTGCTGCCGCTGTCCTTTGTAGATGGTCCGCTTGTCGAAATAGAATCTGGATTGATTCGAGGAGCGTTTGGAGCCAACGTCACTCTTAAGTGCCTCTTCGACTCCTATCCACCGGTCTCCAACGTCACGTGGTACAGGGAAGAGACGTTCGACCGATTAGAAGGTCGTCTGTACAGTAAGTATGAAGACGCAAGACAAAAATGCCTTAGCTCGTTTTTTTATCAAACTTAAAATCAATAATAATAATAATAATAATAATAATAATGATAATCGGGCTTAGAGTGGCTCAGTACAGTGTCGGCTCCACCGGGGGGCCAGGGAGGCCCGTGCCCCCTATTGAGTGCCTGCCCCCCAGTGGCTCCCCAGTTGGAACCCTATACTTAATGCTACATACATTAAACAACAAATGGTTGGCCCCCCATGATTAGAAGTTGCCACCCCAACGCCCCCCCCCACTTGCCAAATCCTAGAGCCGCCACTGGCTCAGTACACTGTTTCTCTTGTCTGTATAGTTGACAAAACCTTTTCTAGCAACACGGTGACAAATTGGCCTAATACTATCCTGTATAACAGGGTTTTGAGTGGTTCAGTAGGCTAGAATCTGCCCTGTGTGAGACACTCTATGTTCCCCCATCCATTCATTCACGTTGTAGTCTTACTGTGTAATCTCATTCTTTGCCCTCTTGTCTTCTGGTAGCTGTTTGTTCCTGCAGTCTTCTTCTTTGTCTTCATGTCTTTGCAGTGATGTAGCCAGGGGTTGGTTGGGGGTTAAACCCTCTTGGCTGCCGACGAAAAACATTTTTACATGCTTTTCCATACATTTATCATTTTCGGACTCGATTTGGGAGGTCAAAACCCCCGTTGGCTGGCTGCCGATTGAAAAATTTTCTAAGTGCTATAGAAAATAGACAAAATTAGAAAGAATACGAAGGTGACGACATTTTTTGCTTGTTAGCTCCTAAAAAGGAAAAATAAGAGAATTTTTTGCTAAGTTTGGTCACGATCGAAACCAACCCCCTTCTAGAAATTCTGGCTGCGCCACTGTGTCTTTGAGTCTACAAATAATAATAAAAACTTTGCATTGTGCAATGTTATAAACGCCTCAGTCAGTTTCTGTACTCGCTACTACTTCTGCTTGCATTAGAATATTCCAAGTTGATGGAAATAGTTTTGAAAAGAAGTGATATATTTTCCCATAAAGCTTGTGGGGTTCTACAACCAGTGGGGGAGGGGAGAACAGCTAAAAGGAAAAAATTTTTCCACTTCTTCTTGGCGGCCTATAGGCCCATATACCACGATCGATGAAGTCTTCATCTTATAAACTTTCAGATCTGAAAAGTTTCAGGACAATTATGATTTCTAATATTAAAACTATTAAAATAAAACATTAAATAGTAAATGATCGCATTTCTTTTTGTTTCTCTAGCGAACAAAAATTTTTTTATTTATTAATCTAAATCTACGAAAATTCTTCCGAATCTTTTTCAGCGAACGGGGCGAGCGGTAGACTAGTCGCTCGACTGACAATCACGGCCCTGGATCGCGAGAAGACCGGATCTTACCGCTGTTCCGGATCAAACGGACTCGGGTCGACATCGGAAATCATCTCTGTCGACGGTTCGTTAATTGGATCAGCGTCTCACTTCCCACAATTCCCTTCACTGCTCCAGATCTTGTTACCGTTCTTTCATCAACCGGAAACAGTTCAAGTTTACCCACGCGTACTGTTCTGTCTGTCTGGCTGTTTGTCTGTCTTCTTGCCTGTCTTACTGTCTGTCTTATTGTCTTTTTGTCTGTCTGTCTTATTGTTTGTCTTAGTGGCTGTTTTATTGTCTGTCTGTCTGTTTCATTGTCTGTCTGTCTGTTTCATTGTCTGTCTTATTGTCTGTCTTATTGTCTGACTCTCTGTCTGTCTCTCTGTCTGCCTCTCTGTCTGCCTCTCTGTCTGTCTCTCTGTCTGTCTCTCTGTCTGTCTCTCTGTCTATCTCTCTGTCTGTCTTATTGTCTGTCTCTCTGTCTGTTCTTTATTCTCTCTGGTCGTTGGTATTAATGATATTTTTGAAACTGAAGTTCAGTATGTTGGTCTCTCTTTCCTACAACAAAATGTTGCACCTCAGTGTCTTGGATTTAACACTTCGAGTGGCTGCAACATATCGGGTTTCCACTGTAGCTT
This sequence comes from Metaphire vulgaris, assembly GCA_018105865.1. NCBI lineage: Eukaryota > Metazoa > Annelida > Clitellata > Crassiclitellata > Megascolecidae > Metaphire > Metaphire vulgaris. The sequence continues at coordinate 2,449,781 of CM030840.1, forward strand.
ACAGGTGGTTTCCTTTATCTCGCGAATGTTCTTGAAATCTTTCTTTTATGGACGACCGCTGAAAAGATTGCGATTAATCGTGACGATATGTTTGTGGCTCCGCACAAATCATCTATTCGTTTCGCCTTATCGGGCGAACAAAAGTTTATCGTTGGAAGAAAGACAGATAGAAGACAGATAGAAGACGAATGATCGAAATGACACGGCTATTTAGGACAGAACTCGGACTTCGATTAAAACTCGGATATGAAAAGAAAAATGCCTGCTTTCTGGAAGAGAGAGAGAGAGAGAGAGAGAGAGAGAGAGAGAGAGAGAGAGACAGACAGACAGACAGACAGACAGACAGACAGACAGAGAGACAGAGAGACAGAGAGAGACAGAGAGAGACAGAGAGAGACAGAGAGAGAGAGAGAAAGAGAGAGAGAGAGAGAGAGAGAGAGAGACAGACAGAGACAGACAGACATGCATACATCATACATGCATAAAACAGAGACAGACAGAGCCTACGAGTGGCGTATAGATTATAGAATCTAACACCCAGTGTTGTATGAAGTACTGAGTTTGAGTACTCAAGTAAAAGTACAAGTATTATGTCATTTTTTACTTAAGTAAAAGTAAAAAGTACCTATAAAAATAGTTACTCAAGTAAAAGTAAAAAGTACTCCAAAAAGTTACTTTTTAAGTAAAAAGTAAAAAGTACCGTGACAGACGGAATCATCAACAACTCCACATTATCATGCTAAATCACATTTTTATTACTACGTTTAAGCAGCATGCAGAAGCCTCAGCAGTCAACACGTACACATTTACACCATTAACTGCATTAGCACAAATGCTGGTTTCACAAAGCCGTAGCTAGGGGGCAGGGTCAAGCTGTCCCGGGCGCCGTCCTCGAAGGCGCAATTTTCACACTAAGTCCTTAATTTTTCATACCACTTTCCTCCGGCGTGAAAATAATGTTGATCAGTAAAAAAAGGTCATCGCCGGTTTTCAGACTGTCACAGGTTAAAAATTTGTATGTTGTACGTTGCCGCGAAAACTCGGGTAAGCAAAAAGGCCATCACCGGAATTTAGGGCGCAGAATTTATACCTTGCCCCGGGCGCCGACTGCTCTAACTGCGGCTCTGTGATTGCATGTAAAGAAAGATCAAGTGTCAGTCATGCGTGTACGTTTGTTGGTCATTGTCAACCCTGATAAACACGGGAAGTTAAAATTAAACAGATACTCCAAAATGTATCGAAATTTGGCGATGAGAAATTTTTACTTGTAACAAACGAAAGACATAATGTAACGAAGTAAAAGTACTAATATTTGAATAAAAACTTACTTCGTTACAAGTAAAAAGTACTGGCTTCGTTTACGAAGTACTCAGAATTATACTTAAGTAATGTAACGCGTTACTTTTACTTCGTTACCGCGCAACACTGCTAACACCTCCCCTTCCCCCACTCCTCCATCTCTCACGATAAACAGTGCTAGGCTACTAGGGCGGCGTCCTGTCACAGTAATTGGTCGAAAGAGTTGAGTCAAAGATATTAAAAATAGAAATCAGATAGAAACGACAAACGACGACGGCGCTTAGTAATTGGCGTTTTTCTTGCACCGAAGGTTTACCCTTTGACCTTCGAATAACCAGTTCAACTGAAGGTCCATACAGCGACCAGTACACGGTCAGCTGGGAGGCGAAGAGTCTCTCTCCTCTGCTGGAAACTGACATCAGATTCGGTTTGGTAAGTCTTCTACGTGTATATGGAATGAATTAGACAGGGTTGCATGGGCGCTCACAGAAATTTTTTCAGGAGGGGCAAAAGACATTTTAACACAATGGTTACGGTTAATATTTTAAAAGGTTTTCCAATTTCAATGTGAAATATTGGTATTTGTAGTTTTCAGGGGGCGGCAAGTGCCGCCCCCCCCGCAATGTTGGGGCCATGCAGGGCTGCCATATCCCTGTCTCCAAAATACAACAGTAACCAAACACCCGTGTATGTGGTTAAAAAATTCAGACGTAACAATATGGACCAGATCTGGTGCCAGTCAACAAACACTTCGATAGCCAGTCTGCGTAACCGCCCCCGCCCGACTTTAGAAGGCCTACCTGGCCTATGACACTTTTAAAAATTAATCTTATTTCGCAATAACGCAAGGAAAGCGTATTCCGACCATTTTGCTCCGAAACTCCGCTAACAATGGTCAATTTCTCTTCTATTGCGGAATGTACCCATCGGTTAAGCGATTTTGCCATACTCGTAGGATTTTAAAGACCCGTAATTAAGGTGTGTTCCTGCCAAAATTTTAAAAGAGATAATTTTAAAAAAATTCAAACTCTACTTCTCTCCTTTTGTCTTATTTGGCAAAAATATTAAAAATTCTGCCTAATATATTTGCCATATTTTCAATTAAGTTGAATCAGAGCTGTTGTTTTGCCTTTTATTAAGAACTTAAAAGAGTTTTTCAACTAACGTTCGCCAGATGGCCTAATGCATCAAAAATATTACATGCTATGATAATGATTAGGGTCACTGGAGTGGACCGCGGTTCCAAAATGTTTGGGAAACCCTGCTTTGGACACCTTAATAATGCACATTTAGGATTTGGGTTTTCCCAAACATATCATATTATTTATAGGAGAAATATAGCCAAAATGTTGCATTGTATTAGGCTGGAAGTGACTAGATTGATGTAGTTAGGTAGCTGGCAAGAAAATACCGGACACGTGCATTTTCTGTATTGCCTCAATTTTTTCACCGGACAAATAGGAAAAACACCTGGACAGTCCGGTTAAAAACCTGACATCTGGCAATCCTAAAATAATATGACTATACAATAGCAACAATAACAACTATAACAACTACTGCTATTAACCTATTATTATTATTATTATTATTATTATTATTATTATTATTATTATTATTATTATTATTATTATTATTGTTGTTGTTATTATTATTATTATTATTACTGTTACTACTACTACTACTACTACTACTACTACTACTACTACTACTACTACTACTACTAGTAGTAGTAGTAGTAGTAGTAGTAGAATTATATAATACAGTAGTAGTAACAGTAATAATAATCATAATCATATAATAATAATAGTAATAATAATAATAATAATAATAATAATAATAATAATAATAATAATAATAATAATAATAATAATAATAATAAAGTAGTAGTAACAGTAATAATAATAATATAACTAGAAACATGCTCGCTCGCGCTCGCTTCGCTCGCAGTGCAGGATAATACTAATCCAATACCTATACCTAATACCCAATAGTTGAATTCATGCTGAACAACATTTCAATGATCGCCACCTAGCCAAGCTCTGCGCCACGTAATAATTAGGCAATATGTACGTTAAAATCACGCAACTGTGGCCATTTGTGACGCTGTACATGTATTTTTGTGTACGTTAAAATGTACGTTGCAACTACCTGAGGCTGCGAACAATTGTTACCAATAGCAACGTCGTCGCACGCCCAGCCCTCTGACGCTGCATTGACTCGACTAAACCGGTTCTACGAACAATTGTTACCAATAGCAACGTCGTCTTCGAACATCGTCCACCAACGCATCGCGACGTAAGGACTAAACGGTCTACCAATAGTCAACGCTCGCCCACCAACGCATCGCGACGTAAGGACTAAACGGTCTAAACCGTCTACCAATAGTCAACCAATCAGAACGCTTGAAGGTAACAGACAGAGAGACATACAGATAAGGATTTTAATATTATAGACTAGAAAGAGGCTCGCTTCGCTCGCAGTGCAGGATAATACTAATCCAATACCTATACCTAATACCCAATCATTGAATTCATGCTGAACAACATTTCAATGATCGCCACCTAGCCAAGCTCTGCGCCACGTAATAATTAGGCCTATGTACGTTAAAATCACGCAACTGTGGCCATGTGTGACGCTGTACACGTATTTTTTTGTGTACGCACAACTACCTGAGGCTGCGAACAATTGTTACCAATAGCAACGTCGTCGCACGCCCAGCCGACCGTGTTAAACTACGATTCTACGAACAATCGTTACCAATAGCAACGTCGTCTTCGAACATCGTCCACCAACGCATCGCGACGTAAGGACTAAACGGTCTAAACCGTCTACCAATAGTCAACGCTCGCCCACCAACGCATCGCGACGTAAGGACTAAACGGTCTAAACCGTCTAGCAATAGTCAACCAATCAGAACGCTTGAAGGTAACAGACATACAGATAACGATTTTAATATGATAGATAATAATGTTTAAAGTGGTTTAGAATGCCTGTGTGCAAACCACTATGCAATTAACTACTATAACCTCCTAATGCTGCAAAGAAAGGTAAATCGATAAATAAAGAAAATATTAATTTGAGAAATATAATCATAATAATTAATTTTCTGGTTATTTTCAATTAGTGAACGATGGTTAGCGTTGCTTAACTTACCGCGGAATGCATAACAGCTTTTGTGGTTCGCAGGAGCAGTACGCGGATGTTTCCGAGGATGACTCAAATATCACGGATCTGTTTCCGGATATCCAGAGAACGCTAAGGATTGTTCCGGTGGCGGCGACCGGAGAGGACCGGACGCCCACCGGATCTGATCCGGATCCGGTATATCGACAGGAAGCAGTCCTTGAAGATCTGTCGCCTCGATCCACGTACAGGATCTCTCTGCGATCCGGGAATGTGTTCGGATTCAGCAACTGGACTGAGGACTTCCGCTTCAGCACAGCCGAAGGTCTCAATCTAGTTGCCATCGGCTTCTATAGCGCCAGTTAATGATGAGTAGAAGCGTCCGCGCGATGACACAGCAAATCACAATCGTGCAGAATGAAGAAACAACCTCACTTAGAAATGTTTATGATGATTGATGATGATGATGATGATGATGATGATGATGATGATGATGATGATGATGATGATGATGATGATGATGATGATGATGATTATGGTTATGGTTATGATGATTGTGATTATGCTGATAATGATTATGACGATGATTATGATGATTGATTACGATGATTATGGTAACAAGGTTTTAGAGTGGTTCAGTAGGATCTGCCCGGTGTGAGAACCACACATCCATTCATTTACATTGTGGTTTTGCTGTGTAATCTCATCCTTTGCCCTATTGTCCTCTGGTAGGTTTGTTCCTGTGTTTGTCTTTGTCACCTTGTTTTTGCATTGACAATTTTTGCGTCTATTTGTCTATGGTCGCTTCCTTACGTAGCGCATTTGCCGTATAATCACATTAATCAGTAATGTGATTTTTTTGCAATTTTTTTCGTCGTGTTAACCTTGTTTAATCTGAACATGTCTACTTATTAGAAGGTAACAAGGCGCCTCTACCGACTGCCAAAGACACTACACAGTTTAAGTCTCATTCGACAGAGGACGATGAGACTCGCAGCAGCGCTCATCAAGGAAACAAGAATTCAAGTAATTCATTCGTTTCGTTCAGTCA
>CM030840.1:2460253-2545253 GCA_018105865.1 Metaphire vulgaris
CGCATAAACGCATAACAACATAAAAACCCGAACCAGTGTTTTGTGCGTACAATTAATTATCAGACATATTCGCATAGCCCAGTTAATCGCATAAGCAAGGCTTGCACGGCACCTATGCAATAAAGCGGGTTTCACTGTATTTCAATAGCGAGTGGGCAACAGCGATACAGACTGTGGAGGAAATGCCGACTGAAAGCGCGGAGTTTTAAGCCTAGATTTTAACAGTCAATTCACCCGCTTAGAAGATCTGACAGTCAAGGGAATAATAGATTTCTAGATTTGAAAGCCTGCATCAGAAAAAGCTCTCTCTCGCCAACTTCAGTGTTGGTTCTACGTACAGTGGATCCCACTTAATCGCATACCGCTTAATTGCATAACCCGCATAAGCAAGGCTTGCACGGCACCTATGCAATTAAACGGGTTTCACTGTACATGCAACAACAACGAATCAGCAAATCTTTGTTGGATGAGAATGATTTGGGCGATCTAACATGGATTGGAAATATCGAGGCTCGCCGCATTTTATAAACCAGGAATACAGTCTTGAATACAGTCATTCTCTGTACTGCCACGAGAATCAAAATTGGCCAGGTAAAGATATGGCTATTTTATCACTCGCACGCACAAACACACACACCCACACACACACACACACACACATACACGCGCGTGCATTCTTCCACTGAATATGGCTTGGGCCCCACGAGAAAATGATTTTCTGCTCTATCTTCAGCGGGACTCGAGCCTCTGCCTTACCTGATTCGGGGGAAGGAGTGGTGGGCAATTCGCGCTTTGACGCGTCAAATCATCGCAATGGACTTGTGATACTCCTCGAAAAAATCTCGAAGACGGGCGCGGAAACGGTACTTGAGAGGGAGACGAGGAAGAGGGGAGGGGCGAGGAGGTAGAGAGCACTGTCCCACCCTGTTCCTCATCCCACCCCACCCACCCACTCCTCCACCTGCCCCGAGGGTCGATTACTTCAACCGGTACCGCTACGGCGTTGACGTTCCAAACAACGTGCTTCGTTGTCCGACGAAGTCCCCGCTTCCTTCCCCCTACCCCCACCCCAATTGCGACACCTTTCATTCACCCCACCACACCACACCCCGACAATCTTCACTCATCAGCTGCGAAATTTCGCGCATTTATTTCTTTCCAGTTGAAAACAACGAGACGCATTGAAGTCGAGATGACAGGAGGAGCTGGAGGAGGGGGAGGAGGAGGAGGAGGAGGAGGAGGAGCAGGTGGAAAAGGAGATGGTGAGGAGGAGGAGGAGGAGGAGGAGTTGGAGGAGGAATGTCCTTAAGTGGAGGCGATGAGGCTGGGGAGGCAATGCGTGGGCGATTTATGGCATCCAGCCTTGTTTGACGATTGTTGTTGTTGTTGTTGTTGTTGTTGTTGTAACGTGTAGGCGATTATATTATTCTTCGTTATACTTCGTTTCATTCTCTTGGCTGTTATTTTTTTCAGTTGGGAAATTCCACCCGAATTATTGTTCCAACTCTCCACAGACGAGTTATGTCAAACCAACCCATCGATTGAATGCTTCCAGATGCAGCAGATTTGTTTAAGTATTCTTATTTTGTGTAACGTCGCCAGTGGCGTCGCCAGGAATTTTTGGTTGGAGGGAGGGGCAAAAGGGGCTAGCATATCAGATTCCTTACCCACCCCTCACCCCCTCCACGGAAAACTTTCTCACCGGATCTGCGCGAATCTTGTAGGTGGTCTGGGGCAGGTTGAGGGGGTGGGAGGCAGTTGCCCCCATTTACCCCCGTGGCGACGCTAATGAAAAGGAAATGGATTAATTTAAAGAAAAGGAATCCCTCCTTGTCCTCCTGTTTTAATTAATGGGATTTAATGCATTTTGTGGGGAAAATAAACAGAAAATAACTGAATATCCTTCGCATAATAGACTATAAAAATGCTGTTGGTATAAAGACACGAATACTTTGATGTTCACAACTTCACACACTGTTCAACATCTAGCCTCTCCAGAGGCGCACCAGGATTCAGGAATTGGGGGTTTGGCACATCAACAGCATTTTCGCGTAGACATGATGACAAGCAGAATAACATTATCCTGTTAAGCGCTTTCAGCCCCCTCTCCCCCCCCCACTCCCCTCCGTACCCCATCCGTGGCTGCGCAATCGAGCAGCTCACATACAGTGATCGAGCTCTCAAGCCTGTCGGAGATCACGTGCCTTCACCCACAAATTGTCGACAATTTTTAGCGGAAGTTTGAATGAATAAAACGAAGAATTCCTACATCCACAGGGTGTTGGCGTTGAACAAAGGGAGGACAGGGGCGGTCAAACCCCCCGAAAAATTCGAAGGCTTCTATGTATGTTATCTGTTGTATGTCAATAAAAAATTTTGCCTATCAAGTGTACGCGGGGGAATTTGATTATGTTAAGATCGGTGATGTTATTTTAAATTTTAAAGCAAAAATCTAATAGATCACAGATGAGGATTTTAAAAAAGGCAGCACGCGACATCGGATAGTCTATAAACGGGCGTTATATAAATTTGGTTTACATTGTTCACTATATTGCATTACATGAGTTCCGTGAACAGGCTCGTATCGAGCAGTCTATTCGGAGAAAGAAAACTGGGTGGGGGTGAGGAGACGTCAACAACAACCGATCCGGTGCAACCGATGCCGTAAAAATTGAAAGCGCCAACTCTGCATCCGCGTTAACCCCTTAACTGGGGGTCCCGGATATATCTGTCCATTTTACATTGAGTTACAGTTAAATACACAGTTAAGGGGTTAACCACCCTGTCAAACATGCATATAGTTTTCAGTATAAAAATTCACAGAGACTTTCTGCTTTTTAATGAGCGTATATATCCATCGCTCAGGGAACGCATCTGAAATCCGAATTCCCTTTTGATGTGCATGGCCTTCACCACTGTATTACTTCCTCTATACATCGGGGGAAAGGACTTTGAGCCGTTGAGATGGCTTGGTGGGTTGAAGCATGCAGTACCCTGCGATGGATGGATGGATGGATCGGTGCGGTGTCACGGATTGACAGCGTGTCAGGAGATCGGATTTCGCTGGGGGGGGGGGGGTGCCGTCAGCCATTGACCCTGGATTGGGACAATTGCTAGCAGGTGCCTCGGCCGGCTCCATCGTAACCCCCCCTCCCCACCCACCTTCGCCCGCTGTTCGGGTTGTTGCAGTCTCAGAGTCTGGTCCGAATCAAAACGCCATCAGTGCCACGTCCGTCTCATCTTACTCCTTAGTCATTTACTGTATTACTCCCCTTTAGTCCGCTCGCCCTAGTCCTTGCTTCGCGCGCCGCTGAAATCGAAGCGAATCGGGGTGGGAGGGGGTGGCTTTTAAAAATACCCAAAAAACTCGGCGTTATAAAAACAAACATCTTAGACGAATCTTGTTTACGGAATTTTAAGCAAGATTTCAGGTTTCAGTCGGATTTCTTACATTTCTAAACTTCAATTATTTTACTTGTTGATTTTTTATGACTCTCAGCGACAGAAAACATGTTTGTTCCTCGTTGGTTGAACATAAAGGGTATTTCGTATTTCGTAGGTCGTCAGAAAATTGCGCATCACAAAAGACGTGCCATTAATTTTAGCGCAACACGAAGGCTCTTGTATTTAATTTTCTGCTGCTTGGAAAGAAAATATGTTTCACTGGCAAAAAAAATTGAGAAAAAAATTGAGAAAATTTACTGAAGCAAGCATTGGTGTTAAACTTGGATGGAAAAGTGAGGGACCCCAATCCTAGACCAGTGGTTCTCAATCTGGGGTCCTGAAAGGGATTACTTACTCAATATATCTCACCGACGCCTCAGAACACAAAATACACCGATGGCTCTTAGGAGTTCTAATTCCATTTGAATTTAAATTTGATGACTAAGATTTGCAATTTTCTGATCATATAATTGATCGACAAAACAAGTAGTCTATGTGTTAATTACAGTTAATCTAACATTCAAATTTTATAAGGTCCGCGAGTCATCAACAAAATTTCTAATGGACCACCAAGCAAGAATTCCAAAAAAGTTTGATAACTGCTGCCCTAAACTTCCCCCTCCCCCAATGGTAGCTTCTCAAAAAATTGGCGGAGGGGGCAGGTTCGAGCCCATGACCCTACCATAATAGAAGTTTATGTCTATGGAAGCAAACTATAATTAGCGTCTGTCTGTCTGACTGTCTGTCTGTCTGTCTGTCTCTGTCTGTCTGTCTGTCTGTCTGTCTCTGTCTGTCTGTCTGTCTGTCTGTCTGTCTGTCTGTCTCTCTCTCTCTCTGTCTTTCTGTCTTTCTGTCTCTGTCTTTTCTTTTAAATGTTCTGCTTCTAAACTGTCAATGAGGATTTTTGTTTTCGCTGTCTTCGGAATTCTTGCAGCAGCGGCGCGGTCTTTCTGACTGACACGGGGTCGATGCCAAGAGAGATAACGAAATGGCAGACGACAACAGCCGTGGGACAGACAGAGAGAGAGAGAGAGAGAGAGAGAGAGAGAGAGAGAGAGAGAGAGAGAGAGAGAGAGAGAGAGAGAGAGAGAGAGAGAGAGAGAGAGAGAGAGAGAGAGAGAGAGGATTTCAAGAGGATCGTTCGTCTGGTGGCATCTGCGGCGGGTGATCCCTCGACGAAGGATTCGCTTCCTTCCGCTTCGGTCCCCCCCCCCGGCCCACCACCCACTCCACCCCCCCCCCCGTCGTGTGTTTTCGATCGTGATCGGCGTCACAGTTGCGGCCACTTCTTCTTCTTCTTCTTCCTTCTTCTTCTTCCTTCTTCTTCTTCTTTTTTCTTCTTCTTGATCTTCTTCTTCTTCTTCTTCTTCTTCTTCTTCTTCTCTTCTTCTTCTTCTTCTTCTTCTTCTTCTTCTTCTTTTTTCTTCTTCTTCTTCTTCTTCTTCTTCTTCTTCTTCTTCTTCTTCTTCTTCTTTCTTCTTCTTCTTCGCCCTTCTTCTTCTTCTTCCCTTCTGCTTCTCCTCCCTTTTTTTCTTCTTCTTCCCCTTCTTCTTCTTCTTCAGAGCCAGAAGGGCCTTCTCCTCCCCCTTCCCGACCCAGAGCCAGAAGGGCTCCTCTGGGCAGATGCCGGCGCTTTAGCGGCATCTTCCGAACGTGTCTTGAGGAAGAATAAACGCAGTAACACGAAATCATCGCTGTTAAGTCCATGACACTTCCTGCTCGGCTCCTGTCCCACGCTGCCACGACCCCTATCTCTCCCCTCCTCCTCCTCCTCCTCCTCCTTCCCAAAACCACCCTTATTCCTCCACCCCACCTAACCTCGCATCGGTCGAAAACCTCACGACGCAGGGAATGGTACAACTGATGAATACCATAAGAGACACCGTCTAATTTTTCATCATCTCCTTTCGTCTGAAATGGCTGCGGGGGGTGCAAAAGGTGGGGGTCGGGGAATGATACGAAGGGACACCTGCTTCCTCTGGAAAATGCGCGCCAAAATCAGAAGGCAGACGAACTTCGTCGTCGTCGTCGTCGTCGTCGTCGTCGTCGTCGTCGTTTCTGCTTAGATATCTATCCTCGGATTTATCTGTTATCATCAACTGTGAAAACACGGGAGTTACCCTCGATGACCGCAGAAGAACCGCCCGGTTATGCCGTTTGACCGTGGGTTCGTGACCAGGGCAGTCTGCGATCAGAGAGAGAGAGAGTCTTGGCGACCCCTGGTGATAACCCCAGGGCATAGTGGTCAGAGGAGAAGGAGGAGGAGGAGAAGAGGATGAGGAGGAGGAGGAGGAGGAGAATGAGGGAAGAAAGTGAGAACTTTGGATCCTCATCTGCTCTGGGGCATCGGAATTTATCAGTTCGTTAACCAATCATCACTAGTCTGGACTTTGACCAATAACTCGGGTCCTGTCTTCTTTGATTAAAGAAACCGTCCACTGTGTGTATGTGTGTGTGTGTGTGTGTGTGTGTGTGTGACTGTGTGTGTTGTTTAGTAAGCGCGAGCGCACAAATCATTTAACAGAACCTTTAGGAACGGATGATGGCAGAGTGGGTTAGGCGCTGGAGCGGTAGGCTCACTAGGCTGACGGAGCGAGGTTCAAACCCCGTTCGCGCCCCTAGTGACTTTCACACAGGCAGTAATGCCTCCTAAGCCACTAAGCCACTGCTAAACTCTGTCGGGGAGGGGTCATCCTCGATCACCACTAGTGGGGTGTTTAACCACCAACTACTGTACCCAGAACAATAAAAAAATCTACATTTTCTCTTGAAAGGTCTAAACTCTAAAGGATGATCAGATGGTGCCGTGCATGGAAAAGTTTCGTCGTCTGCCCGTGTTCGATCAGGGCAATGGCGGGTCAAGACGTTCGGAGGTCAAAATCGATCAAACCAGTGATAATGGTGGACAGCTATCCGTTTCCTCATCCTCATCCCTATCTGCTCAACCACAAAAATCTAAATTAACAAAAATCTACATTGTTGCTTGAAAATCTAAATATCATAGTAAAACGATGATAAGGTTGGTGCTTTCGACAACCCGTGTTCGATCAGGCGATGGGTCTCACTGACCTGGTCACAAAACAAGCCAGCGATAATGCAATAACCGTTTCCTGTCACGATAAGATTGATTGATAAAAAGGTAAATTTAGGTGGGGGCATTAGAGACAAAAAGAATATCATAGAGAGAGGCGATAGAGAGAGAGAGAGGACAAGAGAGATCTGGCGATGTTCTCACTGACCTGGCAGACAGAGAGGGAGAGGAGAGGAAGAGAGATTACCTGACAGATAGAGATTGACAAAATAAAGAGAAAGAGAGAGAGAGAGAGAGAGAGAGAGACAGAGAGGGAGAGAAAGAGATAGAGACACACACACAGACGGAGAGGGAGAGAAAGAGAAGCGGAGACGATGTCGTATATTTCTCATAGGTGTCTTCGTTAGCAGTGAGCGCGGTTAGTACTTGGATGGGTGACGTACAATGCGGTAGTTTTTAAAGCAGTATATATATATATATATATTTATAAAGAATTAAAATCTTCCCCAATTGGGGGGGGTCAAGCGTCTAAATATTGAAATTTTCTACCCCACCCCACCTATAGGGAGTTCGGGTTAAACCATTAGGAAATAGGTCCTCAACTCACATTCACATCTTAACCCCTTAACTGGGGATCCCGGATAAATACCATTTATTTAATTAAATAATAATAAACTAATAATAATAATAATAATAATAATAATAATAATAATAATAATAATAATAATAATAATAATAATAATAACGCGATTTTCAAGTGGTCTAGGAGGCCAAGTTAGCCTGCGTGAAAGACATTATAAATAATACTCTTAACATTTAATAACCTAAAGTTCGCCAATATAACTTCGAAGCATCCATTTAATTTTCTTTACATTTGCGCTATATATAAAAATGACGTCATAGTACAGCTGCTGACATCTGTCGCTCAGTCTGAATATTTCGTTTTTTGGTATAAAATCTCGAAACAATCTTCGAAGCTCTTGTTTCCATTTAGTTCGTTCCTATATATATATATATATATATATATATATATATATATATATATATATATATATATATATATATATCGTATATATGGCCGCATCACGTGACCCGCCGAAGCCGCAGACGACAGATAAGGGATTCCCGGCCGTTAATTAATAGTTTTCGTTTACGCTCTCGGGTCGTCGGTCACGTGATCTGCCGAGCGGAAACGGTCGCCGGAAACGCACAGATAACACAGAAGCTTCTGCGACTTAAAAAGAGTTACAGAGCATAGAACACAGACACACAACAGTACAGCATAGATATCTAAATAGGGACGCAGCCCGTCGCAAGAGGGACGCACGGGCCAGGCCATCACTCAGAAGGACAACACAGCCGAAGGGGCTTTAGCATATAGCGGAAGCGGCTGTTTACCCAGAGCACACAAACACACGCACACACCAACACACACGCATCTCTAACGGGGCAGTATATAGTCGACCAAATGCATCGCCGTCCACCTTCCTGTCTCCGTTCGTCCTGCTGCCCGTCCCTGTCCTTTGACTCGTCTCTCCGCCTCCGCCCGCTCTACTCGATTCGAAGTCGTCGTCGAAGGGACGGAGCTGAAGGACTGAATTCGAAATGCAAACACCGACATCCGGCCCGGCTTCCCTCTTCAGCGCTCTCTTCAATTCTCAAATCCGTAAACCAAAGGTAATGGGCGCCCTGCGTATTCGGCCGATATCGCCCGATCATTCGGCGCTCTTGTAGCGCTGAATAAAGTGAAAATTAATGCGATTACGGTCACTTCACTTTCCCCCTCCCTCCCCCGCCAAGTCTTACTAAACGGTTTTGAAACTAAGTCAATCAATTAAACTACCATCATCGCCTCATTGTAAATTTCGAGAACTTACGCCTCATAGAAATCCATTAGTTATAATATAAGCCACTGGTTAAAGAAAACAGGAATTTACAAGAGCGTATACTGTACAACGCTGTAAACGCAGTGTACAGTACTGTATTTGTCGTGTTCGTTAACACACACGAAAGAGAAATGCCAATGAATTAAGTGCTCTCTAGCTATTCGCTTAAATTTGATATAAGATAAGTCGTACAATAATTATTTTTAGATTCATTAGAAAGCCCCGGATCCACATATTCGAACAGGGACAAGTCGTGGATTGAGTGCAAAAACCAATGAACAGTGGCGTAGCAATATGCTCGGGGCCCTTGACGAAAAACGGGCAGGGGGCCCTTTCCAGAGACGATCTGACAAGTTTGCGAAAATGTTGACGACCCTTTTTTTGCTTGTCGGTCTTTCAATCTGACAACTTTACAACTTTGCCAAAAAAATTTTTGGGGGCTCGGGTCGGGGGTCCTTTGCAGGTCGGGGGCCCTTGGCCAGGTTGTCCATATGGCTGCTACGCCTCTGCCAATGAGAAAAATGGAGGGGGCAGAGATAGAAGAGCTAGGAGTGATTGTAAGCAGAATCGAGACACTTAGCTGTTTTTTCCACTCAATAATAAAATCTTAATTAACGTCTTAAAAGTTTGCCCCAACGTCAAGGCGTAAGACTAATGACGCTCAAAGATTTCTGCTTCTGGGTCTCCCCAGACTCCTCTGGGGAGCTTGGGAGCTTTGCTTGCTTCCCAATCCCGAACACCCCTAGTCGGACAGAATGGGATGTTGTATTATCGTACCCCTTATCCTGGAACCCTGGTCACACGAACAAATAATAGCAATAGCATACCCACAAGAGCCACGCGGTATAGAGAACCGGTCCCATTGGCGTAAACTTGGATTAAAAATGGGGTGGGGGTGACCAATATACATTAGGTCCATGAATCCAACTGTGCCGGAAGTTATGACTTTGTTTTGGCGTCCTTTGCCCTCTGACTTTTTGTCTAGAGAGAGGACTCTGCCCCGCTATTTTTCTGCTCTTCTACCCACTACGGCCCCACTCAAACCCCTTGTTAAATCAGATCAAATTCGGGTTTGTCATTTATAAAGTGATGCATGGCGTCTCCTGTTCGTAAACTCTGGCTACGCCACTGCTTAGTGTTTAGATCATCTGACACGGATCTTAAATCTCTGTATCTGTTTGAAATTTGGTCACTGACAATTT
This sequence comes from Metaphire vulgaris, assembly GCA_018105865.1. Classification (NCBI taxonomy): domain Eukaryota; kingdom Metazoa; phylum Annelida; class Clitellata; order Crassiclitellata; family Megascolecidae; genus Metaphire; species Metaphire vulgaris. The sequence goes on from CM030840.1 coordinate 2,469,817, forward strand.
AGGCACTATACTTACTGCTTGATTCAGCCATACTTTATATAGCGCCGTTTGTGGTTTGATGCCAACGATGACGTCACTCGTATTTATGGCGTCATGTTCGATTCTAATTCTGCGAAAGAGTACCTGTCTCTATTTGTCCGTCTGTCTGTCTGTCTGTCTGTCTGTCTGTCTGTCTGTCTCTCTCTCTCTGTCTCTCTCTCTCTCTCTCTCTCTCTCTCTCTCTGCAGTTGTATCGTTGCATTTGTGCAATTATTAATGAAAGAACTTTATCTCGGACTTCCTGTTTTTTCTCGCATTTGTGCGATAGTGTTTCAATGTCTTTGTTTCTAAAACTGTCAATGTCCCTCTCTTTATCCTCTTCTCTCTCTCTCTCTCTCTCTCTCTCTCTCTCTCTCTCTCCTCTCTCGCTCTCTGTAAGCCGCAAAACGTTTATTTAACATTTGTTTAAATTAAATCGAAGTGGCAACAGCAGTTGGTGCCATCACCACCACCACCACCACCACCGCCAGCATCAGCAGCAGCATCTGATCGGGGGTTAACGTCAACCGCCAGCATCGCCGTCATCCGCAACCCTCGTCAACGTGCTAGACGGCGTGTCACTCACTTCAATTGGACGCGGAAGTTAATTACCGTTCCGTTTCCATGTGGGTCACCGCGCGGACGATCAGTGAAACAGGCGAAGACGGATGCGGTGCATTAATTAAGTGCAATAATTGCAGGTCGCTCACTCCTATCTATCTCTCTTTGCACTTCTCATCTCGTGACGTCTCCTGTTGTCGCTGGGATAGGGGAAAACCTGGTGGCTCCATCTATCCGCTGGCGACGATCGGGTTTATAATACCAGTCGCAAATCCACCTTTTCCTTCTCCTTTTGACATCCTCCGTTGGGTCCCGCATCCTGTTGACAATCGACCAAGAACCGCTGGAGAGGGAGAGGAAGAGAGAGGAGAGAGAGAGAGAGAGAGAGAGAGAGAGAGAGAGAGAGAGAGAGAGAGAGAGAGAGAGAAAGACAAAGACAAAAGAGACAGACAGACACAGATACACAGAGAGAGACACACAGAGACACAGAGACACAGAAACACAGAGACAGGCAGAGGCAGAGACAGACAGACAGACAGAGACAGACAGACATAGAGGGGAAGGGAGGAGGAGATGGAGGGAGGGAAGGGGCAGGAAGGGGCGGATGATGAGGGGTTGCACGAGCGCCAAAGAGGCGCGCAATCTGATTGACAAAGACAGCTGCCACCTTATGATACCGGGCATCGCACAGACATTCTCCCTTCCTCTACCCCCACCCTTCTCCTTCTCACCCCACCCCAACCCCTGATGCCGAATACTGGTATAATTCCTCCAACCCGCACCCCATCAACAACAACGACAGCCCGAGCGACTACGACGGCGTCTGCCCTCAGTCCCTCACCCGCAGCATCCGTAGATGCCAGCAGCAGCAGCAGCAGCAGCAGCAGCACCAGCAGCAGCAGCAGCAAGCTTGTCTTTATCTTGTCTTATTCGGGTTTGCAACAGGATGTGACCATAAAACCGCGCACTTGTCAAAAATTATCTATTTCCCTCCCTGCCTCATACCCTCTCTCTCAGTCTCTGTCTCTATCAGTCTGTCTGCCTCTCTCTCTCTCTTCGTCATCGTTTGCTTCGGCGCGACACTCTATTATCGCTCACATTTGACGCTCGGCCCTGCTTCCGGTAGAGGCGATCGCAGACCGGATGTGAGATTAACTTTGAACGTCCATCGGCGGAATTGATTCCAGATTTTGTTTTTATCCAAACTGAACGCGTAAAAATATTTTAAGACGAAAAACATCAAAACAATATCTGCGCGCCTGTCGGTCCCAATCGTCAAAATATATCCTCGACGGCTGCGGTTATTTCTAACAGAAACGTCTGCAGATCTATACGCAGAGATCAAAAAGTGAGGCTCCGCATGCAAAATTCAGATGTTACGTTGCGTATGAATCGTAAAGAGACAGTTCCTAAAATCAAAATCCATGACAGCTTTGCTCACGCTGAGTTCAATATGTCCGGGGTTGAAGGTGTAGCCCCCCCGCCCCCCACTCGCCAAGGGGCTTCCCCTCCCGCCCCACTAGAGGTCTAAATTTTTGTGGTCGGCATCTGTTGCTTTCTGGAGAGTCGGAGGATATATATATATATATATATATATATATATATATATATATATATATATTTGCAGACAGAGAGACAGACAGACAGACAGACAGACAGACAGAAACAGAATATATATATATATATATATATATATATATATATATATATATATATATATTTGCAGACAGAGAGACAGACAGACAGACAGACAGAAACAGAGAGTATATATATATATATATATATATATATATATATATATATATATATATAATCTGTTATATTTCTCTAAGCGTTAAGATAAGTTTTCTGTTAAAAATCTGTTGGTATATATATATAATTATGTATGTATATGTATGTAGCCCATGTATATATATATATATATATATATATATATATATATATGCATGCATTTCAATGTATGTATATGCATGTGTACGTATGTATATGTATGGATGTATATGTAATATGTATGTATGTGCAATTCAATTCAATTGTGATTAGCTTTGTAACTGTACTCGTTTCTATGGAGACTTTTATAAAACGAGAATTGACATCTACTTGTTTTGGTTTATTTTCGTTTGATTTGTCTCCAGCGCTTTCTTTCACCGCCGCAGTAGTAATTTACATTCCACCGAAGCTTAGCAGGGCGTTATCATTATGTTCAGGATGCGTTCGTTCTGGTGGTCGGTCGGTCGGTCGGTCGGGCACGGCACATGGGACACCGCGGCCCCGTTTCTTGTGACCGTTGGCCGAGTTAGGACCCGGACGTCTCGACGCTAACTGAATTGTTGTGGTCGACATTGAACGCAAACGACGACGGAACGTGCGTCTTAAGAGCCAGTGAAGAATCCAAAGGTCGATACCGACGAATTGGGGCCTCGGATCAACTGCCTCTGCCCTGCGTTTGTCATCGGACCTTTTCTATTTGGCCCCTCGAAGGGCCAGACCCGATCAAAAGACCCCTTTTGTCACTCGTCTCTGTCTGTCTGCGTGTCTCTCTCTCTGTCTCGCAGTCTATGAAACTGCTTAAAGTTTAAATAAACCCGTTTGAATGCGATCTCGGACCCGTCTAAGTTTTACCCCGAGGGCAAAAGAATAACTGTGAATGGACTGACAACCCCGGCCCTTTGCCCTCTCCTGCGCCCCAACAACTGACGGCGGCTTTTGGGTTCAAGTGAGGGTCGTTGCCCGACTGTCTGGAAGCGACTGCGGTTCCATCGGGGGGGGTCTCAATTGAAATGAATTTTCCCACAAATCCTTCCACAAAGAAATCCCCCTTTGGAGCCCCTGTGAAGACATCTAATACTATTGATTTTACGCGTCCTCTGTATGGCTATGCTACGGCCCCTCGTGAAATTTCCTCCAATATTGGAGTATACGGTATATCAGCGTTGGCCTGCCGAGAGTTCAATGAGTGCATAGCAAGTAGCATTGTTGTAAACGAAAGAAACTAACAGAATGGAGTTGAATAGGGAAATAACAGTAAGCCGACATAACTGGCGTTCCTCCAGTGGCGTACCCAGGGTAAGACAGTGGGGGGGGGGTAGATGCCCTGGGCGTCACTTGAAAGGGGCGTCAAGAAACTCTGTGATCTTTCTCTCTATTCAGCGTAGAAAGACAAGACACTGAGGAATATGTCCTCACTTCCATCCTTTCCAGCAGCCATCCATTCAAACCAATCCCCACTCCATTTAATTCCCACATGGGCGCCCGCACACTGGAACAAGAGGGGACACTTTTCCCCTAGAAAATACAGATACCAATATACACAAGTGAGGCGGTTTCCTGTTGCCCTTCTCATAGACAGTTAAGGATTAACATGTACACAATTGCTACCAGGGGCGTAGCGATGGGGAGCATATCGGTAAATATATACCCCCAAAATCAGCCTACCTTAACGTTTTAATGTGTTTTAAAAGATCGTCAACGTTTTTAAAGATTTATACCCCTCAAGTCACATTGTACCCCCCCCCCCCAATAAAATTCCTGGCTACACCTCTGATTTCTACGCAGATTCGAACCGGCAACCCTCCGATTGCGTGACCAAGGATCTTACCATTATTCCACCGCGCCTCCCTGCCCTGCAACTATGGCAAACGACATAGATCACATCTACCCCCCCCCCCATTACCGTAATCTGATCCTACTAAGACATTCTAGGGTAAAACACCCAAATCAATTAAACACGAAACTGTATTCAAATCGTTTTCTTAATCAAAAATACTGATCAGATACACAAATAAATATAGTACATCGCAGCGCACATATCTTCTAGTACACCAAACTCACGAGAATATGTTCGTAATAAATCTCACACGATACTCAAAAAAATCATCAAACAAGCATCTATTATTAATAGAAAAAATAGCTAGATTCTTCTCTCTAAGTTATGGTACAGAAATGAACAAGGCACTGTCGGTGAACATAGGCATTCTGGTAATATATAGATAATAGAATTTACAGCAGTTAACTATGCACACTGGATAAATTTACTTAAACATTATTAACACACACACACACACACACACACACACACACATTAATAATAAGCAAGCAATCGTATTGCTCTTTATGTCACAACGTCGCCTGGAGTCTAAGGTTGTTAAGACCGCTGGTTTTGAAGGACCGGTTAACCGTTCAAAAAAGACCGGTTAACCGTTAACAACCTTAGCCTGGACTGTCAAAATACAAGCAGAGTCTCCTGTACGAAGTTTAATCCACACAAAGAACATCGGATACGAAAACTAAGTCGATAAAACAAGCATTATTCTATGGATATACATATCCCAGGGCCTGTTTTAACGTGCGCAGTGATACACAAAATGTGAAGCGATAATATGAAAATGTGCAGTGGTAAAATACAATTTTCTGTGCTTTGTGAAGTGATGAATTTTTCGACCGACCTCTTTTTTGCCTGTTTTTTGCTCGGATGTGCAAAAATTTCCTGAGTTCAGTGCAGCGATAAATTTTTCTTAAAACAGGCCCTGCATGGATACAGTATCATTTGTTTCACTTAAGATGTTTCTATATCACAATACATAAAATGCTATCGTCTATCTATCAAGGCACGCACTGTTATATTTTTGGCAATGAACAACACCTCCATAAAACACGCCACTTTAGCAGTTCATCGAATTGTGCAATAACAGCGGAAGCAAGCAACAGATTAAGTGCAAACCTAGAACTGGTTCCATAGAAAAGTACAAAATACAAAATTTAAAAAATTGTCAAATTAAATAGAGGCTCGTGTGGAAATAAATATCAATATTTAAAATCATAGTTTTTATAAAATTTCAATGCAATAAATAGAGAGAGAGAGAGAGAGAGACAGAGAGAGAGAGAGACAGAGAGAGAGACAGAGAGAGAGACAGAGAGAGAGAGAGAGAGAGAGAGAGAGAGAGAGAGACAGACAGAGACAGAGCGGAGAAAATGTAACACACAAGTTTGAACACACTGCCATGGTTGTTGGATTTAATAAGTAAAACTCCTTAAGAATTTATTACCAGGTAGTTCACTTTTGGGCTGTCCATTAATTACGTCAACAATTTTGGGGGGAGGGGATTTTAGAAAAGTTTGACAGTTGTTGACAGGGGGAGGGGGGCGTGAAGAGAAGTTGACGTCAACAATTTCACTTTTTTTACAAATAATCAAAAACTAGGAAATTTCATAGAATACTACTTATTATAATGGAAAAAAGCATGGCAAAAAAGGTCATAACCATCACATTTCGACACTCGACGAGCAAAAAAGGGAAAAATGGTCATAATCGCAACAAATATTAACCTTGTTATTGGGACCTGTCATTGATCTTAGAGGGGGGGCGGGTCAAAAGTTTTTGACGTTAATTATAGGGGGGTTAACTGAAAGTTGACAGTTGTTGACAAGAGGGGGAGGGGGTCAAAAATTGCCCAAAAATTGTTGACATAATTAATGGACAGCCCCTTTAAACGATATATTCTTCCTCTACTACCGCATTGTAAGTTCTAATAACCCTAATAACATCATAAATATGAAATGTTAATAACCAATTCAATAAATAACCGGAACTCTATAGCCAGACAAATGCCTATAAGGTAATTCTTTAGCTAAGCACTATCTAATATATATATATATATATATATATATATATATATATATATATATATATATATATATATATATATAAAGAGCATTTTGTTTGGAAGCACAAAACTATTTTCGATGGCACTTTTCGATTCAAAGGCACAAAGATTTAAAATTGAAGATATTACAAAACAGATCATGAAACAATAATTGTAGTAAAATGGAAAAATATTCTAATTATTAAATTATTCTCGAAACTCTACAAAAAATCGCGGATCAATCAATATCAACTTTAAGTCCATATTGTTCCAAAAGTTTCCGTCGAACTGAAAAACGTCAAATCAGACAATAACTACCGTAAACTCTGACGTCCTATAAAAAAATTTGCGACCACTCACGGATTTTCCAAACGGATGGATGTCGGGGGTAGGGGTGGGGGTGCCGGGAGGAGGGGTGACACTGGAAAGAGAGGCTCTGGAATCCCATGCATTCCTGTGGTCATCGGAACTTCGGTCAGTTCGAAGTCTGAGAGAAGAGGTTCGACAATGGGTGGTGGTGATGATGATGATTATGATGATGTAGTGCAGTTGCTCTTGCCCAGAAGTTCGACAGACCCGCTGATGATGACAAGCGTGAAGGGACGTTCTGGCCGAATGGGGGTGTGGGCGAGCGGGGCGACTGGAGTACGTCCCCGTAGCCGCCCCCGAAAACCTCGTTGTCGTTGGAGCACGACGAAAACCTCGAGTACCCGTTCCACTTCTCGTCGTGCGCGAGCGACGGAGCGACGGAGGAGAGACGGTCCGGAGTACTTCGCATACTTCCGGAAGACACCGAGTCCTGTCTTGCCAAAACAACGTCGAAGTTGTTGTTGCTGCTGGTTGTCGGAGAGGGCGACGGAGGCGACGGCGAGGGGCAGTACGAGAACGCCCGAAGCACGCGGTTGAACGCGTCCAGGTACTGATCCAACCGCTCCACGGATATGCCACCGGTCTGGTCCGGAGAGGAGAGGGAGCGCCCGACCTTCGTCCTGCCGTCCCTGTCCGCTTGCAGCTCGGACGTTCCGAGAGGCGGACGAGAGGGTCCAGAAGTCGGCGTGGGGGTGGTGGTCGGGGTGGTCAGTTCGGCGTGGACGAAGTGACATCGAGACCCGTAGGGACAGAACCCGGTCGAATGGTAGGTCCGGCAGAGGTCCGTCTTGTACTTCGGATGGCGCTGGACGTTCCGCAGCTCCTGGAAGCCGTGCGCAAACTGGCATTTCTCCTTGTACTTGCAGAACCCGGTCTCTTCGAACGATCGGCACAGCTCCGTCTTGTAGCGCTCGCTCTTCCCCGCCGCCCTATTCGCCCCCGACCGGCCGCCGACGTCAGCGGTCGCCGCCGCCGTCGCCGCCGCCCCGAGGAGCTCAAGGTCGGTCCAGCTGGGAGGAAGGAGGAGGAGGCGGCTCCAAGATCGGAATTGCTCGACGAGCGGGCGACGAGGCGAAGGTGGTGGTGGCGGTCGGAGAACGCGGTGGCGCGTCCGGGATCGCTGAAGAGGAGCGGCGCCGGGCGTTGGTCGACCTTCAGCAGGGCGATCCAGTCGGCGATGTTGCGGCGGCGGTCGAGGAGAATGTCTTGCAGCTCGGTCGGCATCTTGAACGAGTCGCCGTCGTTCGCGAGAAAAGAGTTCATCGTATCTGAAAGGGAAGAAATCGGTCGACTAAACACTCGTTGAATCTCGTTCGTCTTTTAAAAGCGTCCCCTGCGCTGCTGCTCGCCGATTGGTCGACTAAACCGACCAATCAGCGCGTAAAGATCGCTAGAACGCAGCCGGCTGAGTGCGAAATGTCGTCAGCGACAATGGGACAATTGCACCAGGAGCAAACACACGCCCACACCTGTATACACAGCGCAGCAATGCACCGTTTATCTAGACTAGTTTATCGTTGAGGCGGAGTAGACTAGGCGCTATTCCGAGGCCCCATTCCAGGGTCGCCCTCCGAACCCCTGACCGAGACGGAGGAAGGGAGGAGGGAGGCAGACGCGGGTCGCCGGCCACGCCCCCCCCGGATGCACTTCCGCCGCGCGTCTTAGAAATTCACCGATGCGTGACGATGCACCTCTCACCGACCGAGATCAGTGCCAAAAGATCTCTATGTCAGTCCATGCACAGAGACGTACAAACAAGCGTATCGCCGACCAATCCAAGTCCAGTCATCCGGGGAAACTCTGTCGGATCGGACAATGGACAGAATAGCTCCACTCGTCACAGCGTCCGAGAGAAGATGAATGCCGGAGGGAGGAATGGGCGTTGGGGGAGGAGGAGGAACTGACGAGGGGGTACAGTGGGGGTGAGTCACACAGACGGCGCGAAGCTGAAGAAGTATTTTATAGCGATTTGATGTCTATTCAGCTACACATAGCCAGTAGCCGAGCGTTTCTTTCAAATGCAAGGCAACAAGCTGCGAACGAGGCTTCTGAAAGACGTCGTCACAGAGCGCTGCACTCCGATTCTGTTCGTCACCGTTAAATTCTACGACCAGAGTCGGAATTTCGCGAAAATGAAGTCTATAATTAATTCAAGTACCATTCGACGCTTTGCAAACGGTAACTGTCAAATGCGCACGAGGGGACAAGAAAGGAAAAGCCAGGAGCCGAGCCAGAGGGAGGGAGAGAGAGAGGGAGGGAGGGGGGGAAGGGGGGAGAAACATAGACCAGCTGAAGACAGGATGTACAGATTTGATGCCCGGTTTTGTGGAATTGTTTTCGACGTGAAGCTAAGCAAACTACGTCACGGTTGATGGTTTCTGCGTACGTCATGACAAATCTAACACGATAAATATTATCTAGAAGGTGCAGACTGCTGAAAAATTGCATTGTCCGCTTCGAATTTTCCGACATTTTTTCTTTCTCCAAGAATAATGCGACAAACTGTTGAATGGGTGAAACTGTTTTTAAAAATTGTCAGAAAAAGACGTCATAGAAGTTAGCTTTCGATTAAGAAAAACTATACATGTAAATGCAAATGATCTTCGTCAGTATCTGGACTGGAGCAAAATATAACTGCACTGAGAGTGGGAAAGTTTCTCTAAAAATCTCCCCGAAAGAAAGAAAGAAAAACTCGTAAACTGTCCGCTTCGTTCTCTCGACAAGACACTTGGGTCGCGTGGAGGAGGGCAAATCTACAGCGGGACAAAAGAAGGCGTGACCTTTAACCCGAGAATGGCTTGGGTCGGGAATAGATTCAGAGGGCCCGATGTTTGCCATTTCAAAAACGGTGCACCTCACCCTAGAGACCCACCTCCCTTTCACTTAGAAAACCGTGCCTCTCATTTCAAAGTGTCCAAACGTTTGCCAAGCACTTGTAGCGCAAAACCCCCAACGGTTACTAACTCTGTACAAATATTTGTTCACAAGAAGTTCAAAGAAACTGCGAACCTCAACAGTAAAAAATGACCAACAATGAGTCACTTGGACTCGATTTACTCCAACATACAGACAACTCAACGTCTCAAACAATGCATGTTCTTCGAATTATATAGCGCCATTTGACATTAACCATGGACGAGAACTGATGAACAGGGGCGTGGGCCAAAGGGTCAAAGGTTAAAAGGGTAAAAAAGTCTATCAAACCACTGAAGGTCGACAATTCTCTTGTCTTACTGTCAGGGCCCTCCCTCCCAATCAAACAATTTTTGTCTGGAAGTTTTTTCGACCCCTACGGAGAAGAGGAAAAACATAGAAATCAATGTGACTAAAATGGGATGAAAGAATTGACGATGACGACGACGACGACGACACAAAACGCAACAACGACGACGGTGACAGCAACTGGTTTTAATCATTATTATGATTATGATTCATCGGCTTACCTCGAATCGAAACAACTCAGTTCCAAGACAAGGGTTTGTCTCTTCAGGACGTCTACTCAGAAGTGATTTCCTTATTTTAAACCCTACAGAAACACCTCTGTCCTCCTGTTTGTCTCTCCTTTCTCCTTCCTCTGTCTGTCTGTCTTCTTCTTCGTCTCTTCTTCCGCTCCGGTTATCTGATTTTTTCACGATATGGCACTGTTGGACTATGGCGCCAAATCCGCCCTTTATATAGAAGGAATCGAGTATCACATTTGCACATGCTGTAGGATTCCTGCCATGTGATTGGCTGGCTGAGACGCGCTCGCACCCGTGGCCAGCGGGCCTGCTTCAGCGCCTGTCGCGCGCAGCAGCATCTTGATCACCGACATGCACGCATGAGTCAGAAAAAGATAACCAGAATTGGCAAGACGGCAGAATTAGGCGAGAGCCGACTAAAAGGGACGGAAAATAATGCGCAGTCGAATTTAGTATAGGACATCTCCCGCTGAAGACGGTTGACTACCGGCTGACAAAACATATACGAAATTACTAAATGATAATTTAAACAATTTATCAACTGAAAACGAAAAAAGATAATTAATTCAGATGCGCATTGTAGACATCCAAATTTGCATTAACTAACTTTAGTCACAGTTGCCGATATAATATATTGGACATTTAAAATTCAGACATTCAAGCATTTAGCTTAGGGCCGTCCATAAATGACGTCACGCGAGTTTGGCTGTTTTTTGACCCCTCCCCCTCGTCACAAGTCGTCACAAAAAGTCGTCAGACCCGCTAGAAAATGACGCCACAGCGCGTTGACCCCCCATCTTTTTAATGTCAAAATTAATGTCCAAATTCACTTTTTCTTTAATGAAGCGGGTATTGCAATGAATTCGCTTTAAAATACTCATTATAATTATCATGGTTGATGCGATATTCAGAAACTTTTTCAAATTATTTTTAAAAATTAATTATAAGTGTAAAATACGTTAAACTTTGCGGTAACATAGCATTGCGGTTTACATTAATAAAAATATTTAGTATTATGTGACGTCACATTTCTGGAAACCGCTCACCCCATCGTCACAAATGTTTGAACCCCCTTTAAGTGCGTGACGTCATTTGTGGACAGCCCCTTATTGATATTAAATAGTATTATAATTTCAGAGCAATGGATCGAATTTCGTGATTTCGATCATTAGCGTGAAACTGTGACAGCGCCTGAATACAGTAAGTATGGGGCAGCTTGGTTGTAGTCTCTCTACTCATCAGGGGCGTAGCGACGGGGGGTATATCGGTATATATATACCCCCAAATCAGTCTACCTTAAAGTTTTTTTATGTGATTTACATGTGGTTATATGTGGTTTATATGGTTTATGTGGTTCATAGTTAAGATTTATACCCACCCAAAATATTTATACCCTCCCAAATCAAATTCCTGGCTACGCCCTTGATACTCATCATACACTGTATGACTACGGCAGACGAAAACATCGAAATAATCATTACGCTAAATTCTCGTACGCGCTTGGTAATGAAACAGTATAGGCCTACACTGTATATCACTTGTCAGTGGCGGTTCCACAGGGGAAGGCCCGGGGGCCCATGCCTCCTATTGAGTGCCCTCCCAGTGCCCCCCTGTTGGGACCCTGTACTTAATACTACATACCTAACAACAAATGGTTGCCCCCCCCATGATTAGAAGTTGCCACTCCAACGGCCCCCACTTGCCAAATCCTGGAGCCGCCACTGATCACGTGACGTGGCCCATGAGAAACCTGACAGTTGCAAGGCTCATGTACTCGGGTCATCGAAAATATTATTATTGACGCTGTGACAATTGCTTGAGCTGTTCCTCCGAATAAATGAAATTTTTAACGTATTCTTTGCTGGACAATTTAGGGGACGTCCACGTCACATTTTCGTAATATAAAATAAAATATGCATCGTCGTTTCTTCGAGAGGGAGGGAGTTATCTGTATGTCTGAAAGAGCGTTCTGACAGTTTTCTGACAGAGGAATTGGGGAGCGTTCAAATTGATCATCTGTGACGTCACATTTTCGTACATATAAAATCTAAAATATGCGATATTTTACTGTCGTTTCTAATCGTATATATATATATATATATATATATATATATATATATATATATATTACAGACTGTAAGAAAAAAACCAGCGTGGTGTACTTTATGGACCGTCCCTTTTGTGCCATTTTTATTCAGGTTTGAATACGTCGTACAACATTCACGATGGTGGACACAGTTTCAAGATGTATATATAGTGTTATATGTATGTACGCTACATTCGCTAGGTGGCCTGCTTGGTTCTCATTCACTCGGTAGATGGAAAATACACAAACGCTCGCAATATTAAATTTAATCTTTAACCGACGATTTCATCAGTTGCCTTACTCACCTACTGTCTGTCTGTAGGGTCAATATTAACACGGGAAACGTCCCAGGCCGGGCAGGCCCCTGAGGGTTTGTATGTCCCTAGGGGCCCCTGAAACAGCATAGGCCTACTGGTCTAACACCTCATTAATTTATCTAATTAAACGTACAAAAACAGCCCACTGTGTGTTCCTCACGTGTAGCAATAACTGCGCTGCTGAAATACAGAACGCCTATCCATCACGTGATCCCAGGGCCTGTTTTAACTGCTTTGATACACAAAATAGTGATAAAATGAAAATGTGCAGATAAAATGAAAATGTGGAGGGTAAAATGCCTATTTTGGCACGATAAATTTTCATGACCTTTTTGCTTGTTTTTTGCCAGTGACGCTGCCCGTGGTTTTTTCTTAAAACAGGCTCTGCTAAATCCAGTGGTGCTCCCGGTTTCACTGACATTTAGACATTTAAAAAAAGTCTCTTCGACGAGGAAGAAAAAGGTCGTCGAGAAGTTCTTCGGAAATTTTTTCTTCGATCATCCAACCCCCACTTTTCTCCAAAATTTCTTACAGGTTTTACGCTAATTCCACGACCGGACCCAGCCAGTATAGGGGGCCCGTCCCTCGTTCTCCCATGCATGGCTACACCGATGCCTAAAACAATCTGAAAATAAATTTTGACCCTCTAACATTTTTACAAGAACTTCAAGAAGCCTGGGATGTCAGTAGCCACCTCAGTGGGGGGGGGAGGGGGTGTAGTTGGGCAGTGAGGAGGAACATTCCCCCACCCCTACAAATCGCAGCCTGGTGGTAGTAGCTACTGAACTTGTTAGTTGAGTTGATGCTGTTACTTTCTTTAACATATTGAACTAAAAAAGTAATTTGCACACACAGTTTACTGCACAAAGACTTCACATTAGCATAATTTGAATCTAATAATATATAATAATAATAATAATAATAATAATAATAATAATAATAATAATAATAATAATAATAATAATAATAATAATAATAATAATAATAATAATAATAATAATAATATAGACAATGATCAATGAATGTTTCTACGATAGCCTACATGTCTTCACTGATACTATACATGCAGGCCCACTTAGGCCTATCTTGTAGCCTACTTGGCCTATGTTATTAAGCCTAATTAGACATAAGACGATTTAAAATGCAACGCACAAATATAATAACAAGACAAACGTTTGAATTGAACATACATGTTTATAACAGTTGCCTGCTTTGATATCAGGAATTATTACTGGGTCCATTAAGAGAGAAAGCGCTTGTATTTTAGCGCAATATAATGTTAAAATTTTCTTGGAAGCTGGGCTCTTTATTGGTAAGGGGATCATTTTTATCTGGTGGTCAAAAAAATTTTTTTTTTTTTGGGGGGGGGGGGTTAGCCATCTGGCGGTCGAAATTTTAGTTTCCGAGTTAATTCAACCCAGCTTCTTCTTTGAAATATATATAGCATAACAATGATAAATGTAGGTGTTCAAAAAATTCTCGACCTTTGAGACGGGTTGGACGACCAAAGCAAAACTCCAGTGGGGAGGGTGTTTCCCAACTCCCAAAGTCTCCGTTAAATCGAACATCGGCACAGTAGGCCTAACCAAGGTCGCAAACATGATTTTGTCCCTCGTGTCCTGACACGGGTGTATTTTGGGAAGGTCATGTCCCTATATATGACGTTGACACTGGGCACGGGTGTTTTTGGCTGTGAAATAACAAAGCTATGGTTTATTTTATTGTTAAAGTCAAAAAAAAAAAAAAAAAGGTCATCACCACACCTAAAGCAATTTTAAGTAAAAGAACTAAAAAAAGGCGAAAATAAGGTCAGCACCTGATAAAAGAATTAGGACACGACCGTTTTCCTGACCATGTTTGCGCCCATGGGTTAGGCCCTAACTGGTCTAACCAGGGTCTTCTAGATAGCAAAATTCCTGGTCTAAAAAAGGTAGACAGCGCGAATAAGCAGCGTTAATCGGCTGTTAACAAAATGTTCGAAGACAGTGAATGCGAAACTACGCCTTCCTATCGAATAGCGGAAAAGCTTGCAGAAAATGCAACAGTGGTTCTCACACAGGGCAGTCCCTACTGAACCACTTTAAACCTTGTTATATTATTATATCATAATATATTAACTTTTCCCATAACTAATTATTTTCGCCTCTTACTCGCTATTAGAACACAACTTACTGTCAGTGGCGGTTCCAGGATTTCTTGGTGGGGAGGATGAAATGGATTCATAGGGAGCTGGTTGGCGGGCGGGGGGCGATGAAGAGAGAAGGAAAAAATCAATAAACTTTGCCGAAAAAGGCTGACAAAAGGGATTTTCCCTTAATTTTGCTACACTTTTACAGAAAAATAGGTTGACAAGCACAACTATAGAAGGTCATCCGCAGTTTTCTCCCTCATAGTTTTACTAGACTTTTACCCAAAAATAGGTTTCACAAGCAAAAAAAGAAGTCCGGTGGGGGATGCATCCCCACTCACCCCCCCCACGTGGAACCGCCACCGCACACTGTACAAACGAAAGGCATCTAAACAAAGGATCGAATTACATTTACCAATATGAATTATTTAATTATAACGCTAAAAATCGAATCAAGTTACTCATATCGACTAATATGCAACCTTAAATTAATCTAGGATCGCTGCTTGTAGGCCTATTTATGCCGAAGAAGATACTAATAGTAAAAGCTTTTCGCAATTAAACCATTGAACATCGAAAAGTCTTAAAGTAACCACGCACGGTGACAATATCGTTAAAACAACACCCAACAGCACAGGATCGAACAGGGGCCGTCCGGCTATCTCTGTCTCTTTCTCCTCCTCCTCCTCCTCCTCCTCTCCTCCTTCTCCTCCTTCTCGAAATGTCGTCTTTATCGTCCGAATCATAGCACCATTCCTTGTCGTTGTATCAGTCAACAGTCGGTATTAGCCAGAAACACGTTTCAAGCCCAAAACAACGACATTCACAATGGACACAAATAGCACATGGCAATTAACAACGAACAAGCCAGTATATAGGCATGCATATATATATATATATATATATATATATATATATATATATATATATATTGAAATTAATTCGTGGTCTTAAAGTGGATTGTTTTGAGGATGGAAAGCTAAATCAAGTAGCATCTGCAGACAAAAGCATTTTCTTAAAGTTCTAAGAGATTGTTTTGAGGATGGCTCTATCAAAAAGAAAGAAATTAAGCTGAAATAAGCATTTTTGTCAAAACTAAGTTGCTGAAAAAGAGAAAAGAGCTTTAAGATCCCGAAAGCGAGAACTCAATCGAGAAAGAAAAGAATCCGGGGTTATTTTACTATAGAAAGGGCGTGATCTTCCTGGAAGCAAGGTTTTCTTTTTCTTTCTTTCTTTCTTGACGTAAAATAAACTTTGTTTGAGTCCATAATTATTGAGAAACCCTGGACTATTATTCTAAGTAGGCCAAGTTCGGCAATGGAATGGATTTTCACATAACAAGAAGCGCTCTTCACAGAATACGTTTTAAGAAAATGCAGAGAAAATTCTCTCAAACGACGACGGCTCAGGTGATGTTCCAGGTACGGTCACCACCACCACCACCACCTCCTCCTCCTTTTCCTCATCCCCTCCTCCTCCTGCTCCTCCTCATCCGTGGTCGGTTAATTGTCGCCGTCTCCGTCGGGCTCGTTGACGATCGAATCGATCCCCACCTCCTCGTAGTCTTTCTCCAGGGCGGCCAGGTCCTCCCTGGCCTCGGCGAACTCGCCCTCTTCCATCCCCTCGCCGACGTACCAGTGCACGAAGGCGCGCTTCGAGAACAGCAGGTCGAACTTGTGGTCGAGCCGCGCCCACGCCTCGGCCACCGCCGTCGTGTTGCTCAGCATGCAGACGGCCCGCGGCGTCTTGGCCAGGTCGCCGCCGGGTATGACCGTCGGCGGCTGGTAGTTGATGCCGACCTTGAACCCGGTGGGGCACCAGTCGACGAACTGGATGTTCCGCTTCGTCTTGATCGTCGCGATGGCGTTGTTGACGTCCTTCGGGACGACGTCGCCGCGGTACAGGAGACAGCAGGCCATGTACTTGCCCTTGCGCGGGTCGCACTTGACCATCTGGTTGGACGCCTCGAAGCAGGCGTTCGTGATCTCCGCCACGGTGTTCTGCTCGTGGTAGGCCTTCTCGACCGATATGACCGGGGCGTAGGTGGTCAGCGGGAAGTGGATGCGCGGATAGGGGACGAGGTTCGTCTGGAACTCGGTCAGGTCGACGTTCAGGGCGCCGTCGAAGCGCAGCGACGCGGTGATCGAGCTGACGACCTGGGCGATCAGACGGTTCAGGTTGCTGTAGGTCGGTCGCTCGATGTCCAGGTTGCGACAGCAGATGTCGAAGATCGCCTCGTTGTCGACCATGAACGAGCAGTCGGAGTGTTCGAGGGTCGTGTGGGTGGTCAGGATCGAGTTGTACGGTTCGACCACGGCCGTCGAGATCTGCGGCGCCGGGTAGACGGAGAACTCCAGCTTCGACTTCTTCGTGTACTCGACGCTCAGTCGTTCCATCAACAGGGACGTGAATCCGGACCCAGTTCCGCCGCCGAAGCTGTGGAACACCAGGAAGCCCTGCAGTCCGGAACAGTGCTCCGCCAACTTCCGGATCCGGTCCAGAACGAGGTCGATGACCTCCTTTCCGATGGTGTAGTGACCTCTGGCGTAGTTGTTGGCGGCGTCTTCCTTTCCGCTGATCAACTGTTCCGGATGGAAGAGATGACGATACGTCCCCGAACGAACTTCGTCTAAAAGCAATTAATTAATGCGGCGCCAGTTTTAATCTTAAGCATCAGACCAATAATAATAATAATAATAATAATAATAATAATAATAATAATAATAATAATAATAATAATAATAATAATAATAATAATAATAATAATAATTATTATTATTATTATTATTATTATTATTATTATTATTATTATTATTATTATTATTATTATTATGTGAAAGTTATATAATATCTACGGTATGCGTTAAATCTCTGGAGTGTCACGGATATTCGTTGTTAGGGAACTTTCGTGATATATTATTATTATGACTGTGATGATGATGATGATGATGATGATGATGATGATGATGATGATGATGATGATGATGATGATGATGATTATGATGATGACGATGATGATCATGATGATGACGATTATTATTATTATTATTATTATTATTATTATTATTAACAATGAAGTAGGCCTAATCACCAACGACTGTAGGTTCAAGGTCGACGAAGACTGCCCTTGGGACGCGCTTTCCAGCTCCAGTCTCACTGAAGAAGGTGGAAAAGGAGTCGGAGGGGATGTTCGCTGCCTGGTCGGCTGGAAGCAGTCCGTCCGGCTGTATTCCATGCTCCAGACAGTACAACTCCCAGCATGCATTGCCGATCTGAACTCCGGCCTGACCCAGATGAATACTAATGCACTCTCTCTGCAACAACAACGACGACGAACGACATAACATCAGTCACTCACAGGTCACCCAAGGTCACTCGAGGTCACCGAATGCAAAAACTGCATCACAATCGATTCCACTGTTGAAATTTTGAAACACTGGGAACATTTTTTGACTTCATTTTGAGAAATGGAAATAAATTTTAGCGAGTTAAAATTTGACCATGCGTGAAACGGAAAGGGAAAACGTTTGGCCGACCAAAGGTCTTAACCATTGACCATTGACCATTGACCATTGACCATTGACCTTTGACCGCAGCTGACCACAATATTCGCGAAAGGAAGTGGAGCAACAGAGGCGAAAATCAATAGACACTGGGCGTCAGCCACGAACAGTCTGCGCATAGAATTAGTCTTAACTACTGTCTGGCCAGCCACCACCAGTCAGTCAGCCATCCATCCATAAAGACAGACAGACAGACAGACAGACAGACAGACAGACAGACAGACAGACAGACAGACAGACAGACAGACAGACAGACAGACAGACAGACAGACAGACAGACAGACACACAGACAGACAGACAGACAGACAGACAGACAGACAGACAGACAGACAATACAGATGGCGCAGACAGACAGACAGACAGACAGACAGACAGACAGACAGACAGACAGACAGACAGACAGACAGACAGACAGACAGACAGACAGACAGACAGACAGACAGACAGACAGACAGACAGACAGACAGACAGACAGACAGACAGACAGACAGACAGACAGACAGACAGACAGACAGACAGACAGACAGACACTCCCGCCATGGGCATTTAAACAAGGGATTTGGTCCCAGTGTCTCCGAGTTTCTGGCCTTCTGTTATGGGCGTTGTTCGTATGGGGCCTTGAAAAGGCAGCTCAGGCCCGGATTAACCCGGGGGGCTGTAGAGGCCCCCCGGCCCCCGACGAAAAGATGAAAAAGGTTAGAACTGGTCGTTATTGTTGGGCGTTATTCTCCACTTCTGACCAGCTACTGTATATCCTATCATGTATTACTGTATAATGCATAGCACACTCTAGAGTGGGTCAGTCGGGCAGTATTGTGATGGGAAATATTTAACAGTAAATGGTTTACTACGACTCTTTTTCTTTTGGCGACAAAAGGGAGAGGACTTTTAATTAAAAGGAAACGATGGTCGACAAAAACGAAGCTTCTGAAAGTTGTCGAAGTTGTCGAGCGTTATTTGACGGCCCCCAGAAATCTTCGAACCCCCACCGGGCCCCGCTATCCTTGATCCGGCATTGAAGCAGGTCAAAGCGCGTCGAAGAATAAAATAATAGTCCACAAAAGGCAACGCTGTTTTTCGTCTATTTTTGAGAAAGAGAGAGAGGAGAGAGAGAGAGAGGGGGAGCGAGAGATGGAGCGAGAGAGGGAGAGAGAGAGAGAGAGATAGATAGAGAGAGGGAGAGACAGACAGACAGACAGACAGACTGAGGCAGCGACAGAGGGAGACATACATACAGAGACAGAGGAAGAGAGACAGACTTGAGACATACATACAGACAGCCAGACAGAGACGGACAGAGGGAAACAGACAGACAGAGGGAGACAGAGACCAGAGACAGACAGACAGAGACAGACATACAGAAAGGAGAGAGAGGAAGAGGTAGAGAAGGGAGTAATAGGTTTTTATATAGCGCCATCTGTATTGTTGCCTATGATAATGTTAACAATGGCCGATGGAAGGTGATGTTTTTTTGTATACTGACCGCGTTACTTCTTCTCGACCTGTCCATGATTTTCTTCAGTTCCTCTTCTGTAAAGTCCCTCCGATGTCCACTACAGCATCCAACTGCTTACGGCAATGCTCTTGCTGCTGCTGCTCTGCCGCTGATCAGTCGGATGGAGACGGAGAGAAGGAAAGAGAAAGAAAGAGAGAGAGAGAAGAGAGAGAGAGACAGAGACAGAGACAGAGACAGATATATACAGAGAGAGAGAGAGAAGGAGGAGGCGGATGCTCTGACACTGGCAGCTGTCCAGTGGCTGCTGCTGCTGCTGGTGATGCGCTCTGTTGCTGAGGCTTCTGCCAGGGAAGATGCAACCGGCAAAAGGACCATCGCATTTGGTCGGGTAAGGTCACGTTGAGTGATTCATCATGGCGGTGATGTCTTCAAGCGGCGTCAATGCCGGGCGAATAATTATGTTGATAATCGATTATATTGATTAGACATCAGCCCACATTGCTGATCATCATCACTACCACCACCTCCACCACCATCACCTCCATCATCATCATCATCATCGTCGTCGTCGTCATCATCATCGTCATCATCATCAGCTGCTGTGGCGTCCGCTGTTCGCTAGACACAGCAGACGACGCAAAGAGCAAAAGAGCAAGAGAGGAGGAGGAGGAGGAGGAGGAGGAGGAGGAGGAGGAGGGAATCCAGTCGCCGCTTCGAATTAATTGGAAAGGCCAGACAAGGTGGTGGAGAAAATCAGTACGCGTGCACTGGGCTGCTCGAGGACCGACCTCGGAACAGAGATATGCGTCTAGATTTCACTCGATCCGTTTTAGATGCTCAAGCACATTGCGCCCAGAGTAAGAGTGAGTGAGAGGGGGTGGGTGTGGGGTGGAAAAAGCAGCTCTTTCCACTTTCGTCTAATCTACAGCCGTAAAATTTGCTGGGTGTGTGTGGGGGCGGGGGGGAGAACAAGCCCTCTCTGCTGCTGTTGAGCGCAGGCGCTATATAAATTATGTCGTGTGCTCAAATCGATTTTTATAGTTCGCCTCTGAGGCTATATTTAGAAGCAGACGCTGACGTCATCGTGACGTCGTTGAACACGAGTCATGGATTTAAATAAGTAAGATCCGTTCTAGAAGAAAAAGCTTCAAGTGAAAACTCTCCCGAGTTTAATTTACGCGGTCCGCGACAACTGGGTACCGCCGATTGGGCCCCGGACAACTGGGCCCGCCAACTGGGTAACGGGACATGTGGGTAACGGGACATCTGGGTAACGGGACATCTGGGCCCCGTACAATAGAGAAAGAGAGAAATGGTGTTGATGAATGGAATAGGCAACGACTATTTTGGTTTGCCGGTTTTATACTTTAACATCATAAATGTCTGAAGGCTCAGTTCTTCTTAAGTCCATATAAGCCTGTAGTAACTATAGGTTGTATTTACGATCAAAGAAACAGCACCTCTTCCCATTAAGAATTTGTACTCAATTTGTAGCCGATGACAGGCTAAAAGAAGACAGACCACCCGAAGTTTTACAACAACCCTCATTTATTATTAGGCATAAGTCGAGTTCGATAGTGCGGGGCCCAGATGTCCCGTTACCCAGATGTCCCGTTACCGAGATGTCCCGTTACCCAGATGTCCCGTTACCCAGATGTCCCGTTACCCAGATGTCCCGTTACCCAGTTGGCGGGCCCAGTTGTCCGGGGCCCAATCGGCGTTACCCAGTTGTCCTGACCCGTAATTTACGGATGGAATTTCGAGAAATAAATCAGAAAGCAACAGGTTAATAATACAGGACTGTCTAAAGTTACGAACTGTCTAAAGTTTTCTCAACACATCTAAATACAATTGTTCAATACACAAAGTATAGTGCAAACATAGAAATTAGAAACAGTTGATTTAATATAAAACAGTTAATTAAACAGAAAAAAGTCTTGACTGACTATGAAACTAGAAAAATACAAAATGTACGTTGATAAGAGTTTAAATAACTGACAAAAAATAATCAAAAAGTTGAAAAACAATATTAAAACTACCGCTAATTTGATTTGAATCTCTTTCTATACGACATCGCCAGTACATCTATTTCGCTTCAGGGAAAAACTGAGAACTAGAGAAAGAATTTCCAATACTGATAAATACTGTGGGTTAGTTTAATACATTGACACAGCTGAAATAATTCCCCCCTTCTTGTGCATATAGTGGACCAGTGAGGTTAGGTGGGGTCAGTAACCAGGAATGTGACCAGGACCCAACCCGTGTCCATGTCCCAGACATGGACACGGGTTGGGTCCATCCACAGGTTCGGTCGGGTCAGAAATGTCCATGTTTATGGTGGGTTGGGTAGGAAAAATAAGTTCCGTTTTTTAAAGAAATTGTAATGTCTTACGGTGGGCTGGGTTGGGTCAAATAATCCTTTTGCTTGGTGCTAGGACAAAATGTCCGCGGACAAAAAGTCACGGACAAAATGTCATGGGGACAAAATATCAGCAGATAAAATGTCAGCAGGAAAAGATTAAACCCTAACCCGTAACATTTCGTCTGACATTTTGTCCACTGATAGTTTGTCTCCATGACATTTTGTCTGACATTCTGTCCGTGGACATTTTGTCCGGCCACTTATTACTTGTGTGGGTTGGGTTGGGTCTGCATCATGATGGTTTGGAATGGGTTGGGTTTAAAAAATGGGCCCACGTAAAAAATGTACCCCGTCTTCCCCTTCAACTACCTCCCTCTTTCTCGTCTACAGTTCATCGTTGGAGCGCTGATTCAGTTTAAGAATCAGCGCCTGTCCTGGCCTCAGTCGGATGTCCTTCAAGGCCACCTCCTCCTCCGCCCTCCCCTCCTCTTGGCCTTCGGTGTCGAGGACGACGACGCCGGTCTTGAAGTGCCGACCGAGGACCCGCACTTCGAGATCATCGGTCGTCGGCACTCCGCCGGCGTTCACCGCGACCAGGTAGACGGGACTGGGCGTCTCGGGGTCGTGCGGGTTGTAGCGGGCGTACGCGATGACCCCGGAGCTGGTGTCCGCGGGGAAGTGGATGTCCGGCGACTGGAACGCACTCTGGCGACGGAGTTTGGCGACGAAGCGGTAGATCTCTAGGTGAGAGTTCGAACCCTGTATCTTCTGGGCCTGCAAAAAAAGAGACACTCGAAATCTCGTTGACAGGGTTTTATTAGTTACTAAATAAGAGTTTTTTTGTAGAAATTTAAACGAATACATGTAGGCCCGGCATTGAAATCGGCATTTTACTGCAGAACGTGAAATACATTTTACTAGGCCTTGTAATGAATTTTTAAATGTTTACTGCAGATTTTAAAAGAATTGTGTTATTCATTGAAGCTGAAAATAGATAAACAGATAAACGACGCAATGCAAAACATTAATCCAGCGGTTGTCTGGAAAATTGAGTGGAAATAAATAAATGCCTATTTGCGTGTGTGTGTGTGTGTGTGTGTGTGTGTGTGTGTGTGAGAGAGAGAGGCTAGAATGTTATCAATTGATGCAGTAACTTAGTCAATTTCTATCTCAATGTCGGTTTGCTTTCCATTCTTTGATTGAAGGAATGATCACTTTCTCACCTCGACGTTCCTCGTCTTGTAATCCGGATTGACCGGAAGCCAAGTGGACGGACCTGAAGAGAATCCGGAATTCCGCTGGTCGCTCCACTGCATCGGAGACCGACAACTGTCTCTATTGTAGATATGGAACAACTCCTACAACAACAACAAAAACAACAACAACACGTCATCACATCATAAAACACGTCAACGTTTGAATACTGCTACTACTACTGCTACTACTACTGCTACTACTACTACTACTGCTACTACTACTGCTACTGCTACTGCTGCTACTGCTGCTGCTACTGCTGCTGCTGCTGCTGCTGCTACTGCTACTGCTGCTACTGCTGCTGCTGCTGCTGCTACTGCTGCTACTACTACTACTGCTGTACTGCTACTACTACTGCTACTACTACTACTACTACTACTACTACTAATAATAATAATAATAATAATAATAATAATACAGTCACATTATTATTACCTAAGTCCAACGCCACACAAGCGAATAACGAGCAGGCCGTTGGAACTTAATATGCATTATGTAAACGGTAATCTTCTGTTGTTTTAATGCTTAGGGCTTTTTAAAATTGCTTAACCCCTTAACCGGTTGCCCCGAGAATACTCGTCCATTTTACATTACGTTACAAATAAATGGCCGGTTAAGGGGTTAAAGACGGCGTTGTAGCGGAAGGGAAAGTCGTCGAGGAGACCGCTCACCGGTCCGACGTTCTTGCCCCACGGGTCCTGGACTTGCTCGAAGGTGAGTTCGATCTCCACCATGGCTATCTCCTCTCCGTAGTAGGTCGTCGGCGTTCCGGGCAGTGTCAGCAGGAGAACGTTCATGGCATCGGCGTACCCCAGACCTTTGCGTCTAGTTATACGCTGACGGTCGTGGTTTCCAATCTATACACGCAAAGACATATCGTTTGGATCCAGTGGCGGCTCCAGGATTTGGCAAGTGGGGGGGGCGGCGTTGGGGTGGCAACTTCTAAGCACGGTATGTAGTAGTAAGTATAGGGTCCCAACAGGGGGCAGGCATTTAATAGGGGGCACAGGCTCCCCCAGAGTTCCTCGTGTGGAGCCGCCACTGTTTGGATCTGAAATTATTGATTTCACGGACGGAAAAATATATTGGTCGAAAAAAATAGACGGTGTTTTAGAATTACATCGTCGTCGTCGTCATCATCATCATCATCACCATCATTATCATCATCATCATCATCGTCGTCATCATCATCCATCATCATCATCATCATCATCATCATCATCATCATCATCATCATCATCATCATCGCCATGTAGTAGTGGTAAGTCAGCTGACCACGAAGTTCGGCCATTTTCCCTGTGGCATGCGTTGAAGCCAAGCGCTGACGTAACTCTTGATACACGCTCCGTCGCAGGTCTTGTCGATGCCGATGAGGTCAAAGTTGAACGGAATGTCCGCTCCAGAATGATAATACTTCATCGACTCCACATAAGTCTCGTCATAGATCTCCGTTACAGCAAACCTACAACGACGACATCAGTTACATCTTCATCGCGATTTTTATCACAATCGACAACAACAACAACGTTGTTTCGCCCGTTTTCTTAGCAAGATATTTCTAAATTTATTCATCACCAGTGTTTATTCTAGGCCTTCTCTGGAAAGAGTCCCCCAAATTTTGAATCCCCCAAATTTTGGCAAGTAATATGACCTCCACAATGTCTGTCCTCCCCCAAAAATTTTAAACTCCCACCCAATGTCTAGGTGGCTAGAAAATCCACTGATTCCTCACGCTTATCGAGTAATAAATTAATAATAATAATTATTATTTATATCCAAGTGCGTTAATTTATTAGAAAGCATTATTTCGAAAGAGAAAAAGGCGTTTGACTGACGGGTGTTTTCCAGTCTTCCGTTCGTATTCGTCGAAGACGTCCCTCCACTCACGAATGACTTCGTGGATTTCCGGAAGATGGGTCGTGTAAATGTGATCCAAGTAGAGATAATCCATCTACAGCGGCAACACAGTGCCAAATGCCAGAAGAGATGCATAACGAATCACACTCAGTATAGACGGCTATTAAACTGGCAATTTAAACTAAATTCATCATTTACTGGAGACCTTTACATAAGGAATAAAGAAAAAATTAATTTTATAGGAACGAAATGGACAAGTAGTCCTATCATGTTTGTTTTCTTGTTGTCGGTGATATAGTTGGTGGTGTTGTCGTTATTATTGCTGTTGTTGTTGATGTTACTATTGTCGACCGAGGTGGTGATGTTGGTGGTGGTGATGATGATGATGACGGTGATGATGATGATGATGATGATGATGATGACTGTTTAATGAGACTCCTGGACTGACTCCTGGACTGACAAAGCCGGGGGAGCCGGGAAACTGACAAAGCCGGGGGGATTCTGCTAGTGGGCTGCTGTTAGTTGATGTAGTATGCCAAAATTTCCGGGTGGGGGATTTGAAATTTCCGGAGAGAAAAGACAATTTGCCCCTTCGGAAACGGCCTAGATTAAACCCTGATGATGATGATGATGATGATGATGATGATGATGATGACGACGATGATGATGATGATGATGATGATGATGATGATGATGATGATGATGATGATGATGATGATGATGATGATGATGATGGTTTACCGATGAGACGTTGGCGACTTGGCTCCGTGGTTCGTCGATACTTAAGTCTTCCACTTCGAACAGACATCCGATGGCGTCGATCCGGAATCCGTCCGCTCCGCGATCCAACCAGAAACGAAGAACATTCTGGAAACAGTTCACAAATCAAAATGGCGTCGAAGCGGACTAAAGAATCCACTCGATTCTCTCTCGATTCAGTGGCGGCTCTAGGATTTGGCAAGAGGGGGCCCGTGGGGTGGCAACTTCTAATCATGGGGGGCCAACCGTTTGTTGTTTAATGTATGTAGCATTAAGTATAGGGTCCCAACCCGGGGGCCACTGAAGGGCCAGGCACTCAATGGGGGGGCACGGGCCCTCTGCCCCCCGGTGGAGCCGCCACTGTCTCGAATCCCTCTCACGAATTCCTTCTGCTCTGGACTGAAAGAATGCTTTTTCCAATTTAATCCAATTTTTTTTCACACGATAAGAAATGAATTAATTTTGCATGTTTAAACTTTAATCTCATCTCTGTATGTTTAATCTTCCCTGAGAAATAAACTGATAATGACTATTCTTATAATTTTGTTTATAATTTAATCAATTTTAATGACTTTTTATAGATAATAGCGTGTGTTTCTTTTCAAAGATTTCGTCACTAACTTTCATTTCCTCTCTGACTTTTGGATTTCTGTAGTTGAGATCCGGTTGTTCGACGGTGAACTGGTGGTAGTAAAACTGTTGGCGCTGGTCGTCCCACGTCCACGAATCCCCGGAAAAGACGGACACCTGGAAAGACAACTCCGGGATGTTCAGCTAAGCAGTGTATAGGCTCAACAAAATAAAGTCGACGATATCGATAATATTCAGAATGTTGCTGCAATTTACTGACCATTTACTATTTTTATTATTATTATTATTATTATTATTATTATTATTATTATTATTATTATTATTATTATTTATTATTATTAATTATTATTTATAAAACATTATAAGCAGTATAAAACGCAGTAAGCTATAGACCAGATCCGCGTCTGCAAAGTCAAGAGCACTTAATTAACAAAACTCTGGAACTCATTGACATGTTCGCATTGCAAATTCATTAAAATTTTTAGTTAAATAAATGCGTCTTAAGATGAGATTGTCCGGCCGGATACCCTGGATTTGACCTGGATCTTTAGTGAACAGTTCTTCTGTGCATTATGAGGTTTAGGTTAGATAAAGCCAAGAGCGCTGACATTCTTCTTAAGATGAGTGAGTTCCACAGCTTCCTAGAGTTGCCCCCAGGTTGCCCATCGAAAAGGACCTGTCCCCGAAATGGTATCCAAAAACATGAACATGAACTTAAGAAATCGCAAAACTAATTGCATGACGTCACGGCAAGGCTGATGACGTCATTGGAAGGTTGCCGACACACATCCGTTACTTAGTAATACACTGTAATACTGTAAATACTAAATAGAGAGATATCGAGGGGAGAGAGAACGGAAGAGAACTGACGAAAATAGGGAAAGTAAGTAAGAGAAGGAATGAGAGAGAGAGAGAGAGAAAGTATCTCTTGCCCAGTTGTTTGGGGGCTGTCTGGTTCCGTCCGGCAGGAGTTTTCCGTCGTCCCAGATGTAGTAATCGGCGTATGGGTTGTCTTTTCCCTTTCTGCTTTCTTTGAACCAGAGATGCTCGTTGCTCGAATGATTTGGAACGAAGTCGACGAGAACGCGAATTCCTGAGAAGAAGAATAAAAAAGACTAGGGACGTAACTATAACCTCGAACAACCGAACACTCCCATTGGTTCCGTCAAGATGCATGATGCGCCATGCCAGCTGTGAGGGCGTCTACACCCGAAGATTAGAAGAAATCGGGAAAAGAGATTCTGAGATAGATAGATAGATAGATAGATAGAGAGAGAGAGAGAGAGAGAGAGAGAGAGAGAGAGAGAGACGGAGGAAGAGGTGGTATGCCAGTGGGGAGCGGGGAAGATAGTACATTTACCCAGTGGCGGCTCCACCGGGGCCAGGGGTCCCGTGCCCCCCTATTGAGTGTCTGTCCACCCAGTGGCCCCCAGTTGGGACCCTATACTTAATGCTACATACATTAAACAACAAATGGTTGCCCCCCATGATTAGAAGTTGCCACCCCAACGGCCCCCCCACTTGCCAAATGTTAGAGCCGCCACTGCATTTACCTACCACGGAATCAAATATACGGACAGCAATGGAAATGTGTTGCAGTGTTTTAAAGTGTGCGGGTCGGGGGCGAGGGAGTTATCCCCCCCCCCCCAAGTCGGTCGATGGGGTCTGTACCTCGCTTGTGCGCTTCCTCGATTAATCTATCGAAGTCCTGGATGGTTCCGAACACCGGATCAACGTCCGTGAAGTCCGAGATGTCGTATCCGAAGTCTACCATCGGAGACGGATAGAAGGGACTCAGCCAGATGGTCCCGATGTCCATGTAGTTGAAGTGATCCAGGCGAGAAATTATCCCTAAAAATTATCGTCGAAATTATCCTAAAAATTATCGTCGAAATTATCCCGAAATTATCGTCGAAATTATCCCTAAAATTATCGTCGAAATTATCCCTAAAATTATCGTCGAAATTATCCCTAAAATTATCGTCGAAATTATCCCTAAAATTATCGTCGAAATTATCCCTAAAATTATTGTCGTCAACGTTAAAGGAAGCTTATTATTACAAATGGAACGTGTTTTTGGGCTTCATTTGTGGCTGTGGAGTAGATTCTCTCAAATTTAAGACAAGAAGAAGTACAAGTTCTCCACTGAATCGTACCTTTGCTAAATAGTTGCAACAGTCTTGGATATTCATGTCCGTGTACTAGTTTGCCATTAGTACTAAGCAAGCAAGTAAGTAAAATCTCGTGAATTTATACGACACTTTCGACAGTAGTACCGCAGGTCCACTATTTACGAATAAGAATGAGTGAGCGAGACAGACAGACAGACAGACAGACAGACAGACAGACAGACAGACAGACAGACAGACAGACAGACAGACAGACAGACAGACAGACAGACCGCATGGGCGCCCACAGAAATTTTTCCAGGGAGGGGCAGAACACAATGGCCATGGTTTGTATTTTAACGAGGTACTGTATGGATAAAACACCGATTATGAAACTCCGATGCCTGCTAATTACGTGTAATTAAGACGAAGCGTTTACCTCGAAGATCTCCGACTCCATCGCCGTCAGAGTCCTGGAACGACCGCGGATATATCTGGTAGACGATCGTGTGCTTCCACCAATCCGGATCACCGGCATCACCTGAGGCAACCGTTTCCATGACTACGGTCGCTGCGAAGATGCAGAGGCAGGTCAACGAAAGCAGAGATGCTGTTGGTCGACGCTGCATCATTTCGCTGCAAAATGCAAGCAGACGACGATTTTGCTATTTATAATAATAATAATAATAATAATAATAATAATAATAATAATAATAATAATAATAATAATAATGATTTAAATGGTTTAGTTTAGGAGCAGTGTTTATTCTAGGCCTGTTTTTATTTGGGGGCGAATTCCCCCTCCAAGTTTTAAAATCCCTCCAAATTTGTATATGTTGGCTTGGGGGATGGAAATCCCCCCCAAGCGTGGAGAGACAAATCTTGTCCTCCCAAACATTTCAACCCCCAATGTCAAGGTGGCTAGAATAAACACTGGTTTAGGAGGCTGAGTAAGCCAGCATGAAAACCAGTGTAGTAACTCTTCACATTCAATAAGCCAGTTTTCCGAGATAACCTTTGAATCCGTTTACTGTTTCAACTGTCACTCCCACCTCGTCCAAACCTGTTCCATTTGTCCACAGCCTTGCACTAAAAAATGTTCTTTCTTGGACCCACCCTCTGCTTAAACAATTTGCATTTGTGGCCTCTTGTGCTGCTATAGTGTGCCAATGTAAAGAATCGATCGTTTGGCACATCTACTTTCCCAGTCATTATTTTGTATGCTTCATTCAAATCCACCTCTCTCTTTCCCTGTCTAATGTTGTCAATCCACAATATTGAAGTAATTTTCGTGGCTTAAATTATGGCATCCATTGACCATCTTTGTTGCTCGTCTTTGCACTTTTTCTAAAGTATCTATCTATATCCCTTTTCAAGAATGGATTTCTTGTCTGACAGAGTATAGGCCTATTCTAGACGATTATCTCCTTGTCTCGACCCCGCACGATGTACTGCACACAGTGGCGTAGCCACGGCGAAAAAATTTTTTTATGTATTCCCATGCAATTTTTACTTTTTAAGGCGATTTTTGGCAATTTTTTGGGTGAAACCCCCCCTTGGCGGCTATTGACGAAATTTGTTTTCAAAACCCCCCTTCCGAAAATCCTGGCTACGCCACTGACTGCACAGCCATATAATCCATATTACTTATTACGCAATGATACGCATTACTAATGCAATGGTTTTCGTGATTTTGACGCCCAGATATAAAAGGCAGGAATTATTATTCGGCCCACCTAGTTGATCCGGCTGTATTATTATTTGGGCTGCCGGTTCAGTGGCGTAGCGAGGAGGGGCACAGGGGCGAAGCGCTCTAGGCGGCACTTGCTCTAGGGGCGGCACTTTCGAGATTTCTTAGACTTGTTTGCTTGTCAGAGACTTTTTTTGGAGAGTTGATAACGTTTTATTTGCTTGTCAGAGACTTTTGGGAGGAGAGTTGAGGGCGGCACTTTTTTCTCGCCCCGGGCGGCACTTTGCCTCGCTACGCCACTGTCCCCACCATAGATTTCTTCGGGGAGGGGCATAATGGAAGCATCCCAAGAAGTGGGATATCAGGCAGTTTGAAATTTAGGCCTACAGCAATTTTTATTGGATCTCTCGACAAATGAACTTTGGAGAAAATTTCCAGACAACATGACAGTCATTCGCAGGCTTGTCCATGCGAATTATAATACCATGGGAAAGGCCCTATGGGATTGTACAGCACACATTAGTATTCCCATTTGTCAGTATGGGACAGTAGCAGTGCTTAATCTAGGCCGTTTCCGGGGAAATAGCCCTTCCC
Source organism: Metaphire vulgaris (assembly GCA_018105865.1). Classification (NCBI taxonomy): domain Eukaryota; kingdom Metazoa; phylum Annelida; class Clitellata; order Crassiclitellata; family Megascolecidae; genus Metaphire; species Metaphire vulgaris. Next base: position 2,500,634 of record CM030840.1, read on the forward strand.
CCGGAAATTTCAAATTCCCTCCGGACATTTTGGAATACTGCATGGACTAACAGCGGCCCCTAGCAGAATTCCCCCGGCTTTGTCAGTTTTCCTCCCGTCTTTTTGAGTTTCCCCCGGTCCAGGAGTCTAGATTAAACACTGGACAGTAGCCATGTTATAGTAACTTGATCTACGTCAGACCTCACTCTTAATTTCTTCTAATTTTTTAAAAACCTTTTGGAAGCTTTTTACTCTTCTTTTTTCTCCATATATTTGTATCTATTCTTTATTTTGTGGCTGGACATCGGATAACGACCATTTCATGCTTCTGTCAGATTGGAGGTTTTTACAATTTTAATTTGTTTTATTCGCGATATTCCGAACCTGTGCGAAAAATATTTGATCTTTTCTACATGTGTTTGATTATGGAAATTCAAAAACCTTACTTGCTACAAGTTATTTAGCTCTATCCCATGATCTTCATATTTGTTAATTTCTGCCTGGTCATTGTTATCAAACAGATGTGACCGTTCGATTAACATAAACACTCAAACTCCACAAAATTGCTAGTAAATGAAATCTTGTTGCTTTTTTACTCCCTTTCTTAGACCTAGTCCAATGGTTTATCCAGACTCCAGGCCTTGGGGGGATTGAGGCTTTCGGGGATCGACTTGGTTAGAGGGGAAAAGACAGTTCAATGCAAACTTTGTGTAAGTGCTGGGTTTTTTTTTTGGGAGGGAGGAATTTTGAGTTTTTGGGGGGATCTCCCTCCTAAAAGGCCTCTATAAAACACTGGCCTAGTCCTTCCTGGAGGTGTGGCCTACTTACCTGATCACAGTGGTTTGTCTGTTAAGGTAGCTTTTTCTCACAAAGTGCCACCTTCATGTAAAACAAATTTCAACCATGATCTAAACTGGACCCAATACTATAGGCCTAGCGTTTAAAACTACCATTTCTACCCTGAATTATTTACTGATCCCGCAGAGACTGCTTCTGAATTTACAACTCAATTTACTGTTGTGTTCTTAATATTGTGGCGAGATTACTAGAACGATAAGCTAATAAGATTAATAATTAATATTAATAAAAGTTGAGGTCCCAGCCTAGTAATAACGGACTACCGTAGTAATTGCAAAATTGTCCGTAAATTGATTTCTTTAACTAAGTCCAACTATTTAACTAATCTGTTCATGCAAAGTTCTTCCAACCCTCGTCTACTTTGGAGATCTCTAAATACTGTAGCATTCTTCAGAGGGAAAAGTCAGATGTCATAACTGGTTCCTTCTCTTTATCATCATTCCCAGATGCAGGGTTTAATCTAGGCCGTTTCCGGAGGAATTGCCCTTTTCCCGGGAGATTTCAAACTCCCCGGAAATTTTTGCATACTACATTAACTAACAGCAGCCCTCTAGCTGACTTCCCCCCGGCCTTGTCAGTTTACCCCCGGAGTCCAGATTAAACACTGCCCAGATGTATTCCGCCATAATTATTTTACTCCGATACAATATTCGCCATCCGCCTAAAATTTAAGAACATTTCTTCTACGGGTTTCTGTTGGCAACCGGCAGTGTTTTGCCCATTAACTGGGCAACTATTTGTAACTCAATGTAAAATGGACGAGCGTTACTCGGGGCACCCAGTTAAGGGGTTAAATGTTAATAAACCTTATCGTAAAAATCTGACAAGCAAAAAGGTCATTCGCAGTTTTTCAGTTCACTGGATTTAAAGAATTTACTAAACTTTACCGAAATAAAAACTGGTGGGGTATGTATCCCCAGTCATCAACATGGTGGAACCGCCACTAATGACAACGGAAATCATTTCTGACTTGTATTTTCATTTTTTCCGAGACTAAGCATCGAACCCCAACCAACCGTCCCCGCCAATTCTATTCCCTCTGGGTCCAACGAGTCTAGACGAAAACTGGACATCGACACCCCTGCAATTATGGAACACTGCCCAAACGCACATTCCTAGGAAAATGCCTGACTGCCCCACCCCACTTGCCAATCCTGGAGCCGCCACTACATCCGATACTCGTTGCATAATCAGCGACAGGACCAGGCGCCCAGTGCCGGATTAAGCACCGCGGAGGCCCATAGACAGTCAAACTTTTGGGGCCCCAGAGGCCAGACCCCTAATGACTACTAGAACGCCATTGAAGTGTAAACATTATTGTATGACGTCAGCGTCGTCACGTGCCTTTCGCATAGCGCTATTCTTAATAATAAGTAAGTAAAAAATTCTTTCGTCACTGTCTTGTGGGACCCCTAAAAGTCGCGAGGGTCATAGGCAGTTGCCTACTCTGCCTAATGGGTAATCCGGCACTGTAGACGCCAGAGAAATGGTTTCATCAGTCGCTGCCTCGCTGGGGTGGTTTGGCATCTTAATGTGGAGAATTTGTGATTTTACATTTGTCGTTTATTATTATTGGTTACTGAAATCTACCGGGCCAATACGCATAGCTACCAGAAAATGCACTACATAATTAAGTTCACGATTGCCGTTTCAAACTTCTCCATTCTCGCATCTAAGTTCATTTATAGCAAATTTCAATCGTATGAATCGATTCCTAATTACTGTATTTAAGCTAACTTTGTTGTTATAGGAATTTATTGGATGTTGATTATTTTAAGAGTTAGAGAGCGTTTAGTCGGAAGCGTCCGTCTGAGCCTATATTTTAACATTGCGGGTTTTTAAAATGCTCCATTTATCCTTCTAACTTAATATCTCATGAATTCCATTCTTATAAATGAATTTTCCAGATATTTTATGGGAATCGTATCATAAAAGCAGAATTTTAGCGTCGATTATTTAAGGAGTTTGAGAGAGTTTTGTCGGAAGTCTCCGTCTGCCCGCTTAACATTGCGAGATAGGAGAATCTTTGTTCGCGCATAACTCGATAATTATAAGCGCTACAGAAGTCGTGTTTAGCTTCGCTCAAAGATAATTTTTTCGTGACTAGAATGATATAATTTGTATAAGCAGTTGTGATATAATTTAGTTGTAAGAATTCGTTGAAGTTTAACATGTTATCTATGGGACTTGATAACTCGGTTGTGATTGGTTGCGAAACCGTACCTTGTGAAGAACAATGACTCTGATTAGTTGGAGGTTCACCTACCTCTACCTCTCCGGATATTTTCTATAAAAGAGCGAGCGCTCTGCGTCTTAATTGGTTCTGAACGGCCCCTGTCCCAACAAGGACGGTCTTTTGATTGTGTTGTGAAGCCAAACAGATTCGTTGCCCTCTAGAATAGAGGCCTAAAAACCTCTATAACCTAGAACGGCGGTTGATTGTGTTGTGAAGCCAAACAGCTTCGTTACCATCTAGAATAGAGGCCTAAAAACCTCTATAACCTAGAACGGCGGTTGATTGTGTTGTGAAGCCAAACAGCTTCGTTACCCTCTAGAATAGAGGCCTAAAAACCTCTATAACCTAGAACGGCGGTTGATTGTGTTGTGAAGCCAAACAGCTTCGTTGTCCTCTAGAATAGAGGCCTAAAAACCTCTATAACCTAGAACGGCGGTTGATTGTGTTGTGAAGCCAAACAGCTTCGTTGCCCTCTAGAATAGAGGCCTAAAAACCTCTATAACCTAGAACGGCGGTTGTGTTGTGAAGCCAAACAGCTTCGTTACCCTCTAGAATAGAGGCCTAAAAACCTCTATAACCTAGAACGGCGGTTGATTGTGTTGTGAAGCCAAACAGCTTCGTTACCCTCTAGAATAGAGGCCTAAAAACCTCTATAACCTAGAACGGCGGTTGATTGTGTTGTGAAGCCAAACAGCTTCGTTGCCCTCTAGAATAGAGGCCTAAAAACCTCTATAACCTAGAACGGCGGTTGATTGTGTTGTGAAGCCAAACAGCTTCGTTGCCCTCTAGAATAGATGCCTAAAAACCTCTATAACCTAGAACGGCGGTTGATTGTGTTGTGAAGCCAAACAGCTTCGTGCCCTCTAGAATAGAGGCCTAAAAACCTCTACAACCTAGAACGGCGGCTGATTGTGTTGAGGAAGCCAAACCAGCTTCGACTCTCAGCTTTGGCCACTGAACATAGCAAACCAGATCCAGTTGGGAGATGTCATTATTAGTGGTCGCAGATTCTCAGCTTTGGCCGCTGAACATAGCAAACCACTATGTTCACAGATCCAGTTGAGAGCTGTCCCTAATAGTGGCCGCAAATTTATTTGCGTATAGTTGTCTCGGATATTGTTCGCGGATATTATTTGTTCGATGTTAAATAGCATAAGTGAGTCCTATTATCTTAGAATTAATGGTAATGAATATTGTTGTAAATGTGACACTTAATAGAAGTTACAACATAATCTTGTCGTTATAGGATGTACTTGAGACGGCAAGGTCGTAAGAAGACGATCGGTTATTTAAGCACGTTTGTTGAAACATGACAATGTCATTTTGAGAATTCGAAGGATAAGTTTGTTTCTTTAATGTCGTGAAGAAATTGTTCCGAAGATATGAACAAGATTATTTGATATAATAAGACATATACAGACATTGTTTCAGATTATTAAGGAGTTAAATGTTGATTCCGTTCTTTTGTTAACATGGCATGTGTCAATGTAGTAGAATAAGAATGAATTCTTCGTTATTAAATAGTAATCCAAGTGGTTGTGTTTTCACAAGTTAGCTACGCCAGAAACGGGTAGGGGCCCAGATGGTTTTTAAGCGAAGTCTCTCTCAGAATTACCCCCTCGGTTATTTGTAAATTCGCTACATTAATACTGTACAGTAGTTTGACCACAAAATTCATGACCGGTTGCATGCTCTCGACCTACAGAGTACAGACATAGCCTAGCCGGCTTTAACATTTCCTCGATTCAGCAACTAACTGCATGGTTTGACGAGCATCAAGCATGAAAAGATTTGTACATAATAACTGACCTTTCAAACACTTCAACCTCGACAGAATATAATGCAATTTTTTTAAAAAAAACGACTGATTAGCAGTGTCAGAGGCACAGTAAAAATCTGCATGTACTAAACTCTTTATATTGGCCCAAACACATATAGTACACTGTACATCCAAAGTGCAACCAGATAAACGCGTTAGTGTTACTGTAATCGCTCCTCAAATCGGACTTTTAGTGAAGGCAAAGTACACGCGCAGTATTTGATGTCACTATGTATAACTTTGTACAGTTGGCCGATTCAGGCTCTATTAGGCTACGTATATTAAATGACCAAACCTTCGCGGAATTAACTTAGCAAGAGTGGGGTCAAAAGAAAGGCCACTCACGTAATGGTGCGCGAGAATTTCGCCTTCACAAGCGGCGTACCCAGTGTTTAATCTAGACTCCTGGTGGGAGGGAACTGACAAATCAGGGGAGGGAGAATTCAGCTAGGGGCTGCTGTTAGTTGATATAGTATGTCAAAAGGGCCTAGACTAAACCCTGGGCGTACCTAGCGGGCCAGTCCACAATTACCTTTCGGCCTGTAATTATAATAAAAAAGCACGAAAACCGCTTTGCATAGGTCTGTAGGTCAACATGATTCATGCAGCTGCGCATATTTACATCTACTAGGTCCATACATACTTCCTTTGCTTTTTGACATAACCACTCGTAAATAAACGCGAGCCAAAGCTAACAACCGTCGCCTTCGCTTTATTAACTCATTATTTAGAATTTTTATCAATTTACTGATGAACAAATGTCTCGAATCAGAGGGCACAAAATTATACTATAGGCACGCCTAGGGTTGTAACTTTTCCGGAAAAGTAGAATACCCGGAATTATTCCGGAAAAATGCCAGACGTCATTTCACTGTTTTTCAAAAAACACTTTTGACTTGACAAGTTACAAGTTTGCGAAAAAGTTGACGACCTTTTTTTGCTCGTCAGCCGTTTATTTTCAGACTAGACTACTCCACATCACATACATCACATCATATCAGGCGCTCCTTTAGGACATGTAAAAAACTAAATACTAGATAACACAAGAAAATTTTTTTCCCTCAAAATCAGGGGGGGCAAATGCCCCCCAAATGACGTCCCTGAAAAATGCAACCGGAAGCGCGGCGTGCATGTCCATAAAAATATTATATAGCGCTACAATCCTGACAGTTGTTGACAAATGCCCAACAAATTAAAAGTAATAAATAGTAATAATGATAATAAAAATAATAAACAGTAATAGTCAACTTTTCCGGAATTATGACGGAAAAGCACCGCCATTTCTCCGGAAATTTTCGGAATAATTCCGGAGGAAATTTCCTAGCTCACATCCCTAGGTACGCCACTGGCCTTCACTCTGTCAACCCGAGAAAGAGCAATCAAATTTCTAATTCGTTTCGGTCAATAAACATTTACTTATTTCACACACCTGACGATTTTAATGGAATCTGAGCAATTAAAAGGCGATTCAGTTAAATTGAACAATTTGTACGATGTTACCTACACCATTTAACTCACAAACAAAAAGTAAAATGGCTCAAACTATTCGAGATTACTCTGGCAAGATTACAGGAAGCAAAGCTGCAAAATAACGCAACACTGCTGCTGACTCTTGCGGAAAATTTCAACACGCAGACAGTACTAGATTCCAATCCAAATCACATAACAGGACTTCCAAGTTCTATAGTCAGACGAATCGCACACAGTATATTTTAACTCTCCACACGACCCATATCAACGTGACCCACACAGGTTCGACATGAAGCAGCCTCACAATGGTCAAATACAGCCATCTTTGTATCTGGGGGCGGGAGTAGCCAGTACTAGTCCGCCTTATATATCTTTGACAATGTAATCAGCAACCAACGGCGTTTATTTGCATTTTTGTAACCTCTACTCGGCATCATGTAATATAAGACAAAGCTAAAGGTACTAGTTCACTTTAGGGTGGGCAATGTATTATTTCGCAGCGAAGTATCTGTACCCTAACCTTAACCCTAACTCTAACCCTAACCCTATGGTATTAGCACTACGCCGACGAATTATATTCACTATGGTTTTAGGATAATACATTGCCCACCCTAAAGTGAACTAGCACCAAGCTAAAACATTTAACATTAGCCACGCAGACGGCCATTAATAATTATTTTTTATTATAATAAGCAGTGACACATGCTTCGTCTTCCGAGCAAAGCAGCAAAAGACCGAAGCAGGAAACAGGAAACGGAAGCAACGATTGTTTTTGTTAAATATTTTGTTGCTCATTATTTTGAAACCATCAAGAGTTCTGTACCCTCTTAATGTGCCCTTAAGAAATTGGGTTTCTTTCCACCATGTTAGAAATGCTACAACATAAGCTCAAGTTTCATGCAACATATTTAGCAAAATATTGGAAATATAGTTCAATTTCTCTACATAGTGCAGGCAGCAATTAGCAGTTTTGCAAGCAATTTGCTATTCATTTCTTAATTCTAAATAATAGTTAATAAAAATCAGCAATATTTAAGCATGAAACATACGTTAGTAATAAAAGGCAACATTTGAATATATTCTTGTCCTCGTATCGCCAAATAATGCGCAAAATAAATTGCCCGTGAACCGGACTAAAGCCTAAACAAGACTAAAGCGGAGGAGTCTATGACGGCGTTGTTGGATACCAAGACACTTTAATTATCACTTGATCTATTTCCTCATTTTAAAATTATCATCAAGGGGTAATCCTTATAGATAATTATTATGCGTCGTTTATTAGTTTATTGCGCAAAATTATCGACAATCGTGATCGAAATTTCGGTTGTTTGAAACCTTTTAATCGTTGGACATGTGAACGAAGTCAACATTAATTTAGCAAAATATTTATTTCTAAGCGTTAATTGAGAACAACATTCTAGTCACGGTCACTGACCCGACCACAGGATCATTCCACCCTACCACAGTGTCGCTGGGTCGTCCTCCATCAACCCGGATGTCAGATGGAGAGATACGAGGTATTGAAGAAGATTGGCGAAGGATCCTTTGGCAGCGCTCTCGTCGTGAGAGCAAAAGACAGTGGAAGGGAATTGGTCATGAAGGAAGTCAACTTGAAAAATGTAATCTATAAGCATATTATTTTAAATTTCTAATTTTTATTCAATCAACTAAAGAAATTTGAAACAGGCAAGCAATCTCACAATCTTGAGTCTGTCTGTCTGTCAGTCAGTTATTCAGTCAGTTATTCAGCCAATCATCCTAAGAATCATGTCACACTAACCAAAGTAAGTAAGTAAGTAAGTGAACACGAAATTTTTATAGCGCTCCTCGAAAGCTTGGCGCAGTGCACCAGCTTATTCACAAGCGCTCAAAGGATGTAATGGATTCAGAACTTTGAATCAGAACTGGCAATCGTAATTCGATTTTTAAAATATGAAGTGTTAGGAAGTGAATTATTCGGTGATTTTAAATTTGTAATATTTATAATTAATAATAATAGGACCATGGGGTGCAACAGGGTGGGCCAGGTGGGCCATGGCCCACCCAATATTTAGGCCCAATGGGCCACAATGTGTTTGGACCACCCAATTTCAATTGGCACATTACAATGTTTTGTGGAACTAATAACCCCAAATCTCCAATATATTGGCATAATATTGCCATTATATAATTGAGATGTCACAGATGTGGAAGACCATTCAAAATTATTATATTTATATAACCATGCAACTGTGTTTTTCAATGATCGATTGATTGTAACGGCAAGAATTTCTCGCTGCGCTCTCTTGACCCTGAAATATTGGCCATGTTAGCCCACTCAATATTTGGCTTGTGGCGCCCTCCATGGTTTTAATTCGTGAATTTCGTTTCATCACTCTTCTGAATTTTTGCATATCTATAGCCTACTGTTGCACTAGCATTGTCCAATTTCAAACAGGGTATCAATTTTATAATATTTTTGTGGTCTATAAAACCTGTAATAGAAGAAACCAGCTCTCTTAAGCACCATCTTATCTCTCGATTGATTTTTTAGACATTTGACAGAGAATAGATTTCTGAAAGACTTTGTATATTGTCGTTTCAAATGGCTCATTATTTTTCGTGGCATTTCGAAAGCTCTAGAAAAAAATTGAGACAGAATATATTGACAATTCTAGTACGGTTTGACACAGCAAAGATGGGGACACAAGAATATGTGGTTTTAATTCGTTTCATCACTCTTTTGAATTTTTGCATATCTATAGCCTACTGTAGCACTAGTCCTTGCATTGTCCAATTTCAAACAGGCCATGTTGGCCCACCCAATATTTGGCTTGTGGCGCCCTCCATGAATAGGACTTGTCTGTAAATTTTATTTGGAGATTTAATAATAGAGGGTGATAATATTTTCAATATTGGAATTATGTTGTGATTTTTCTTCTCCAGATGTCTGCAAAAGAGAAGGAAGAAGCCAGAAAGGAGGTATTTTCAAAATTAATTGTGATGTCTCTTCAGAATTATTTGTATTTTTAGTGCATCCTAATGGTTATTTTAACAGGGTTTTAAAAATAGACTTAATGTATTCGTATCAGAAATTGTCAAGGCCTATAACTAGGTCTATTAATTTTTGGTTTAACTTATGATTTCTGCCCATGATTTTGCTTTTATTGACCATCAACTGATGTCTGTATTAGCAGTATGATAGCTTTAGTTAGTTAGTTAATTAGTTATGGGCTAACTTGTATAGCGCTATTGTTGTATGAAGCTAGGGTCAAGAGCGCTTTACATGGTACTGAAAGAGAGTCCGAACAAGTGTGTTTTAAGTCGTTTGTTTTATGTTTAATGAATATTTTTATGAATAGTTTGAAATGAAAAATGAAAAGTTTTATGAATATTTATGATTTATTATGTAATAAATTTTAAATTAATGTTTGAACTTTTCAAAGTCTATTTGAATTGAAATTAGGTAATTAAATCAGATGTATTGGAAAAATTTGAGACTTCTGATTGAGTTCATTGAAGTTCTAAGTTTAATACTTATTACTTATATGCTATTGTGTGTGTTTCTTAGATAGTTATGAAATTTTTGAGAATTAACTTTTATTATATTTTAACTGCAGGTCTATGTATTATCTCAGCTAAGTCATTGCAACATTGTTTCCTACGTTGATTCATTCGAAGGTATTTGACATAAATATTTTGCTAAGCATAACTTTGATTTTTAAACGGATTTAGTGCTATCAAATCCAGTGTTAAATTACATCTCTTTTCCTCCACAGTCTGTCTTGCTGTTTCCCCACTGTGACTGAACTTTGGAATTGACCTTGCCTGGCTGCCCAATTGCACTTTGGCTATAGCTATTTCAATGGTATATTAAGCGCCTACGAATAAGCTGCTGCTATGGTACCTGCTTTCGAAACCAATACCTATATAAATTTGCAGGATTTTGCATACATACATACTTACTTATCTTTTACTTCAAAATTAATTATCCATTTTCTTGTAATGTAATTATATTGATTGAAGATATAATTGAAGAAAGATATGTTGAAACAGCCAGGGGTTTTAAACAAAGCATATAATTGTTAATTATTATGAGAGTGCTACATTATTCTGTAGCTGAAAGTGATTGAAATTTGTATCGAATGATTAATATTTCTTTATGTTTTGTTTATAGAGAACAACAAGTTGTACATATTGATGGATTACTGTGATGGTGGTAAGTTGATCATTTATATGCTGGATATTGCCGCTATATCAACTCAAGCATTAAGCTGCGAAGGTAAAACGCGGGTCTAGAGAAAGCAATGGCAAACTACTCTAGATCAAAGGTGTAAGCCACCTGCATCGCTGCTTGCATAGTACATAGAGATCAGCACCAAACCCTATCCTCATTCGAGTACGGGACTACCTTTACCTTATTATCTCAATGACCGACCAGTATCAACAATGACCAACTTCTGCTATCCTGGTTCAATGCTTACCTCAAACTTCAGTTCTCATGATGAACTCCAGTCATGTTGCCATTGCATCAAGTACCGTAATACGCATCGGATGAATTGTATCTGAAACCAATCCACTCTAAGCATCCAAACTAAGATACGCATCTACCGTATATACTCTCGGATAAGTCAACTGCATTTTAAGTGAGTTGTAGAGCATAAATTTATTGAATTATCTGTGAGTATATATGGTACTCCTGCTGCATACTGCCTGTCCAGCTATATGGTAGTTAGACCTGTACTCTGTGACAAATTTCGATTGGAATCTTTCCATACTTGCAACTTACTTGGCTGCGAGTTAATGGTTACTCTTTTAAATTGTCCAATTTTAAATGTTTAGATTGCAATGTAAGTTGATAGATAACATTCAACGGCATTTGGAGTTTCTTACTTATTTAATTTGTACATTCAGTGCTTTGTAATTTTCCAGGAGACTTGTATGGACGTATAAATTCTCAGCGGGGAAAGCTTTTTCCGGAAGACCAGGTATTCTCAGTTCTGTTGAGAGCAGATGTTATTCATATAGCAATCGAGTAAGTAAGTAAGTAAGTAAAATCTTGTAATTTTATATAGTGCTTTGGAAAGTGTTACAGTAGTAGCTGCTTATTCTTACGTGCTTGGTTTATCTTGAAATAGCCATGGGCAAGGTGGATTGTTGGCCGGCAAAGTTTACTTTAGTAATCACAGATATATTGTAATTTTAAAGCTAAATGGTATTGTATAGGAATGTTACAAATTCAGAATGATAATAATGCTTCTTCAGCACTGATGGATGGAACTAAAGGTAAGGGATATAGATGTTTCATTTCTGAGTTGACTGTGTGCTAGGGTCTCAAGTACAAACAGCCTAAAAGTTCTACTGCTGTTGAGAATTTGAACCCTGAACCTCATGACTGGCTGGTCAGCTCGTCATCTTAATAGATTTTTGACTATCAGTAGTACAGTAGAACTTTAGTGTAATGCACTTAGCATTAAAATACTATATTATATTATAGAATAATATATATAATATAAATAATATATTATAATATAAAACAATATATTATATTATAGAAATTCACGAGATTTTACTTTACTTTGCTTTACTTACTTACTTTTACTTTTACTTAGCAGGTCTGTAAATTTAGTACATAATGTCCAAGGTATGTTATATCCGACATCATCAAATACTGTACAGTAGCACAATCACATGGGATCATACGTTGCAGTGCGTTGTAACTGAGTATAGGTCATAACCTAGTCCGTTATGGCGAAGTTCTACTGTATATTTTTACAAATCAAAGCCAGTAGCCATCTGATTTTGATGCTATGTTGTAGATCTTGGACTGGTTTGTGCAGATGTGCTTAGCCGTTAAGCACGTTCACGATAGAAAAATTTTACATCGTGACATCAAATCTCAGGTTGGTTATTCTTATGATCTCTCGTATTTCTGTTAATTTCTTACACAATAGGCATACATGTGAAGCATGAATAAAATCTGTAGATTGTTGTTTTGCCGTTACATTTAACTGCATTTTTTGGAATACATACAAAGAGCCACACATTTGATCTGCAAGGCCGAGTGATTTGAAATAAGGATCGAGTGTTTTTTTCTGCCATTGTTTTTACAGAACATCTTTTTGACAAAAAATGGTATGATCAAAATTGGAGATTTTGGAATCGCCAAACTGCTGAACAGGTAAGTATTTATGAAATTTTTTGTTGAGAAACGCATTTTCAGTCATTAGAACCTCACCCTCCACAAACCCTGGCTGTGGAGTGAAATTTAAAACGTTTACATAGCTTCTGCCAACATCTTGTTAATTATTATGAGATTGATACATTATTCTGTAGCTGAAAGTAATAAGTGACGCTGTAGGTTTTCAGAATTGGAATGTTTTAGATTTTGTACACTAATAAAAGTTGTTTAAAATATTGTCCCTCCTACAGGTGACCGTTTAGACCAGAGAATCAACAAATACGCTGCATTCTGATCAACACAGTTAATGTGGGTGCGTTTTCGTTTAACAGTAATCACACTAGGTCTTTAAAATTCTTATTGTTGCAGCACTGTTGAACTGGCTAAGACATGTATTGGAACTCCTTATTACCTGTCACCTGAAATTGTCGAGAATCGTCCCTACAACAACAAAAGGTGAGAAGTTGTTTCTGTCTCTGTCTTAAAAATAACTGAATATCGTTTGCTGCTTCAGTTTTTGATTCTGGTTCTCTTGTCTCGTTTTAATTAAAATATTTTTTCCACAGACTACTTGAGGCCTGTCTTAGCGTTGCTCATCTGAATTTGGAATATGCGTCCTGTAAAGTGCAGCTTTAGGCTTTTCTCGGCAAAGAATGTGTCCTAATGCATGTTAAAGTGATAATGAGATATTAAAGTGATAATGGAATATTAAAGTGATAATGAGATATTATAGTGATAATGTGATATTAAACTGATAATGGGATATTAAATTGATAATGGGATAGTGCTAGTAAAAAAAATCGAGGTGTGAAATGGAGAACTGAGCATTGGCTGTTTTCGTTGTTTTGGACCAATATTTAGGATTATTACTCTTTCTTTAGCTTAATTAATCTTAGTTGATTAATTATCAGTCTGCCTGTTTTGCTGGCAAATTTTGGAAATTAGTGTAAGTTCAATAACTTCACGGCCTGCATTGCACTTCTATTTACAGTGATATTTGGTCGCTTGGATGTGTTTTATACGAATTAGTCACGTTAAAACATGCGGTTAGTGAGTGAACTATCTTATATATATTTATTTATTTATATGTCTTAAATATCATATATATCTTATTTAAGCTAGAGCCATTGAAATATCTGAGTTACAAACTATTGGCATTGTTTCAACAATGAAGCTAAATGGTGTTGAAAGTAGTGGTAGTCGCAGTAGTAGTAGTAGTAGTAGTAGTAGTAGTAGTAGTAGAGTAGGTAGTCATAGTAGTGGTAGTATTAGTAGTAGTAGTAGTAGTAGTAGTAGTAGTAGTAGTAGTGGTGGCAGTGGTGCAGCAGTAGCAGTGGTGTGCAGTGGTAGTAGCAGCAGCAGTAGTAGTAGCAGCAGTAGTGGTGCAGCAGTAGCAGCAGTGCAGTAGTAGCAGCAGTAGCAGCAGTAGTAGCAGCAGTAGCAGTAGTAGCAGCAGTGCAGTAGCAGCAGCAGTAGCAGTAGTAGTAGCAGTAGCAGTAGTAGTAGTAGTAGTAGTAGTAGTAGTAGTAGTAGTAGTAGTAGTAGTGCAGCAGTAGTGTTAGTATTAGTAGCAGTTGTAGTAGCAGTTGTAGTAGTGGCAGCAGCATCACCTAGGGGTATGTAAATGGGTAACAGCATGAAGTTTCAAAGGTAAAAATGCTAGTCTGCAGTGAACAGTGACACTATTGTTTTGACACGGATGGCATTATCCACCTGCATTGATGCTTGCCTTTGACATCAGAAGTCAATGCCGGATTTGCGGCTCAGATTCGGATATGGACTGACCTTGAGCACGACCTTGACCTTCAATTTGATTGAAGTTGTGCTCTAGAGTTTTGGTTATTGAAGTTTGTTTCTGGTTCTTTTTATTTTTGAAAACACTTGAAAACTATTTTGATTTGTTTGCAGTTTGAAGCTGGAAGCCTGAAACACCTTGTATTAAAAATCGTCAGGTTTGTGTTCTGATCTTCATATTCAATCAAACTAATCCGTCAGTGGTAAATTATCATGGTAATATAAAAGTTGGGATATTTGGGAATCCTGCTTATGGACATACTGACTTTGTTTGGTTGACAATTGCACCTTGCCTATATAGCTATTTCAAGAGATATCAAGTGCATAAGAATAAGCAACTATGACAGTACTACTCTCCAAGCGCTATATAAATCCACGAGATTTTACTTACTTACTTACTTACTTTTTGTGCCATGAGAACAAAGAGGGTGGTTCCCCTCTATCATCTGGCCCAGGGACTCTGATCACATTACTCTAATATGCTATTTTCTCTTCAAATTCCAACTGCATGGTCTCTTGTAATGTTATATTGTGTTGATGAATTATTTTAACCATTTGCACTCATATGTCCCACTGGGTGTGACATTTATGTATGTCCCAGTGGGAAACATGAGTGCAAAGGGTTAATATTTTGTTGTTGAACCCGGACATATATTGATAGAAGTATTTATTTTCCGATTTTGAAGATCGGAAATTCGCATTTAATCGCTCTTTCTTGTTGTTCAGAGGTTCATATCCAGCTCCGCCTTCGAAATACAGTCACGAATTGAGGAATCTTATAAGTGAGCTACTGCGACGAAATCCAAGGTGAGCGTTTCCTCTGTTTTGAGGAGCATTACTTTGAGTTCATGATAGAGGTAGTGACATTTGGCCTAGAAAAATACCCTTATTAGTGTGGTGTTTATGTTGAAAACGATAGAATTTCCATTGTTTACCGATGCCAAAGACACTACTAAAATGGCACTATAGAAGTTCAATAATGATGATGGTGGTGGTGGTGCTGGTGGTGGTGATGGTGATCATGATGATGATGATCATGAGTTGCTTATATGTATGTACATGTTTATGTTTGCTTGTATGTCTGTATGTGTTTATGTTTATAGGGTTTTCATGTACGTGTTTATGTAGCTTAGATCAGAATTATTGAATGCATTTTTGTATTTCCTGTTTAGAGATCGTCCATCTGTGAACGCTTTACTCAAAAAACCGATCCTTCAGACTCGAATACGAAAGTTTCTTTCTAATGCTGTTAGTAGTTATTTCAAAATTAATGAAAACTTTCCTTTTTGTGGCATTTTTGTATTTAAATGCAATTATAATGAACATTCACGGTTTGGAGGAAAGACAGATTTACCAACAAACGTTGTAATAGGAAAAGTTGTTAATTGAAATGTGAATAATTATCGTGCCAAGGGATGTATGATCAACAGTGGTGTTCCACACAGGAACTAAACCACTTGATATCCAGTTCTTCTTCTTATTCTTCTTCTTCTTCTCCTTCTTCTTCTTCTTCTTCTTCTTGTTCTTTTTTTTCTTCTTCTTCTTCTTCTTGTTCTTTTTCTTCTTCTTCTTTTTCTTCTTCTTCTTCTTCTTCTTCTTCTTCTTCTTCTTCTTCTTCTTCTTCTTCTTCTTCTTCTTCTTCTTCTTCTTCTTCTTCTTCTTCTTCTTCTTTTTCTTCTTCTTCTTCTTCTTCTTCTTTTCTTCTTCTTCTTCTTCTTCTTATTATTATTATTATTATTATTATTATTATTATTATTATTATTATTATTGTAAATGTGTAATTGTTACCTTAGGAAATTGAAGATGAGTTTAGTCACACAGTGATGCATGGTGCTAAAATTAGTCGAGTTGTGGCATCAAGTGCCGAGGCCAGGTATTCGAAATATTCAGGTGAGTTGATTGTTTATTCCTCTTTCTTAAAATCAAATTGATTTGTCTTTTTGCTACATTAAGCTTACTTTGCAGCACTAAGTTTTGAAGGAAAGGCAATGTTTGGTCGAGACTAAATATGACCTAGACTAGACTAAAGTGATCATGTGCTTGTGTGTGTGTTTGTTTGTGATTGTGTGTGTGTGTGTGTATGTTTTTCAGCATTACTTGCTTGCATTTCAAATAAATTTTGCATGACTATGATCATGCCTTGTTTGCATATAAAATTTTTAGCATGGCTTTGGAATACTTTCATGAATTCAGTAGTTCTAGCAAATAGCATGTCCATATCAATGATGATGTTGATGACAATGATGATGGTGATGATGATGATGACGATGATGATGATGATGATGTATTGAACCAGATGGTGACAGAAAAGAACAGATGATGAGACATCGTATGGATGGAAGATTACATGAAATTGACGAAGTAAATATTGTTGTTATTATTACTATTACATGGTTACGAAGTAAATGTAATTATTATTATTATTATTATTATTATTATTATTATTATTATTATTATTATTACACGATTGTTAAGTTGTTAACGCACATTAAGTCATTCACTAAGTGAAGGGTCATAAATGCGGGTGAGTGACATGCCCTAAGCAGTGTAGGATTGAACTTTTTTTGTCGGCAAAGTATTTGTTACGGTCAGTCAATGAATTTTCAAAATATCAAATAACAAAATTAGAAACATAATTAGATAGATGCCTTTGATTTTATTTTCACAAATAACTAAGCTCGATTTTCATCCTGTATAATTGATAATTGCATTGCCTAATTGAAGGAATTTTCCAGAAGAAAACCAGACCAAGAAGAGAGAAGAAGACAGGTGGATCTCCACAAGAGAGAGGAACTAAGAAGAAAGGTTCTCTTCTAGTGACTACAGTAATATCTTTATAATGCAATCGTGCACTGGACTTTAGACATTATTATGAAATCCACTGTCATGTCTGGTGTTAAAATGCCAGAATTCTGTTCTACTATTGGATTGTGATGACATTTCTGGCTTTTATTTGTATGACAAAAGAACAGTATAAAATTAAATTTTCGTGATTTTGTGATTTTGAATAAGTCTGAATGGTTGAGTTATTAACTTTGGCATGTGTTTTTTTTGCACTGAACTGCCACATGAGCGAAAAACTGTTCTAAGTGATCGTTCTTGACGACTGTTTCATGTTTGGTTGAGGCAACGATAAATATAATTATACCCAATTGCTAATTAAGATTTTCGGATTTTATTGCAGCAAGAAGAGTTGAATAGAAAACGAGAGGAAGGCTGGCAGGCAATCGTCATGCCCAAAGTGGTCAACGACGTATGTCTTGTATTTCATTGATGATTTTTTTTAGATAGTTGCTAAAATTCAGCAACAGCATTAAGTAATGTCATGAGTATTTGTAAGATTGTTTCTACAAAGTAAAATCAATGATTAGAATGTGTATCGAGGGCCGTAGAAAGGACTGCAGATTCAATCCATCGTGGCATCTTATTTATAGCTTCCCATTTACTTTATACTTTGGTGCATGTGTTTAGGTGACCGTGGTTAGAAATGTGTTGGATGAATATATGAATGAATGAACGAATGAAGAATGAATGGATGGATGGATGGATGGATGGATGGATGAATGAATAACAGCTATTGCTTACTTTTTTGTTTTAATTTTATTTTGCTGTTTTTTCATAGATTCCAATTCCAAGCCCAGAAAGATTGGACCCGATTCCTCCCATTGGATCTCCTTATCCTGTACGTCTTCATATTTTCTTCCCTAAGTCCTAATTCTGAACTCTTTGAAATTGTATCCCACAATTACAAATACTTCACATTAGCTTTATTAAATTATTTACTATTACGGTATTATTATAATTATTATTGTTATTACTCTGATAATTTAATTGCCTTCATTGGTAAGCAGTCTGTAAATACGTTTTGTCCATTTTCTGTATCGTTTCAGGTGATTGACCCAAATCGTGAGGTCGGTCAATACCATCAGCATCACGATTGGCTGAACCAGTTTCAACAACGGCAATCACCGCTAAGTAAAAAGCTTTACTGCGCTCGAAATATTTTGTAGTCGTGCTTCTGTTTCTGAAATGCATTCATTGAGAAGCTAATATAATTATCAACTTCTATAGCGCCACTTAATAATGCAGCATGGAATCACCAGCCAAATCAGCCAGATCCCTGTTGATGTTTAATTTCGAATTTTAGATGCCGGTGGAGTTGAAGGTGGTCGTGGCGGTAATCGAGAGTTCGCTCCGGAAAACTTTTATGGAAAGAGAGTCCGGTAAGAGATAATCCAGCAGCTTTTTTCCAATTCTTAAGCACTGATAACTCTCTATTTGATAAAGAATATTCAGAAAATAATATTAACCCCTTAACCGTGTATTTAACTGTAACTCAATGTAAAATGGACGGATATATCCGGGATCCTCAGTTAAGGGGTTAAAAGGACTTGCTACAGTAGACCTTCGTTATAACGTGCTTAGCGGGTCTGAAAAGTTGAGTACATTATATTCAATATCATCCAAGATGCTAGCTCATCAAATAGGACAGTACATTGTGGTACATTACTGCTGAGCATACGTTATAGCCGAGTCCGTTATAACGAAGTTCTACTGTAGAATGAAACTATTATTTTGGATTGATGTTTACTGTGGTTTTTGTCTTCATTGCTTGAAATTTTCTGAGTGATGGTTGTTTTTGAGTAATGATTTATCTTGAAGCTACTGCAGGATCTTTGACTTGACTTGAATTTTGTAGATTTGTCGATGAATTCTTTCAACGAAAACACGAAGCAGCATTGAATCGAGCGAAGGCTCAGGGTGATCTCTATGGATATCCACATGGTGATCTCTATGGATATCAACGTGGTGATCTCTATGGATATCAACACAGAGTGTGTACTGCACTTTCATAGCATCCTTTCTAATGATCCTTTTTGATGATGATGATGATGATGATGATGGTGATGATGATGGTGATGATGATGATGATGATGACGACAACGACGATGTTGTCACATCGATGACCACAATGACAACAATGATGATTATGCTTATAATAATTATGATAATAATGACAATAATGAAGGTAATAGTAGTGATAATAATAATAATAATTCTTAATAATAATTATGCTCTTTTACAGCACTACCAGTTCTAATACTCAGAAAGGTATTGAATGGTACTCCAAATCCATATGCTGAAGATTAGGGGCAGAAGATGGCAGAGTGGGTTACGCGTTGGATGGGCACTGGGTAGGCTGACAAGCAAGGTTTAAGCCCCATTAGTGCCCCTAGTAGCTTTCACACAGGCAGTAATGCCTCCTGAGCCACTTAAATCATGCTGTAGTTAGTAGGTTTTTTCCAGAGATAAGTCAGTGTGGAAAACGGGAAGACTAAGGAGGAATAGCCAGCAGGAAGTGATGAGTTATAAGTCATGGTTTGGTATTAATCAGTTCTAATTTTTGTTTCTGATTTTAATGTAATTACGTTGATGTCTATTGGATTGTCTTCTACTGTACTATGAATATTCATGACTTGAATTAACTATGATTCATGCATATTCATGGTTTGGATTAGCTATTTGATACAAAGAGTACCGGTAAAGGACGTGTGTCTATATTTTGTTTATGTTCCTCTAGTTGGATTACAATCAATATGACAGAGGAAGAAGGCCCGAAGAATCTGTTCAGATTGTGTTGAAAAACAAAGAAGAGCAGCAAAAGAGACGCCATCTGGTATTTGATTTTTTCCAGTCGACATTATGTGTTATTAAATCCACGAAAATTGTAGTGTTGGAACATTGCTGCTTTTTGCAGGATCATTGTTAATTGCAAATTTTCAAATTTCCACAGAATTTTGTGTTCAATTTTGAATCTATGTAAAAACAACCTGATGATTATCAAGTTATGTAACACCAAGGCTGTACTGATTTCCAGTTATCAATGATTGATTAATTATCACTCACTTAACAGATTTTTGCATTTTGGGAGTTTTGCCAATATAATATTTTGTGGCTGGTTTGGGAAAAACTTTTAGACTTGATTTGGTTGCACTGAAACAGCCAATTTAAGTTGCAAGAACAACATTATGTCTTGTTGCTAACCGTTTTTAAATGATCAATTTTCATATAGATTTTTACATATTACAATTTTTAAATTGCACCACATCATCAATCAGTGATGATTTTGTGATTGCATGCTGATTGATGTGTTTTCTAGGAATATCTTGAACAATTGGAGATGATCAGAAGGGAGAATGCTCGAGAACGAAGAAGAATGCTTGAAAAGGTTGCCTATGGCCCCGAGTACGAGGTATCATGTCAGAATTAAAGGACGCGTTCAAAGAAGGAGATCAATGCCTTTACTTAAACTGCCAGCACTACTACTACTATTACAACAACAACAACAACTACTACTACTGTACTACTACTACTTCTACTACTACTACTACTACTACTACTACTACTACTACTACTACTAACTGCAGATTACTGTATATTATTCCTAATGAATTTGTGCAATAAGCGATTTAGGCTTTCTGCGTTAACCCTTTCACCTCGTAAGACCAATATTTCAGTTTCATAACCTTTGGTTATATGGGTCGTCGAGGTCAGAGGGTTAAGCGATTGTCCGGTTTCGTTTTTACTTTTCTTTCTGCATCTAGCCATGTTGCTCTTATGTTTCATTTTATTTGGCTATCAGAATGTGTTTTTACTTTAGGATTTTTTCTGTTTGTTTATGTTCTGTAAATTATTTCTTGGAGGTTGAAAGTTCGCGTTATAGAGATTTTAACTATTCACTTCCCAGAATTTTGTAACTTTTCTAGTTGGAGGCTTCGATGATAGACAGATCGTATGATGAAGATCTTAGGAGGAATATACAGGCAATTCGTGTACGTTGGCGTTACACATTGCTAAGTAGTATTACACAAAAACTGTTGGATAGAAAGAGAGAGAAAGAGAGAGGGGGAAACTGAGGTTTTATGATATTTGAACGTCCACAATCCATTGTTATTGTTTATCGCCTACAGGCTTACTAGAATAAGTTGAATAATTTTATTTTTGGAAATACAATTATGTTAGTTAATTTAAATGGTTAGTATTTGTGCAGAATATGTTTTGTTTGATAGTTTGCAAAGTTTACAGTTTTCTTGTTCTTCAGCCAAAATCGGAACACGAGAGGAAAACAAGAACTGCAAGAGAATTTAGTTAGAATGGTCAAAACGTTAGTTTTCACTAAAGGTTTTCAGCCATGTTGATTTGTTTCTTTTAGGCAAAAGTCGACGAAACTGCCCAATTACTGCGAGAGGAAACGGAGAAGAGAAAAGAACTTGAAAGAAGCAAATCTCATGATGAAGTACGCCGCTCAAACACACTTTACGACTTGTGCGTGACATAACACTATTGCAACTGTGAAGATATTCTAATTTGTAAGTTTTGGGCCAAAATACCTTGACTCTGAAAGCCTTATATCTTAAACGAGAGTTGCCTTTCTTGTAGGAGATTTACCAAATCCACGAACCCGGAGGACACAGAAACCGATGGCAGACGGCGGCAGGCGTCTCCTTTCGACCGGCGGACGAGAGACCGGAGTGGAAACAGGAGACGGCCGGTCAGGCACTTTTCGAAATGGACCTCGAAAGGACGGAGAAGAGCAGGCTGCATTGGGGCGGTGAAACGGCAGGCCAGTGCCTTGGCCAGCTGGACCTGGAGAGCACGCAGGATGACAGTGGCAAGTACAAATGGGGAGATGAGACCTCTGGACATGTACTGAGTCACATGGACCTCGAGAAGACAGGAACTGACGAAGGTGAGCGTTTTTCAGAAGTGCAGTTGGGGGATCTGACTACCCCTGCCCAAATCTTGGACCTTCAGTGTAGGGCAGATAGTTAAGGTCTGTAGTTTTCATCCACTGCTGAAGTGTGGTACTTGTTCAGTGGGTACTTGATCAGTGGGTACTTGTTCAGTGGGTACTTGATCAGTGGGGACGGGGTTACACCTCTAGCCATCGGCAAATCTAACATTGACTACCGCAAGACTTTTGAAGTAATACATGTAGGCATCATGATAAAAATATTGAATTGAAATATTTCAGACTAGAATGGTGTAAGAATACATTCAACCTGAAAAATTATCACAGCAGATTCTTGGATGGGTTCATCTATAACTGGATGCATAGCTTAGTATTTTTCTTAGTTCTTAGTTAAGGTCTGTAGTTTTCATCCACTGCTGAAGTGTGGTACTTGTTCAGTGGGTACTTGATCAGTGGGTACTTGTTCAGTGGGTACTTGATCAGTAGGGAAAAATACTAGCCTTTGAAAGAAAATGTTATAGAAAAATACTACGAATCGGATGGGTCGAAAAAATCACAAATGAAGAACTATACAGGAGAATTCAGCCCAAACAAACCATGCTGGAAAGAGCAAAAACAAAGGAAACTCCAACTAAACACATATGCAGAATGAAAGAGGACAGAAAGATCAAAGCTCTAATGTTTGGAATAATGGAGGGTGCCAATAAGAGAGGGAGACCACACAAGGAATGGTGTGATGATATTGAAGAATGGTGTGGAAGCAGTTTACAGGATCTTAGTCACAGAGCAACGGACAGGAAAGAATGGCAGAAAACTGTGGAGATGGCATTATAACTGGATGCGATGAGCCCACGGTTAATGATGATGATGATAGCTTATATATCTGTTGCTATCAAAATTTGTGCTGACTAATAATAAAGTGCTTCCATTTCAACACAGGAGAAATCCTACAAAACCGCTTCATCATCATCATCATCATCTTGCTCTCTTTCAGCTCTTTAGCAGCAATAGCTATACACAAAATGTTTCCAAGAAGTTCTATCTTCTGTTAATCGTCTTCCTTCTACGATTGAAATTTCTTTCATGTTCATACAGTATCTTTTCTGATGTTGTCCATCCACCTTTTCCTGGGTCTTCCTCTTCCTTTATTTCCTTCTACTTGAGTGTAGAGTGCCCTGTATGGTAGTCTCCTTTCATCCTAAACCACTTAAAATCCACTTATCATCATCATCATCATCATCATCATCATCATCATCATCATCATCATCATCATCATCATCATCATCATCATCATCATCATCATCATTATTATCATCATCATTATTATTATTATTATTATTATTATGATCATCATCATCATCATCATCATCATCATCATCATTATTATTATCATCATCATCATCATTATCATTATCATCATTATTATTATTCTTTTATTTGAAGAAAGCAATTTGCCAAATAAGCCATGTCATCACTCTTTGTCTGTGAATGCAATTATTTGCCAAGCACAGATCAAACTATGAAATAAAAATGGTCTTTTGTCTGCAATTTGATTTAATATTTTCAGATGCTGGAAAGCGACCTTGGTCCAAGCCATGTGATACAATTCTCAACGTTTTGGAAAATGCAGAATTACTGTTGACTTCACGAAGTGAACACGATATTCCAACTCTTGAACCTACAACCAAGCTACAGGAAGATGATAGGGACTCTGGTATGTAGTCTCTGTGTAGTGAGCATAGGGTAGATATCTAATGATAGGGTTAAGGTTATTATGATGAATGCTGTAGGTTTTAATTTCAAATTTCTTTTCTTTGCATTTTATTGCTTTATTGTTTTTGCAATCCGTGATGTATCTCATTAATGATGAGAAGAGATTACTGTTTCAACAGCAAATATGAAAAAGGAAACGGCAAAGATTATCGACGGTGAGGATTCTTATGCGAAGGCAACTGCACCAGGGTCGGACTCCGTATCAGAGAATCCAAAATCTCGGTCGCACCTCGAAGAAAGTGATTCAACTCTAAGTGACAATCATTCATCGAGCGGCAGCAGTGACAAAACTGAGAGTGATGAAGTAAGGTCACGTAGAGGGAATTGTTTTTTCATATCTAATAATAATAATAATAATAATAATAATAATAATAATAATAATAATAACAATAGCAAGGTTTAAAGGGGTTCAGGAGGGTTTGCCCAGTGTGAGAATCACTGCTGTACAGAATGAAACTCAATTTCTGCACTGACTTATGCTTTGACAAGTAAGTTAGTAAGTAAGTTGGTAAGTAAAATCTTGTGAATTTATTAAGTTGGTAAGTAAAATCTTGTGAATTTATGTAGCGCTTTCAAAAGTAGTACGACAATCGCTATTTATTCTTAATCGCATAATCTAAACTTGAAATAGCTATAGCCAAAAGGTGGGGCAGTCAGGCAGGGTCTTTTTATCTTTAAGGGTCATCGAGAAGGCATTGTATATCATCTGTTTATGCCTCTGAGTAGAAATATAAGAGGTGCTATTGAACAGTAGAAACGTTACATTACATTACTTATGCTTCTACTTAGGCATACAACCAAAACAGAGTTTTAACATGTTTTGCATATTGTCAACAATCAGGAAGTCGTACATGGAGCGAGTAGTCGTCCAAACTCGTCAGCCAGTCTTTCCAAATTAAGTGACAATAAAAATGACTCCAAAAAGAAAAAAGACAAAGAACCAAATGGTGATCAGGCAAAGAGCAAAGGGTAATTAATACTAATTATCCTATCTATAATATTAAAATCCTTATCTGTATGTCTCTCTGTCTGTTACCTTCAAGCGTTCTGATTGGTTGATGACTATTGGTAGACGGTTTAGACCGTTTAGTCCCTTACGTCGCGCGATGCGTTGGTGGGCGATGTTCAAGACGACGTTGCTATTGGTAACAATTGTTCGTAGAACCGGTTTAGTCGAGTCATTGCAGCGTCAGAGGGCTGTGCGTTGGTGGGCGCGGCGTTGACTATTGGTAGACGGTTTAGTCAAAAAGAAAAACGTTGCTATTGGTAACAATTGTTCGTAGTTTAACACGGTTTAGTCGAGTCATTGCAGCGTCAGAGGGTGGGCGTGCGACGACGTTGCTATTGGTAACAATTGTTCGTAGCTTTAGGATCTTAACGTACATTTTAACGTACACAAAAAATACGTGTACAGCGTCACAAATGGCCACAGTTGCGTGATTTTAACGTACATAGGCCTACTTATTACGTGGCGCAGAGCTTGGCTAGGTGGCGATCATTGAAATGTTGTTCAGCATGAATTCAATGATTGGCTATTAGGTATAGGTATTGGATTAGTATTATCCTGCACTGCGAGCGAAGCGAGCGAAGCGAGCATCTTTCTAGTACAGTATAGAAAATTCTTTTTTCTAACATGTCCAAATATTACAGCTCACTATTAGTTAAGAGAAGTAATTATTTTAATCGTAGCTAAGGGAGGCAGTGATGCAGACTAGCAACTTCCAAATTTTGAATAATTTTGCTTGTTTAAATTGTGAAGATATATTTGATACCATACTTTAGCAATTTTTTGAAATACTGAGTAATTTTTAATTTGATTTAATCTGGTTTCTGTCAGTGTATTTTTCTTTGATTTGAATTTAAGTTTCCTTTATAATTGACTTGTTTATCGAAACTGCCTATTATCATACTATCGCTCACTCCATTACTGTTGCAGACAGTAAATTTACTAGAGGTTAGTGTGTTCAGTAGAATATTAATAATTTGCTTAATTAACCCCTTAACCGTGTATTTAACTGTAACTCAATGTAAAATGGACGGATATATCCGGGATCCCCAGTTAAGGGGTATATACTGACATCAGCTAACACTATTTATCTCTTGCTGAGCAGTCAGGCAGGGTCATGTGATCAAGAGGACCATCGTGGTTGGGATGTTAGGTGTCTTTGCAGTACGATACTTTATACGACATGCCACCTTAATCAGTTCTTTATTATTATTATTATTATTATTATTATTATTATTATTATTATTCATGCCTTCATAGCTCATTGCTAATGTTTCATTCGGCAGAGCATGAGCTCTGTCTTAGATGAGTTGTCAACCAGGGTTCGATCCTGTGAGGCTGATGTTTTGTATCTCTCTCATTTTATATGTCCCCTAGCATGGAGTGGACATATAGCTTGGTCTATGCAGTGCTTTGAGGTGGGAAGTTAGCAGACTGGTGATAACGTTGGACGATAGAGCAGGAGGTTGTGGGTTCGAGACTCGCAGGAGCTCTAAGGTCGACTCGGCCTTACTCACTAGAGGGCAGTGGTAAACTGAGGAGCAGTGGTAATATGCTGCGATAAGTCAAACAGGTACGCTACGCAATGCACTAGCCCTGTATCTGTTGTATTGCACGTGCCTGGCTGAGGACTATAGAAATGGAGATCAGTGCCACGCTGTGAGTCCATAAGGCTCGAGAATGACTTTTGATGTACCGGTAATCAGGGGCATAGCCAGGAATTTGATTTGGGAGTATATATACCGATATACCCCCGTCCCTACGGCCCTGGCGGTAGTGCTTTAGGATAGAGCTGTTACAGTTTTACTTAGTGCAATTTCGGTTGGTTTTGGTTCGGTTTTAACCAAAAACCGCAGTTTCGGTTCAGTTTTTTTGAACATCACTAGAATGCACAGCTTTTAAGTGTTAAAAATCAGCACTGCCTATGAGAAAGTGATGTAAATTTTATGTAGATTTACTTTTATGTAGCAATTATTGGCAATTGCATTAGCTGAGAAGAGAAGATGACTTAAAGTCACACATAATCATGCATTGTATTTTTATTCTCTACGAAAAATAACCGTCCAAATTTGCATGTTCAAAACCGCGGTTTCGGTTCGGTTTTAACCGAAAAACCGTGCTTTCGGTTCGGTTAACTGTAACAGCACTACTTTAGGATAATGACTAGACCATCGTTATCAAAATTCAATATGAATTCAACATTCACTGTGCAGGCAGATAGAGTTTGTAGATAAGATGACATATTTTAGAATGTAGAATCCACCAAGATTCAC
Source organism: Metaphire vulgaris (assembly GCA_018105865.1). Lineage (NCBI taxonomy): Eukaryota > Metazoa > Annelida > Clitellata > Crassiclitellata > Megascolecidae > Metaphire > Metaphire vulgaris. The sequence goes on from CM030840.1 coordinate 2,527,755, forward strand.
ATATTTCTCGGTTCTTTCCAGGAGACTCACGAGACGTTGGAGTGAAAAATCTGCAAACGAGTACCACAGTCTCATGGAAAAGATGAAAAGTGTCCTCCAGCCTCTGAATCAAGGTCAGTTGCTCATCAGAAACCACCTGTGAACAAGTCGGTCTCTAGTATATTTATTGCATGTTACACGGTTGTGTATGGTCTTCTCAATATAATGATCATATTTCTTTGACAAACAGTATTATTATTTTGAATGTTGTTTTTGCAGCTACAGTTAAATCCTGTCATGAAATTAATGGTTTAAAGAACTGATAATATAAGCAATGTTAAGTGCGGTTACTATTATTATTATTATTATTAATATTATTATTATTATTTGAGCCGACTTATATAGCACAGTACTCATGAAGTTCAAAATCAAGAGCGTTCACTTGGAAGGATGACCATACTGGGATCTAGTTGTGGTGCCAACAGATAACCAAGCCGTTCATCGCTTAGGTGTCGATAAATTGGTAGCAGCATTAAGCTGTGAAGGTAAAACGCGGGTCTAGAGAAAGCAATGGCAAACTACTCTAGATTAATGGCATAAGCCACCTGTGTCACTGCTTGCCTAGTACACGGAGATCAGTGCTGGACCCTATGTTGTTAAAGTATGGAACTACCTTTACCATTTTAATATTTGACTTACAGGGAAATTTAGTCGAATATTAGTATAGGAAATGCATAGCATATCATATACCGGTAGTAATTTTTTGTAAATTGTAATTTTAACAGTTGAAGACGCATTTGTTTAACAGCTTGTTTTTGTAAAGCACTCTTGACTTTGCCTTGATTGCCATGTTTACTGTGCTTAAGAAATTGTCTTGCATAATAATAATAATAATAATAATAATAATAATAATAATAATAATTTTAGAAAGTTTAGTTGTTATCAGGCTTATACAGTGTTCTGGTAATTGTCAATAATGATTGAAAAGATTGGTTCTTTTATTTGGTTGCAGAGGAAGAACTTGATGAATATTTTGAGGACCAGGATGAGCATTCAAAAGTTGAAGACCTCAGAAATGAACTGCGCAAGAAAATCGGCAAAAAGAAATTCGACAAGGCATACGAAATTCTCAAGGCAAGTATCCTGCAGTCTTGTCTTGTCTTGTCTTGAACCGTCTTCGCTCCGAAGATTGGCTGCATTATGAACTGTCATCTTCCAGATGTTACGATCTTCTGCTCTTCTTATCGCGTGCTCGATAGTGAAATTCCACTTTTGATGTTGTCTTCCCACTGAAGACAACATCAAAGAGTGGACAGGACTGCAGTAGATGTGCACAATTCTTTCTAGTGAAATTTTTATTTATCTTAGGATTTCGAGACTGTACTGTGTTTTGCAGCTTTTCATTAAGTTATACAGTACAGCAGTAGGATTTGCAGTATCATTTTAAGGGACAGAAGAGGTACAGTAGAACCTCGATATAATGGACTCGGTTATAACGTATACTCGGTTATAATGTACTGTCCCATTTGTTGCTACTGTCCCATTTGTTGTGCTGCCGTATTGGTATAACGTACTAGATTTTACAGACCTGCTAAGTATGTTATAACCAAGTTCTACTGTAGTTTATGTTTCTAGGAAGCACATGAGTCGGAGGAGTTGCATGCTGATTTCAACGAAGAGGTGAAGAAGAAAGTCACTGATATATTAGGAAAATCCGATTCTGGACTGTACCGATCTCTGCTGGAAATGGCAGCAGCCAACTGTCTCATAAAGAGCAGCTCCTAACACATCACAAAGTTCCAGATTGTACTGGTTAAAAGCATCAAAGAAAAACTAATTGAATTTGATAGCATTAATAAAATGCTACATGCTATGGCTTTCGTGGAATCAGTACTACTGTAGTAACACTTTGATGTTGTGATTAAGTCTACCAATTTTTCAGCTACACGCTATTTTAATTACTGTAATAGAATTTCTTGATTATATTATGGACAATGGACACTGACTAGATTATAGTTACACCCTAATGTCAGTTTCTTAAACATTTTTGCACCAAAATACTGCCGTTTATGTGAACCATTGTTAATCGAGTACTCTATGGTGTTGTATATAACTATTTTCTATTGTACATGTCCAAGTGTTTGTATGTACCAGTAACAAATTTCCCTTCCACATTTAATTTTCACATTCAACTGGACAGAGAAAAAAACTAACCAAGAAATTCTAATGATGGGAAATACACAACGAAAACTGAAGCAAACTATGAGGAAAAGGCTTCTTAAATTTTTTTGACACATAATGAGGATAAAGGTCTGGAAAACCTCATTACAACTGGAAAGGTGGAGGGAAAAAGAGCAATAGGGAAGCAAAGAATTACTTCTATCAAAAGCTTGCCATGTGACATTAAAAACATAACATCAGCAGTGAGGCCAATACAATCTACAGACGACAGGGAGGCGTGGAGGTCCATGGTCACTAACGTAGTAATACAGGGCACCTAAAGAAGAATTCAAATGTGAACGTTTGCCCAAAACCACCTCATGAAATTTTTGAAGCAGCAAAAAGCAACAACTCCCAAGTACATGTTTGGACAATGCTTATTTGCTGGCTGGCTAGAGCAGCCTTTCATGTGGATAGGACTACACAAGAACTCACACAAAGACCTGCTTGTACTGTGAAAACAAGCTGTTGTTTTTTGATTAACATTTATTATCTGGAAAAAACTATAACATAATAATAAACTTTGTGCAAATGCCATAAGTGGATTTTCTTCAAATTTAAGTAGATGGTAGTTTAGGTGAAATGAAAGGTACAAGCTTTTCTATCAACGTGAAAATAAATGGTTTAAATCATTCTTTCCTAGATCAACTAGACATGAAAATGTACATCGCGAATCATTAAACAAGAACTTAGACGAACAAAGCTCACGAAATTAACTGAGGTTTTAAAAAACGTGTTTAATTCAATAAGAAATATCCATCAGCGAAAAGCTTTTACACAACAACAACAAACATAGCAACGACAATTTTAAGTATTGAAACTGCCTCACAAATACATTATCCCGCACAAAGGCAAGAATAAATCCGACAGCAATTGCTGAAGAGAAAAGACTACTAAGATTTGTCCCTAATGTTTGTTAGCTAAATGTTGCTTCAATCTAAATCCATGTCTACGGTACTGCCCTCATTGTCACCAGCGGCTTTTGTCTGCGTCTTTTCTTCCGGTTTCTGTTCGTCTTCTGGCTGTGCATTTGAATTGTTTGATGCGTTTTTCCCGTCCGTTGGGGCAGCAGCTGGAGTATCTTTTGGAGGCTCCTCTTTGGGTTTCGGCTTCGGCTTGTTAATGATGGGGTTGCAGTTAGAGATCAACGACTAAAAATTTTTCAAAAGATTAAAATGTTAGAAGCCTAATTTCTCCTTGATAATTAACAACTCTAATAGATTTTGGAAGCAACAAGCATCTGATAAATTATAGTAAGTATTACAGGCAAACAGACCTGAATTACTTTGCTAAAATGGATTCAGATGTTGTACAATATGTATAAATGGTGTAGGACAAAATGTCTGTGGACAAAATGTCATATGGGGACAAAATGTAACCCCAAGTTCCCTAACCCTAAACCTTGACATTTTGTCCATTAACATTTTGTCCCCGTGACATTTTGTCCGGCCACGGTATAAATGTCATTAGTAAGTGCCCATCCATATACAGTAAAACCTCTTTAGCTCGCCCCTCTTTAGGTCGCCAAACTCCCCTCTCGCCATTGATGGGTCAAGAACGGATTTCCACTCATGTAAAATAACTCATTTAGTCGCCAAACTAAAGCTCTTGACGCCACAACTTTCAAAATTCCATGCCTATGTATTATGACCTCTTTTGCTCGCCATAGCAACTTTACTTATCGGTTTGACCGTTTATAGGCCAAGCTCCCGGCCGACTGTTTACACAATTAATGACCCTTCCCCTCCCCCCGATGAATACATCGGTGTTGATAATCAGCTATTAACCTGTCAGCTAATGTCTGGTGAAGGGATTGTGGTAGAGGTGTCTGCACGGGGGAGGGGAGCAAGAATCTGACCCCGAAGTTGACCTCCTCCCGCCACTTTCGCCCCACCCTCGATGGCCAATCCGCTCCGTGGCTTTTGTCTCCAACCCAGCAGTCCCGTGGCAGCAGACAATGGATCGGATTTACAAAACTTTTCACCTGTAGGGCGTAGGCCTGTATGCTGCTGTATTGCATCAGCAGCAGGTACTCTGGTCTGCATTATCAACAATACGAAACACCGACGCAGCCTACTAGCTTAGAGCCTTTTCCTTTACAAGTTGACGTAGCCGACCTGCTGTCTATACATGAATATATAGCAACCTGTCATTTGTTCATGAGCTGACCCGTCCCTACTGGTATCCGCGGGGCACCCAAAATTCTCATCCCCGCCCCGTGGGGGCAAGCCTACTGTAGTTTCAGTAGTGAGCATTGTATTTAAGCCGCCAAACTCGCCCCTCCCAAACTTTCACCCTTGACCAATAGTGGCGGGCTAAAGAGGTTTTACTGTAGTACATATGCAAAAAGGCATATTTTCAATCCCCTCCCCTGTTGCACATGCCATACATATGAAAAATCTCCAAAATCCAACCCCCTCAGTGCGTATGTACTATATGGATGGACCCTGAGGTACTGCTGCAGAACTTTCAACCTCCATTTTGAATCGACTTCATTTAATAACAAAAACTGAACCTTAGCACAACACATATTTGCTGACTATAATACTTGACATGATTAGCCAACCTCCCGATGGGACTTGATTTGAGACACCGTCACTGGTGGATTCTCATGGCCAGCCAGACGAGAGCAGAGGTTTACGTTTCGCTCAAACCAGTCTCTCTTCTCCTTAACCATGTTCCTCACTTTATCCACATCCGCTGCCTCTAAGTGGGCGTACTTCTCATCCTGACGAAATACAAGACAACAAGAAATTTGTTATTCAAGCATTCTGTTAAAAAGCTAATTGGTACCTTCATCAAATCAAATCATAACCACAATAAATGATAGCACAACTAAATGAAAACTTTGATAAGCTTTAAAACATTTAAGATACAGTAGAACATCTTTATAATGGGCTCAGTTATAACATATACTTGGCTATAAAGTAACACAATGTATATGGTCCAGTGTGACGCGCTACCACATTGGATATAACGTACTAAATTTTATGGACCCGCTAGGTAAGTTAAAACAAAGCTCTACTGTGATTGCAATATGAAAGTGAGAAAAACTGGACTACAATTTTAAAAGCACTTAACCCCTTAACCGTGTATTTAACTGTAGCTCAATGTAAAATGGACGGATATATCCAGGATCCCCAGTTAAGGGGTTAAATACCTTTTGGTCATAAGCATCCACAACTTTGGCCATCAGCTGAATTGTCTGACCCAGCGCTTCAAAAGCTCCTGGTCTCTCTACCTGCTCCTTGTATCTGTCAACAACCGGCTGTCCTATTTTCTACAAAAAGTCAAACAAAACTCTAGAACTGTAATGTAAATTCTGTACAGTGCCTCCCAGCAAAGATGTACACATTTTGTTGTGATGCTAGAAGGAAGGAGCAAAAGGATGAAGATAGCATATTCCAAAGAGATGGTCCAGTGACCCTAAATGTCTGAAGCCGAGTAACAGAGGTGCATAACCTAAGATGACACGTACATCTGGTGCTAGGACAAAATGTCATGGGGACAAAATGTCAGCGGACAAAATGTAACCCTAACTCTAACGCTAACCCATGACATTTTGTCCACTGAAATCTTGTTCCAATGACATTTTGTCCGGCCATGGTACATCTCTATCATCACAAAGGAGCAAAGCAGATGGGGTTAAAAATTACAGATTTCCTGTACATACAAACATCTTTATAGCACCAAAACACCGATAGCATCATAAATCTTTCCAAGACGTTAACTAGTGTTTTAGTGTTTAGTAAAACAGACAAACTGTTAGCAACCTCTTTGCCTCTAATTCATTGAAAATCTAAGGTAATAAGTATTGCACAAAGTACTCAGTGACAGCTGCTTTCCCATTACTTTCTTCAGGGATAGAAACAAAGCCATTACAAAGCAAATACAACCCTGAGATCTGCTAATGTTACTAAGCAATTGACTTAACCCCTTAACTGGGCAACTATTTGTAACTCAATGTAAAATGGACGAGCATTACTCGGGGCACCCAGTTAAGGGGTTAAAGCTTTAAAGTCTACCTTTAGTGAGCCCAGTCTGTCCACATAGACCTGCTTCTGTTGATCCTCGCCTTCCTCGTACAACCAGTTCTCAGTGTCTTCAAGCTTCAGGAGGAAACTGTCTTTATCCTGAAGTGCAAATCACGGTACAAATAATTATGCAAACTGACAACTAGGCATACGGTGCAACCATACAATCTTACTGTAGGTCAGTGGTTCTTAACTGGAGAAACTTGAAGGATCTTGTTGTTCTGTGGTAGAGAGAATAGGACCTAAGTTGCTCGACTGACCTAGCATTGAGGTTTGCACCGCTGCATGTCTGTAATCTGTTAATTAATTACTGATCGTTTGGAAGTAATGTACACATGCCTACAACTGCGGCAGCTGAGGTGAAAAGGTCAAGTTTAAGAACGACAAAAACATAAACAACAATCTTACTCTCACATTAATTTACAAATTTGTATTACGATGCGATTTACTCCATGATTTACTCCATACACCGTACAGGTAAGTAGTAACTTTTGTACTAAATTATAAATTTTAACACAAAAAGCCCACTTTCTGGCATGTACACAAACAAGTGATAGATGTATTATTTTTTTCAAGATATTTCTGACTTTAGATACCTTTAAGAGACTTAAAACATGGCTATTCTGCACGAGTTACCTGTAACATTGTAATGTGTTCACGTAGTTCGGCTGAACAAGCCGCCACATTAATCAGTACGTTAATAATAATAATAATAAACTTTTTCGGCCCTTACCTCTTCTTTCATGCACTGTCCGAGATCCTCGCACAGCTTGTTTCGCATTTCGTAGACGTACTCTTCGACTGCATTTTTGGCGTCCGCTCTCTCCTTCTCGAGTTTGTCCTGCATGACCATCTGGCCCTGTTGAGGAAACAAGAAGACCATGGCTCATATACAGCACCAGGGAACAAAGATAAACTACACAGTGAAAATGACAGAAAACAACTGCATGCACACACACACACACACACACACACACACATGGTAAGCACACACATGCACGCACGCACCTCCTTCTCCATCAGAGCATTGATCATCTGCTTTGACATGCGAGGAACGTCTTGGATGATCGGGAGATCGATCACTTTCACTTTCGCTTTTTTCGGCGAGTTCTTTTTATCGGCCGCCGATTCGGCCTTCTCCTCCGCATTCTCCTGCATGGGTTCTCCCTCCTGAAAACGGGAAAAACCATGCAATAAAAAATTAGCAAAATAAAATTGGGGCCAGAGCGGCTTAGATTACAATAAAATTAAAACCATAAGCACAAAAAAGATTACATTATGAATACGTGAAAATATGTAACCAGTATTTGCTACGATCTCCCTTACTTGGCCATCTAAATCTCTTATGCAATTGTGATCTGTTGGGCCATCAGTTGATGCATATATGCAGCATAAAGTGGCGCTATAGAAGTCAATGGCTAGATCAAATTATTTAATGAAATACATACTTGAAATTTTAATGCCTAAGATGTTCACTATTGGACATCACAGATTTCACTAATCCTCCTTAACCCTTTTACCGGCCGTGACGCACGTACGCATCCATTTTACATTACATTATAAATAAATGGCCGGTAAAGGGGTTAACTCAGCATTCAACATCACTTCAAGAGATGTTTTTCAACTACTAACCTCAGTTGTTTTCTCCTTCTCTTCACTCTGTTCGTTACTCTTCTGCTCATCTTTGCATTCACCTTGCTGCTGCTGCTGCTGCTGTCTCACCATCTGTTGCTCCTTCGCTGCCCTTCGTAGCATCCTGTTCACCTGTTGGACCGTTGGTCGCCTTATCGACTTCCATCGGTTCCTCGGCTGCCTCGATTTTTTCTGTCAGGGTGGCGCTCGACACGCTAAACAATCCGTTGATGTTCACGCGCACTTTCACTTTCACTTTTGTCGCTTCACCGGTTGGCTGAGGAACCACTTTGTCAACAGTGAACTTTCCTTTTAAAGAAAAGCAAATAACATTAACACTGATCACACAAACACACACACACACACACACAATTTTAATCGGCATACAGGGTAAAAAAAGTCAGTCAACATATTTTAGAAAATTCTCGGAATGCCTTGCATTGGAAAGAGCAATTTCTGTAACATACTAATAAATTTCAGTTCCATATTTTCAATTATCAAAGACCAGATGTTCTAAACAACCACAGCAGAGTTCCAATTACAAAGCTTAAACTTCACTCACCAATTTCAGATTTATTCTCTGGAATGTCTGGACTTTTATAGCGAGCAAACAGGTCGAACGGACCTTTGCGATAAAACGTGAGAAGCCGAGAAGCAGGAATTCCATAAAACCTCGGAAATATCTCGGCATTATCCCACCTATGCAAAAATATTAAATTATTAAGTGATTACATTTCATCAACAACTTAAACAGTCAAAATAATTTCACAACAATTGGTCAAAATCAGTTATAACAAAGATAGTCAGTGATGCAACCCAAGTTTTAACGAATCACATTAACGGACGTTACCCTTGTTCATCATCCATAGTTCCTTGCCAGAGTAACTGGATCGGATACGGCTGGGCATCCGTTATCTGAAAATCCCGAACCTTAAACGTCGGCGACAAAATGGCACACTAAAACCAACAACAATGTTCAACACAAAATAAATGCGAAAGGCAGAGGAGTTCTACTGGAAAGTGTCATTTTACAGCCCAATGTTGCTCCAGTTTCAGATTCTGCATCACACTCACTCACTCACTCACTCACTCACTCACTCACATACTTACATACTCGCTCACTCACATACTCACTCACATACTCACTCACATACATACTTACTCACTCACTCAATCAATCGATTTATCAACATCGAAACGAAACAATCAATACTGCTACAATGGAACGTCTAATGAACAATCATAGAGCATTCAGTGTATGTCAACGAGTATGCATTTTTTCAAATATCAACGTTCGCAAGGAGATGCCAAGTGGAGAGGTGAGAAGAGAAGTAGGAAAGCAGCTCACCTGGAGAGCGCATCCTCTGGCCACTGCTTCGTCCCCATTCAGCGTAGTGCTCGCCTCCTTTCCAAAAACTTTCCTTACGATCTCTTTGACGGCCGGAACACGAGACGAACCGCCCACGACTTCGACGGAATAAATGTCATTCAGAGACAACTCTGAAAACACAACGAACAGACAAAATACAGTTTCAAACAAAAAGCAAAACAAAATCAACTTTCCAGAACAATTTGTTCCGCTCCAGGCACAACGACCAAGCAATTCACCAACACCGGCGGTGTGCAGTAACTAAACAAGATCACACACACAAATTTTGTCAAATGAATAAAAAATATACATAAATATATGCATACAGAAAAACTCGATTCCCAACATAGTTTTGGCTGAAAAATGGCAAAAACAAATACGCACACACACAAGTGTTTAAACCAGGCTTGTTAGGGGGAGATCTATGAAAATCGCCCCAAAATCCCAGCACCGACACAAAATTTTGCATCAGACTGTCTCACCCCCCCCAGCCAAGTCAATTCCCCCCCCAAAGGCCTGGGATCTGGATACAACACTGCATATACATAACCTCAGTATAACAGCTCAAAATCTTAAGAAATAAACCTGACAATTCTCCAGACTTACTTGAAGACTCGAGAACTTTTTTAAGAAGTGCCTCGAGTCTTTTGAATATTCCTTCGGCCAGTTCTTCCATGGTCTCCCTCTTCATCCGTCCGCTGACGTCCTTGTCCTCCATGAAACATTCGATGTTAAGAGGTATTTCCTGTGAATTCGCACTCATCAATTTCTTCAATCTCTCGCTCTCCTGCAGAAGACGGGCGTAGGCCCGCGGGTTTGACCGCACGTTGATCTTGTAGCGTTTCAAGAAGTCGTCGCTGAAATGATCGGCAAGGAGACAATCGAGGTCGAAGCCACCGAGATGACGATCACTTTCCGTCGCTAACGACCTACGAATTAAAACCACAGAACACAAATACAGACTTTTCAGTTAGTTATTCTTTGTAATACTGTTGGTGTTCCACATTCACATGCAAGTAGTGCTTTGCATCCATTCTGTAATCAGTTCTGACTTGTAAACAACTTCAATAACAACAACTGCAAATTATATCATCATCATCATCATCATCATCATCATCATCACCATCACCACCATCACAAGGTAGAAATGCTAACCTTTAAGCTGCCTTTGTTGAAAGCGCAGACAGAAAGTTGGAGGTCTGCGTGTCCCATGTCCATAAAAACGACATTCCTCGGCTTTTCCTCGGGTGCGGGTAAATCCTGCTTGTAGATGCCGTAGCTAAGGGCGGTCGCCGTGGTTTCGTTCATCAGTCGTAGAACGTTCAGGCCGACAGCCAGGGCCGCATCAAGAACGGCCCTTCGTTCAACTTCTGTGTAATAACAGGGAACCTGTAACCAACAAAATCAGATTAACTTGTCAACTCATCTTTCTTCAATGTTCATCTACTTTTGTAATGTAATGCAATGTAATGTAGCATTTGTATAGTGCCTCCTATATTTCTTTTATGCCAAAATTATTTATTTTGTTTGCAGAAATTGTATTGGAAATTATCGTTTCTGTATGCAGCTGCATATATTTAATATCAATGGCCAAAGTCTTCCACCTTCAAAACAACACAGTCACTGCCCTTATATATTTAACCATGACGTGACCCTTTCGATAAAATGACAAGGTCTGACTGACCTCCACCCTTTGGCCATAGCTATTTCAAATTTAGATCAAGCGCCTAAAACTAAGCAGCTACTGCAGTATTACTTTCGAAAGCACTGCATAAATTTATGAGATGTTACTTACTTAACCTGCCCACAGTTAACTCTCCAATTACCCTTGAAACATAAAATTATCCATTAAAAAATACACATTTCATACAACTTTACCGGGCAACACAGTATGAGAAAGCAAGTTCCATTAACCCTTTCACAAAGTAACGCCGATATTTAGGCTTCGTAACATATTGGTTATAAGGATCGCAAGGATGAAAGGGTTAAAATCCCAAAACTGATTCTGTCAGAATTTGGGATTTTTATACTCACAGAGATCACACAATCAACAACTTTCGTCTTCAAATTGACTTCCGCTGTCTCCTTAAGTTTCGTCAGCATCATAGCCAGCAGCTGTTCGGGGCGAAAAGTCTGTTGCTCTCCTAAGTAACTGACCTGTAAAGAAAGTAAAAGTGATTTCCTACTTTTAAAATTATCAAATTAAATAAATAATCAAGTCTGACATTTATTTCTATAATTAAACAAAAGTTCCTGTGCAAAAGCGTGCATGAATGTGCATTAAGATGTGAATCCTAAGAGATCAGAATGGAAACCTGATTGTTTTCAGAAATTTCCTATCATATTAAATGCTGGGCAGTGTTGGAGTTGTGAAATTTGAGATGAGGGGTTGAGGGCTGAAATCCAATGAATGACACATACTGCATGTAACCAATATGCGATTTTTGGGAGGGTTGAAAAGTTAGCTGGGGTTCAACCCACCCACACCTCCTAAACCCCCCGGCAACTACAACACTGATGCTGGGTAACTCGGAGAACACTTACGCTCACAGCAGGCGATCCATCCGCCTCTGGCACAACTTTATATGGTAACTTTACGATTTCGTTCTGTACAATTGGATCGTCAAACTTTCGCCCAATCAGACGCTTCCAACACCATATTGTGTTCTTGAAGTTCGTTATGATTTGATTCTTGGCAGACGCACCCATGAATCGACTCTTTTCTCCCATCGAAATACAGGTTCTGTCAAAGCGCATAAAACAACAATGCCATGATTAACAATACATCTCAAAATACAACATTAATGCTAATGCAACAGATGTCCAACATCTTTTCAAAAACGCTTTTGAAAAGACTAAACTTCAAACTACTAATGACTGAAACCCTTTATCGCATCCTAATTTTCAGTTCTGATTTGAGTTTGAATTTTAAACATAAATGTATCACTTGGCTGCACAGCTTACAATCTCAGGGGCTGTCTATAATTTACATCAACGATTTTTAATCCCCTATCCCCCCTTGTCAACAATTGCAAACTTTCAATGACCCCCTAATAAAATTATGTCAGAAAATTTTAACCTCTCTCTACAAGCTACAAAATACTATGATGTAAGACTATGACTCTCTAGGTAAGAGCTCAACTGGTTAAGGATTAAAGTGGCAGGCTGTTGACGGGCAAAGAAGTGTGTACCGCAGAAGACCAATGCACCGACTAATTTTATTATCTTTTTTGATTTATTAAATTTATTGTAAAACGTAAAATAGTTGACGTCAATTTATCTTGACCCCTCCCTATGTCAACAATTGTAAAATTTCTTCAAATCCCCTCCCTCCTCTAATTTGCTGACATAATTAATGGCCGGCCCCTCAGTTAATCAAAAAAATCACTTTAATCATAAGATACAGAACTGCTCACACATATATATATATACATATAATTTTAAAAGTAAATCAAACAAAAGGTGGAGGTTTTAAATTCCGGTTTTTTAGTTGAACGACACCTCCACGGGAAATGGAAAATTTCTGAGTACGGAGTCGTCGTTCGAACCCCCACAGCTCAGGGGAAACCCTATTAATACTGCCTAAGCCTACTATTATTAGTAAACCCAGTTATTATCGCTATCGTCGTCGTCATAATCAGCGTCTTATTATCGGCCGGCGGTCGTTCATTGTACGTACGGGGTGCATCTGTCGCTGTACTCGTTGGCGATCGTCTCGATGCCTCCCTGACGGGCGACGGCGATGTACGAGGTCTGCTGACCGATGTCGAAACCGACGACCGACATCCTTCGTCCGTTCTTCGGTTACCGTTCACCGTTCGACGTTTCGTTTAGTTTGAGAGACTGAACGCAAGTCTACGCCTAGTCCACCGCGTGTGTCTCTCTGAGTCTCTGTCTCCGCTTTCTATCAACGGTCTCTCGAGCAAGCCGCCTCCCCTCCTTCTGCTCTTCCGTCGCCTTCGTCGCCTTCGAGTGCATTCGAGAAATTTCTCGCTTCCTCCCACACGCTGTTGCCGCTGACCGTATCTAGAAAAAAACAAGCACAGGACGTCGGCTCCGGGATTTCAGTTCGGACTTCGGACGTCCAGGATAACTATCATTGTCGTAGCCTCCTATTCGGACGGGGACTGGCCGTGGTATTCGCGCAGAACCGTTGAGTAGTTTGGGGACGGGGTAGGTAATACATGAGATTGAGGAGAATGCAAACGTGAAGAAGGTGAAAGTGTATGACAAGGCGTCGTATTTTTGGTCGCCAAGACTTTTTATCCTAAAATGTTGACGCGTCCTCTATTCCAGAATTCTGGCTACGCCACTGATAACAATATCATGAAATGATCAATGTCATTCGATTGAAAATGGTCAAACAGAGACTGGACCTAGACTTTACAGTTTACTCGATGGCCTCAAAATCCAGGAACGACCTCTAATCAGAGTGGTATTTGAGTCAGCATGGGGGAAAATAATCAGACAAGTGAGTGAACAGATTTCTAATGGTTCCAATATGTTCAATAGGTTAGTTCAGTGGTTCCCAGCCTTTTTAGACCATGCCTCACCAAAAGTCTTGAAAAAGGCCACATACATAGATTTATTATTAAACATGTAGTATGTACCGGAAGTTCAATAACAACACTGGCAAAGACTACGAATTAACCAGAGATGATATTTGTGAGACATACTTACACAACTAAAATTACATAGTTCATGACATCACATGCAGTATTCATTGTTTCACTGTATTTATTGGCACTTTGGAAAGCGTGTGCATCAATAGGTTTGGCCATTTACAGTAGTCAAACCATTTTTTTATAAATGTTATAAACGCATCAAACGATTTGCAAAATTGAATGTCTTGAAATGCATCAAGCATATTTGAGCTTTCATTATTGAAATGTGTCAAAACGCATGCATTCTGGCAGTTGATTCGTTTCAACGTCTTCTAATTCTTGAACTTCCAAGTTCCAACTCAACTTCCAAGCATCAAATCATTGTAACTCTGGGCCTAGATCGCAAGTGGCGCCTCTGGCGAATGTCAACAAATCTAAACGGAGACAGTTTCACATTTACAGAGTAGGCCTACAACGTCAAGCAGGTCACCTACTTAAACACTATTACACTAATAAACAGGCATTTAAAGAGGTCATGGCCTCCTGCTGGCCGCTGCTGAGAGATCGTCAACGTCCGCTGCTTAATATTTCACGGCGTAACCAATGAAAAACACTGCAGACTTGCAAAGCCGTAGCGGCAACAACGACTAAGAGCTCTCGAAAGAGTCAGACGCGAGTCGAAACAACTCTAGAGTGTAGAACGAAGAGTCTTTTGAAGAACAACGGAGGTCTAAGGTGAGCTTTTCTCAAGCTGGAGACTTGGCCACGCACTGCGGGGGGGGATGGACCGGTCATTTAAACTAATTGCATTTAAAACAATGTAAAGGGGGTTCGCTAATTGATGTATATTAAAGTACCAGCTTTATGTGGTTAATTTAGTTAACACTTAATTAAGCGAGAATGTAGAATTAAACCTACTGGGATGTTAATATTATCAAGGTAAGCGCATGATATATATCTATGCATTTAGGCCTATTTATTATTTATTTATTTATAGGCGCATGATATATATATATTTCTTTATTTATATTTATATATTTATATCTTGACCGTTATCTTAATTTTGCCCTGCTTACCTTTAAATATGTAAAGACCAGCAGTGGCGGCTCTAGGATTTGGCAAGTGGGAGGGGGCCGTTGGGGTGGCAACTTCTAATCATCCAACCAGCTGTTGTTTAATGTATTCTGGTTAGATAGGGTTCCAACTGAGGGGCCACTAAACCAAGGCACTAATAAGGGGCACGGGCCCTCTGGCCCCCCGTGGGCGGAGCTGGCCTCTTTGAACCAGCAGCATATGCCAAAGTCCATTGAATCTACAATGACATCTCGATTCTTAACATCGAAAACTTTGAAATTAGTCTGGTCAGATAGATTTCATAGCAAAGCAAGTAAACCAATGTCTAATAATAGCAATTCGATGCCGTGGGCGAAGCTAGGAATCTTTGAATTTCAATTGGTCAAAGTCCATTGAATCTGCGATGACGACATCTCGTTCTACAGCGTGACGACGACAGTGATCTTCAGTGGCGCAGTATTTACAGAATAGGGGCGTATCCACATTTTCGGCGGCAAAGGTCTTGACGAGCAAAAAAAAAGTCCAGCCCAAAGAGGGGGTCCCACCCCCAGTGCCCCATGGCTACGCCAATGAAGGTCTAGCAGAATTCTCTTTGGTGTGAGTAATTGGGGAGGGGGCGTGGACTAAGCGAAACCTACGTTCTTATTCACATCTGGCTCCGCGACTGACTTTGAAACTTTGCTATTATCAAGACAGTTGGTCGCTTCTATAGTCTACACAGACAAATAATAATAATAATAATAATAATAATAATAATAATAATAATAATGTGATTTAAAGAGATTTCGGAGCCTGTGTGAAAATCACAAAACGGAACTATTAGCTATCGTGACATAATAATAATAATAATAATAATAATAATAATAAATAATAATAATAATAATAATAATAATAATAATAATAATAGCAATAATGACAATGATAATAAATATTAACAACGTGATTTTTAAGTAGCTTAGGAGTCTTAGCTTGCGTGAAAACTGCTATAAATGCTCTCAACATATAAGAACCAAGTTTTCCTATTTAACTTTTAAACCCATTAATTCTTTCAACTGCTACTGCCCTGCCGTCCTAACTGTTCCATTTGTCAACAGCCAAGACACCCGAAAAAATTTCATGCTCCCCTCTTTTAAGAGGCTGTTATTTATTTAAAATATTTAACGATAATTTATTATAATTATTATTATTATGTTTATTATTATTAAAATATAATCCACTTCGCTTTGAAATTCAGTACCCAGGAGGCATCATAAAGCGGTTCTAGGTCTATTGAACATTTGAATAAGATATAATGAAACCCCGTTATCGTGGAATCGGGTAGCGTGGATCTTCGAACAGCAACGTCGATTATATTCGACACGGGCGGTGGATTAACGTATTCTTACTGTACTAATTCCAACATTCGTATTAACCTTGTCGACCGCTCCTAGAAATTACAGACGACTCGAAATAGAATCGACAACAGGGAACCAGCGTCTCCTCCTCGTCGTCGTCATCATCATCGGGGAACCAGCGTCTCATCGTCGTCGTCGTTACGTCTCGTTTCGCAGATCGTCTCAAAATGGGCTTCCTGCACGTGACGTCATCGGTAGTCATGGTAACGGTCCTGCGCTGGTTCTCCGCTCCGACGACAGAGGCGGCGGCGGGGGCGCAACCGAAGCGAATACCTCTGGGTGAGTGTCGCTCGATCCATCCATCCATCCATCCATCCATCCATCCATCCATCCATCCATCCATCCATCCATCCATCCATTCCTTCCATCCATTCGTGCACACCCATCCCATCCCACCCCACATCCATAGCCACATCCCCACCCCGTCAAAATACTGTACCCCGGAAAGATGGCCACGAAGGCCGCGGTCTCACCGTTCGGTGCCTGTAATAATGAACCATTGAACCAAATGACACGTTCAGTGTTCGTTTCGATATCTTTCAAAACAGTTATATTCCAAGAGTGATGAAACGAACGTTTGAACCATCAAAAGAGAGGATTTCTGCAAGGGGAGGAGGAGGAGGAGGAGGAGGAAGAGGAGGAAGATGAGTGGTACGGGAGGAATAAAACAACCAGAAAGACACACCTAAAGTAGAGAGACACACTTTATATCATTTACACCGAAAGATATAAAGACAGGGACAGATAGAGATAACAGAGACACAAAGACAGCGAGAGACAAAACTCAGACAGAGCTACTGAGACGGAGACACAGAAACAGAGGTTCAGAGATGCACAGGTAGGTGCAGAGATAACAGAGACAGAGATACAGAGACAGAGGCACAAAAATACAAAGACAAACAGACAGACAGACAGACAGACCGAGACAGAGTCTTGCGCAGTGATGCGCGGTATTCCGGTACTAAGAAGAATACCGCGGTATTAAAAGTGACGGTATATTACTGTATATACTGCGGTTTATCGTCAGGGGCAGTGGCGGCTCCACCGGGGAGCCAGGTGGGGCCCGTGCCCCCTATTGAGTGCCTGGCCCCCCATTGGCTCCCCTGTTGGGACCCTAGACTTAATACTACATACAGAGGCGTCATTTGGGGGGACTGGGGGGGCCGTGGCCCCCCCAAGGAAATGAAAATATT
>CM030840.1:2547753-2575253 GCA_018105865.1 Metaphire vulgaris
GTTCGATGACCGCATCACTTCCTGGTCTCGGCGTCGATTTGTGCGCCTCTGTGGCGTCATTTACTCTTAATTAAGTCGTCCATTAACAGACACACCAGTGGCCCCGTGTGTTACTTGGGTTAAAACATTTATACAGCGCCAATTATCTTTTTTGGCTTCGTTCCGTTGAATACACATGGCGTCGCTTTGGAAAGCGGTCTGGAAAACGCCGCAAGTGAATTATTTGTACGGCGCCATTACAGAAAGGACGAACAGAAGTCGAGTAATTGAATTGGTTTGCCGCTTGGTCAACCGAATAATAATGAAACTATAGAAATAACACAAACCGCTCTGTCTAAAAAAACCGAAATCCCCTAAACAGATGGAGCTTTTTGGACTTTATTTGGTATTCAAGCGCACGGCATAAAATAGCAATAACTATGCGCTTTAATAGTACCCGTGCTATTTGCTAATACACTATGTACAGTAACACTAAAACACTAAGGTGTCAATCGAAATGATTCACCATTGAAATGTCCGCGGACAAAATGTCATGGGGACAACATGTCAGCGGACAAAATGTCGCGGTTTCGGGTTAGGGTTAGAGTTAGGGTTACATTTTGTCCGCTAACATTTTGTCCGCAGACATTTTGTCCCCATGACATTTTGTCCTAGCACCTTGAAATGCAATGTTCGATTTTCCAGGGTGCATGGGGGTCCAGAAGGAGATGTACAATATTTCGATTTTCGGCTGTGTCCCCCACTGATGCAGGCAGTAAAACTTTTTGGGGGGGAAGAGCTGTACCGCCCTGGGTCAATGACAGAAAGCGAGAATAGACGATGAAAGAAACCAGCAAAAGGATTCGGGCATTTAGTTTTCAGTACTTTTGCGATCGGTTCCCGTCAGAACACCGAAGTTAAACAGCGTCGAGAGCGGTTAGTACTTGGATGGGTGACCATCACGGGATCTAGTCGTGGTGTCGGCGACCAACCAACCCGTTCGGGGACGGAAGATGGCAGACTGGGTTAGGCGCTGGAGCGGCAGGCTGACGGAGCGGAGTTCGAGCCTCGTTAGCGCCCCTAGTGGCTTTCACACGGGCAGTAATGCCTCCTAAGCCACTTAAAATCAGGCTTTGTTCGTCGCTCAGGCGTTGGTGAATTGATAGCGGCGGCGGTAAAACACGGGTCTAGAGAAAGCAATGGCAAACCACTGTATAGTTAGTCGCCTGCATCTCTGCTCGCCTCAAAAACCCGAAGATCAGCGCCGGACCCTACGCTCGCTCGAGTAAGGGACAACCTGTATTAAATCCAGGGACTTATTCCTGCCATCGGCATGAGGGGGCGGGGTAGAATATTTTAAAAATTATACCCACCCATAAATATGTTTAAAATCTAGTGACGACCTTTTTGCTTGTCGGACTTTTTCCTGTAGAACTTCAAAGAAGCAAACTAGCACAAAACATTGGGAGGATAAAGGGTTAAATGATAATATATCCCCTCCACAAATTATTGGGTGGGAGTGCCGCCCCCCCGTGACCTACGCAGTGGCGGCTCTAGGATTTGGCAAGTGGGGACCGTTGACCTTCTAATCATGCAACCATTTGATTCATTAAGTATAGGGTCCCAACTCTGGGGGCCAGGCTCTCAATATGTTGGCGTCGTGGACCTACGCCCCTGATTCAACCGATCTATATTTAGCGTCGTGTGAAATGACGTCATTTGACCTTGGCATTTTGGGTTCACGGCGTCTTTTCTGGAAGGTCTGGCTGGTCTGGAGCGCATGTTCGACGCCTACAACGACGACGACGGCGGCGGCGGCGGCGGCGGCGGAGTGCAGCTGCACGCCCTGCACCTGCCGGACCCATCGAACTGCTACCGTATCCTCCGTCAACTCGACTCGCACTCTCCGACCGACAGACAGAAGCACGTCCTGCTCGACATGTCAACCGACAAACGGATGCAACAAGTGCTCGACCAGGTGGATACAATCGTCGCCCCACTCAGTGGCGGCTCCACCTCTTGCTCTTTCCCTTCCCATTGAGTTTTCTTTCTCAGTGGCCCCCAGTTGGGACCCTATACTTAATGCTCATACATTAAACAACAAATGGTTGGCCCTTTGATTAGAAGTTGTTTTTCGGCCCCCTTCTTGCCAAATCATAGAGCTCGCCACTGGCCCCTTCCTCTTTCTCTTTCTCTTTCTCTTGCTCTTTCTCTTCATTGTTTTCTTTATCCTGCTCTTTCTCATACTCTTCCTCTGTCTCTTGCTCTTTTCCTCTTTCTCTTCCTCTTTCTCTTTATCTTCCTCTTTCAATTGCTCAAGTTGCTCTCTCTCTCTCTCTCTCTCTCGTAATCTTTCCCTTCCTCTTCTGTTTCTCTTGCTCATTTTCCACTTCTTTCTCATTTTCCTTCTTCTCCTCCTTCTCTTCTCCCGCTGCTTTTATATAGCGCTTTTTCAGAACGTTCCAACTTAATTTAGATTTTGGTTAACACGGTTTCTACCGTCATACAAGCAACTGTCGCTGGTGTGAAATGGTGTCTTCGTTTATAGGCAGCGATGTTCATATCTTTAAAATGGGGACTAAACCCCTCCCCAAATGTGAACAAAATGTGGGAGAGATCGTTTGAGAGTTTAAGGTAACTGGTTCATTGTATCACAGGTTTTATAGACGGAAAATATTATAAAATTGATTCCGTGCGGCAAAAGCCGAAGACAAAA
This sequence comes from Metaphire vulgaris, assembly GCA_018105865.1. Lineage (NCBI taxonomy): Eukaryota > Metazoa > Annelida > Clitellata > Crassiclitellata > Megascolecidae > Metaphire > Metaphire vulgaris. The sequence goes on from CM030840.1 coordinate 2,550,449, forward strand.
CTACCGAACAGCCGGTGTATAGGCCTAGATATGCAAATATTTCAGCGTCATGGGAAAATAGTCGAAAATTGGTCGAACTTAAACCACATTTTCGTGTGTCCCCATCTTCATTGCTTCAAATAGCGCTAGACTAATCGATATATTCCTTCTTATTTGTTTTCTACAGCGCTCTAAATGCGACATCTGTCGGCCCATTTTATAATTCCAAAACATAGAATCTCCATGATCACAATTTCCAATGATGATAAAGTTTCCGCACAAAGCAACTATTGCATAATTCCATTTCCCTCCTTTTTATCAACTAATAACCAGTCAATAAAATCTATAGCGCCATTATAATAATGCCCATAGCATCGGCTGTTGTACAACGCCCCCAATAAGAATTATTAGAACCAGATGACGACGGTGAGGTTTGCCTGATCGGCGGGGGATCAGTCGTAGGCGGATGGGAGAAGGGAACTGGAAAATTTTTTATGGCTGGATCTAAAAGATGATAATAATGTGCGGGTTTCACGAATTGACATTGGCAGAGACAGTGAATTCCGGAGCTTGTGGATTAACATCTATAGAAACAGCTACAGGGTATATAGCACCGACGACTGTACGAGAACGAGACACGCCAGCAAATGAAAGTCCTGCCGAGTATCTTGCGAAATGGCAAGTAAGTAAGTAAGTAAGTAAGTAAGTAAGTCGATCGAGAGATGAGCCGTGTATTAAGCAAGAGGCCGTGTTGGAGTGTGCTGTGGCACCGAGTCTCTTTCGTTGCGTCTCTGTTATTAGCCGCAAGTCGTCCCTCCAATTAGACCAAAGCTGCTCTTTCATTTTCAGATTCTACATCTTGGAATGCACAAAACCGGCTATCACTACATACTCGGCGGTCTGGTAAGTCTCAGTTTCTCCTTTCGTCTCAAAGACCCAGACAGACAAAGACAGACAGACAGACAGACAAACAGACTGACTCACTGACTGACGACAGACTGGGAGGGTTTTTTCTCTAAAAAAACTGGTCTTTGTAGATGACGTTAGCAATCGTGAGATTACAGTGCCTAAGGTTAATTGTGGTTTTGCGTGCTAATCTGTCTCAGTAGTTGGTTAAGTAAGAGCAGGAGTTTTTGTTGTACAATGCTGTACAATTCTTAGAATATCCGCTCCGTGCACATGGACCAGTGACGTAGCCAGGATTTCCCGAAAGGGCGGGGAGGGGGTTATGATTCCCAACTTCGGAAAATTCTGACGAGCAAAAAGGTGTCATCAACTATTATTTTGCTTGATTAAAGGACTTATATATAGGTATTCGCAATTTAAAAAAATTGGTCGAACAACCAGGGGGTTAACACCCTCAACCCCCTTGGCTACGCCACTGACATGGACCTAAACAATCTTAAACATAACCACACGGGTTCGTGTTGAAATGCTATTCGTTCATTGATTCATTATTGCTTTCTTTGTTTCCTTCTTTCTGTCATTCTTTAATTCTTCCTTTGTTTCTTTGTGTCTTTTCTTCCTTCATTCTGCTTTCAATTTGCTTCGGATAAGTGCACAGATAGAGTGCCTGAACTGTTGTCGTTTGAAGGCGATGGATGAACTTGACCTTTCGACCTTTCGGTTCGGCGGGGTCAACCTGACCGGGTTTCGCCTGATCGACTCGGAAACAGACCTCTACGCACAGACACATCGACAGTGGTCGAACCTACATAGACAGACGAAAGCAAGGCTAACGGCAAGGCACAAAACGCACACACACACACACGCGCACACACACGGCCTTCTTAAGAATTTATCAAAAACGTTAGATTTATTCACATTGCTAAAGCGCAGCGCGAGAAATACGCAAATAAACAGGTATATACAAAGATTACGTCGAATGACAGCCAACCGTTTCATCTTTCAACAAGATGATCGACAAAGCGATTAACCCTGGGCCCCTTATTGAACGCCTGCTCCTCAGTGGTCTCCCTGTTGGGACCCTATACTTACTACTACATACCTATCAACAAATGGTTGGCCCCCATGCTTAAAAGTTGCTACCATAACGGTCCCCCGCTTGCCAAATCTTGGAGCCGCCACTTGGACAATGGACATACATGTACACAGTTGGACTAAAACAGCCCTTCAAGCCATAACGTAATGCGTTGTAATGTTATGCTGTAATGCGTTGTAATGTTATGCTGTAATGCGTTGTAATGTTATGCTGTAATGCTAGACGACGTAATTTTTGCGAAGCGCTGCAGTGGTGTTAACCCTATATTACCCCACGTTGCCTGGTTAACCCTAAGTTTACTATGTTGCCTGCAGTCAGCATTGTGAAATATAGGGTTAAAGGCGTTTCTTTCTTCGTATACGGGTTTTGGGCGTTCCAGTTGAACGCAGCGCTGACCATGGACTCCGTTGACGTCATCGTCCACGGATTGGAGTCCGTCTTCCGGCACAGTCCGGACGTCATCCGAAGGTCATTCCGCAAAGGTCACCTGTACAACGGCGAACGGCGCGGAATCCGGTGCAGGAAATCATCGTCCGATGTCTGGCTTCACGGAGAGACCATCGCCAAACACCTCAGAAGGGTTAATATACCTGAAGACATCTCGAATATATATATATTATATATATATATATATATATATATATATATATATATTCGAAGACATCTCGAGTGTATATATATATATATATTCGAAGACATCTCCAGTGTATATATATATATATATTCGAAGACATCTCCAGTGTATATATATATATATATATATACATAGGGAGGCAGGGATTAAAGCCGAATTCCCGAAGAAATACAAGTATATAAGTGCAGTGTGCACACGGCTTAAGAGGTCGATCTATATATTCAGACAGTGTGGCAAAGATAGATTGAACTGTTCATTTATATGGCGAATCGCCGGCCAGATCCGACCCGCTAAGAGGTGTTCAATGGCCCGCAAGGATACTGAAGATATAGAAAATATGACCAGCTTTAATATCTGTATTTAATTAATGACTGTGGTTTAGTTAATAGACGCAGTTACCAGAGGCGTAGCGACGGGGGTATATCGGTATATATACCCCCCCCCCCCGAAAAAAATCAGGGTACCTTAAAGTTTTTAATGTGTTTTTTAAAGATTTTCAACGTTTTTAAAGATTTATACCCCCTCAAATCACATTATAGCCTCCAAATCAAATTCCTGGCTACGCCCCTGGCAGTTACCCTAGCTTCACAAAATGTATAAGATCTGCTGGATTCGCTTATATTTAATAAAAAAGGTGGTTAAATACAAGAAACCTGCACAATGTGTGCATGCCATAACGTGATACATGACAACTACTGATTTCAGAAAGCACCTGGCCCTTGTCAGGGGCACCAGCCATACAAAATGTGGCCCTTACAGGATTTAATTGAATTGACCACACCTGGTCTATGCTGTTCGTTTTCAGGTGACCTTTCCCGGTCTGACTGGGCCAGTATCATTCGACAAAAACGGAAATCGAAGAGATTTCAATCTCCAGGTCGTTTCCCTTGGTTTCGACCAGCCGCTTTACAAGGTCTGAATACGAAAATCTCAACGCTTGTTTAGAAAATATGTCTCTATCAATTCGATTGCGATATGCTGTATATTCTAGCCTATAACGACTCTATGGCATACATGGGCAACATGGGTCCATTTCTAGAAACTCAATCCACCCCAATCCATTTTCATTTACACTCAACCTAATCAGTGGCGGCTCCACTTAGGGGGGGGTCAGGAGGCTGTGCCCCCTATTGAATGCCTGGTCCCCATTGTCCCCCCGTTGGGACCCCATACTTACTACTACTACATGTCTATCAACAAATGATTGGCTGCCATGCTTAGAAGTCGCCACCCCAAAGGTCCCATCCACTTGCCAAATCCCGGAGCCGCCACTGAACCCAACCCACGAAAGCAATACGGGTTACTTGACCCAACCCAACCCAACCCAACCCAACCCACCATAAACATGGACATTTCTAACCTATCCCAATTAACCCACAATCCATGGGTGGACCAAACCTATGTTTATGTCTGCTCCATAGCCTATAGGAGAGCATTGGTGTAGTCACGGAGGGGCCCTGGGGACCGGCCCCCTATTCGGACTGGGACCGATCATGGAATGTGTGCAAATCTGTTGAGTAGGTTGGGGGGAGGACTAGGTACTATAATGAAAATCGAGATGACGTTTTTCTCATCATCACTATTTTACCCGGAAATCGACAGACCGGTTGTGCCCCACCCAGTGTTTAATCTAGGCCTTTTCCGGGGGGAAAATTGTTCTTCCCCCCGGAAATTTAAAATTCCCTCCGGAAATTTTGGAATACTACATGGACTAACAGCGGCCCCTAGCAGAATTCCCCCAGGCTTTGTCAGTTCCCCCGGCTTTTTCAGTTTCCCCCCCGAAGTCTAGGAGTCTAGATTAAACACTGGCCCCACCTCTGTTGCGGAATTTTGACTGCGCCACGGCATGAGATAGAGAGATCATGCTCTCTCTCTCTCTCTCTCTCTCTCTATGTGCGTGTGTGTGTTTTAAAGATTGGAACGTGGAACGAATCCAGTGGATTGCAAATGGATCGCGATTCTGGAAAACTGGAGAAGACGAAAAATGGACGCACAGCTATCATCGTCACGTCGGTCCTTGTAAGTAGCCTCTATCAAGACTTAATACGGTGCGTCATGGTTACTTTCAGGATTATTTCTGGGATTGTCAATTTGGGGGTGTTGGTTTATTCTGGGGGTGCTGCCGAAAAAGTCTGACAAGCAAAAAAAAGCTCATCCGGTTCTCAGATTGGGGGGTGGTGGTATTGGGGGGTGTCGGTCTCAGATTGGGGTGTTGGGGGTGTTAGGGGGGGGGGTGTAAAATATCTCTGGCTACATCGGTCCGAAATCTTGTCGTGGGAGTAGTGTAATGAAATGACGATGTAACGTAATAGAGCGAGGTAATGTAATGGAGTGATGATGTAGAGACTTTTCTTGTTTATTTTCAGCGGAACCCAAATTTAGTAAATAATATTAAATCCAATAAAAGAAGAACGCGTATTTTACGAATCAAAATCATTCATGAAATTCCACTTCAACTTTTATTAGTTTCTAGATTACTATTATCGGAGAACTTTCGGTACAAATTACCGTACAATTACGATAATAATGATGATGACGACGACGATGATGATGATCGCGGCTTAGGCAGTGTTGGAGTTGTGAAATTTGAGCTGGGGGGTGGTTGAAGACTGAAATTCAATGAATGACAGAAACTGTACCCAATATGCGAATTTTGGGAAGGTTGCAAAGTTAGCTGGGGGTTCAAACCCCCCCCCCCGGAACTCCAACACTGGGTGGAGGCGGTGGAGGCGGTGGAGGCGGTGGAGGCGGTAGTGTTGTTGTTGTTGTTGACGATGAAGAAGAAGACGAAGATGAAGAAGAAGAAGAAGAAGATGATGATGATGATGATGATGTTGATGATGATAATGATGATTATGATTATGATGATGATTATGATTATGATTTTTGTGTGTGACTGCGTGTGCAGGAGGCTCCGTACCTGATGCTGAGGAGAGCCGATGCTGACGATGGAGGGCCTCCGGTGGGGAACGACCGATTCGAGGGACTGTGCGCCGACCTGACGAGAAAGATTGCCGAGGTCGTGCAATTCGACTACGTCATCCGGACGGTGTCCGACGGAAACTACGGCGTCAAGATGGCGAACGGTACATGGAACGGCATGATCGGAGAACTTATGAAGGACCCGGTACTTAGAGCCCAGTACCAAGTACCTCTCGTCTATTAGCAGTCGACAAAACACAGTGCTAATGACACGGACAGACGAAAGGACAGACAGAAGGACCGACAAACAGAATTGTCAATCGACAATATAATACAATGCAATCTTAAACTTCTATAGCGCATTGTAATAATGCATCTACAATCAGTCGAAGGGCTCTTCAAAGTGAAAATCGTAGTCGGAAATCGTAAAGTCCGCGACAGTTAGCACGAGGGTAGACAAAATCTGGCCTTTTCTACCTCCGTGACTTCACCCGACCTTAGAGTTATTTTGCCCTTCAGAGGTGCGTTAGAGACTAAGCTAGTGGTATTGAAATGGCGGGCCAAAATCGGCCCGCCAAGAAGTGTGAAATGGCCCGCGAGGCCGAGTCTACTGAAACGATAAATGTCTTCTTTTTTGATTTCAACTTACCTGTTTTTCCATTGCTTATGATAAATAACAAATACCGAATTTTTTAAAACCCTGGACCTCGGGCACTAATCGTAAAAACGTTGGCCCTTTCACAAGATTTATTGACTACCCCTGGGTCACATAGGGCCTACACGTTTTGGCGTTTGACTTATGATGCAGAATTTGACTTCTATAGAGCACTTTGACTTACGCAAAGTATTGTAATTCTTGTCCTGTAATCATCCTACAAGTCGTCTGCCACTATAGAGTCACGTGAGCGGCGTCACGTGTTTCCGCATTTTTTCGAAGGACGACTGCAACATGGCCGACATGGCCGTGGCCCCCCTCACGATCTCCTCGGCTAGGGAACGCGTCGTGGACTTCACGAAGCCCTTTATGAACCTCGGCATAAGCATCATGATCAAGAAACCGGAAAAGCAGAAGCCGGGCGTGTTCTCCTTCATGGACCCCATTTCCGTCGACGTCTGGGCGTGCATCGCCTTCTCCTACCTCGGGGTCAGCCTGAGTCTCTTCCTGGTCGGGCGGGTCAGTCCGTACGAGTGGCAGGTGGAAGACGGCGAGGAAGGGACAGTCGTCTCGAGGGACTTCAATCTCCTGAACAGCCTCTGGTTTTCCCTGGGAGCAATCCTCCAACAGGGGTGTGGAATCTCACCAAGGTAAGCTATAGCAGTTGTTCGACACGATTTTTTAGACTTATTTTAATTTTAATTATACGGTAAATGGCAGTGTTATTTTAGTTTTGCAGAAGATTTTAGTCTTAATTTTTAAAATTTCGTTTCAGAGACGTTATTTTAGTTTTTGTTAGTTTTCGTTTTGTAGATAATGCCGGATTTAGTTTTAGTTAACGAAATTACAATAATTTTAGTTTTTTAGTTTTATTTCGTTAATATTTCACTGTCAGAGAGGTCTTGAACCATTTTGGCGTTCTTTCATTTTTCCGCCGAAGTTATTTGCCAAAGAGATGGCTAAAATAGTCTGCAGAAACCTGACGACGCCACAGGGGCGGACCTAGGGCATTTAGCGCCAATGATAGGGGTCGGAAATTGAGATTAAACCTACGAAGCAAGGAACCAGTTATTTTAAGCCACCGCTCATCTCTCGATATCTTTTACGGTGTCATTTGAAATGGCTCACTATTTTTGTGGCATTTCGAACGTTCTAGAATAAAATTGAGACAGAATATATTGACAGTTCTATAACGATTTGACGCAATGAAGATGGAAGCACAAGAAAATATGGTTTCAATAATATTCGTCTTAACACTCCTCTGAATTTTTCCATATTCATAACCTACTGTGACAATAGTCCTTCCATAGGCTAATGTCAAACATGGAATCGATTTCATAATATTTTAGTCTTTTATTAACGGGTTTTAGAAGCTTTAATTAATAAAATCCATGATACTTTATTGACAGAAGAGTAAAACTACAGATGCACTTTTCTTGCTTTTACTGACGCGAACTGGTCTATGATATGTCCCTCAAAGTCAGTCTTCTCAGTGTCTTCTCTTTCTACGCTGACTGACTCTTCTTGCTGGCTGGCTGCACGAGTTGACTGGTTCCTGCTGTCGGTCGGTCAGGTTGACTGGTTCTCAGTGTGCGCCTCTGAGCTCTGGAATTCACTACCAACATCACTTCGCATAACTAACAACTTATCATCTTTCAGATCTGGCGGTTCTGGCCTTAAAACACATCTGTTTGACTTGGCTTATCCCCCTTAGATTGCTCTCACGCCGTTTCGGACTGATCTCCTGGCTTGACCTGGCTCTAATGCTATTTGGATTTGGTGCGCCATCGGCTGATGCCCTGGGCATTATGATAGTGGCGCTATAGAAGTTGATTGATTGATTGATTGATTCTGTTCGTTGTGTTTGAGATCGATGTCGGGCAGGCTGGCCGGGAGCAGCTGGTGGTTCTTCACCCTGATCCTCATCTCGTCGTACACCGCCAACCTGGCGGCGTTCCTGACGGTCGAGAGCATGCTGACGCCGATCAATTCCGCCGACGACCTCGTCAAGCAGTCGCGGATCCTGTACGGGACGAGGTCGAACGGGTCGACCAAGGAGTTCTTCGAGGTCAGGCCGTCGCATGCACGCACAGAATCTCTGCTCATTCGAGCGAACGAATGAGTAATTAATCGATTCCTACGTAAACGAGTATCTGATGACGTCGTCGTCGTCGCGATGACGTCAGCATCACGTGACGTCAGAAGGGCCGGAAATTTCGATCTGACCCAGATAGAATTACCCGTGACCCACTGGTCGCTCGCTCATTATGACCCATGACCGCGGTGATCCGTTGAGTATGGATGATGGTCCATATTTGACCCACAACCCATTGACCTCTGGGATAACTATAAACGCAGGAAATATTTACTGACGTAGCGACGTGGCTCTGCGTTGTCTCCACTCTTCAGTAGCGTGCAGAGGGGGCGGCGGGCGGGGAGAGGGGCGGTGGTCCCGGACATCCATTAGAGGGAGGGGCATAAAAATTGACTCGGCACTCAATCAATCAATCAAACAACTTCTATAGCGCCACTATCATATTACCTAGGGCATCAGCCGATGACGGCGAAATTTTTGTCGGGCAGCAGAGATGGGGGGGGGGGTGGCATCCAAATTGACTTTGGCCCCTTGGAACGAATCGATTGGACTCCTCTCGCGTCACGCGCGCCACGTTGCTCACCCGCCTTTCCAGGACCGTTTTCCGTGTGGTTGATTTCTTTTCCTCGCAGACGTCAAGCATTTCCGTCTACCGTCAGATGTGGAACGTAATGAGTCAATCCCTCGACACCTCCATCTTCCCTCCGACCACGGTGGCCGGGGTCACGAAGGTCAGGAGGTCGAAGGGCAGGTACGCCTTCCTCCTGGAATCCACGATGAACGACTACCACAACCAGAGGAAACCGTGCAACACCATGAAGGTGGGAGAGAACCTCGATTCCAAGGGATACGGAGTGGCCACAAGGCTCGGTCATCCTCTCAGGTGCTTCCACGACCAGAACAGATCCTCATTGGCGTGGCCACGGGGAGGTTGTGGGGGCCACGAGGTCCGGACCCCGATTCTGGCTGGGACCGGTGGAGGAATTTTCCCAGAATCGGCGAGTCATTTGGGGGTGGGGTGGAGGTGGGGGTGGGGGGATAGGTGGCATGATCGAAGAGAATGCGTGAACGCGTGAGGATGTTCTTCGTGAACTTATTTTGCTCGTCGGAGAATTTTTACGCGGAAATGTAGATGGGCCCCTATTCCGAAACTCTGGCTGCGCCACAGAAAGTCCTAAAGGTCTCTGACATCATCAGTCATCGTGGTGATCAAATGCGGCGCCTATTGTTTGCCATATTGTTTTTTTGGGAGGGCAGTGGCCGGCTCTAATGGGGAGCCAGAGGGCCTTGGGGCCTGTTCTCCGGCTTCTATTGAATGCCTGCCCCAGTGACCCCCAGTTGGGACCCTATGCTTAATGCTACATTCATTAAACAGCAAATGGTTGGCACCCATGATTAGAAGTTGCCACCCAAAGGCCCCCACTTGCCAAATCCTTGATGTTGGTTCATCAAGAGCCAACCAATGGGGAGGGGTAGGTGACCGGATGAGTATAATGTTCTGTTTTTTTCAGAGTGGATATAGGACTCGCTGTTCTCAATAGGGGCTTCTTTGAACGATAGAATTGGCGAAAATTGAAGAAATGGTTATCTGTAGACAAAGGAGAATTGATTGAGGGATTGAGAGCTTTGATTGCAAGGTAAACGACACCTTCGACAGGTTCAAGATCTTCTTCACCAAATGGCATTGCTTGCACAACCACTTACCTGTTCAGCCAGAAAAAACATGATGTTGGTTCATTGAAAGAACCCCCAATCTGACTGAGTAGAAAATGGGGGCGTTGGGGTGGCAACTGATTGATAATCATGGGGATTGATTGAACCAACTGTTGTTAGGTATGTAGTATTAAGTATAGGGTCCCAACGGGGGGCACTGGGGGGGCAGGAACTCAATAGGGGCACTTTTTGAACGATACATTTGCGGCGAAAATTGAAGCCATTGGTTATCTGTATAACCGGTCAGGATGGCTGATTGATTGACTGGATTGATTGCAGCTTTGATTGCATCGATGTGAACGATCGTTGTTCGGTGATAAACTTCAAGATCTTACCAAATGGCATTGCTTGCAAGACAGTTACATTCGTTCAAGAGTATTGTAAAAAACTTAGGCCCCTGGTAAAAAACATTCATTGAAAGAACGATATCAATCTGACTGACTGACGATTGGCTGACTGACTGACTGACTGATTGCTTGATTGATTGATTGATTGATTGATTGAGTGAGTGAGTCAGTGAGTGAGTGAGTCAGTGAGTCAGTGATTGAGTCAGTGAGTGCGTCAGTGAGTGTGTGAGTGACTAATCTGATTGATTGTTTGATTGATTGAATCGTACTATTTGTTGTCTTTATAGGGTGGGTCTACTCAGAGCGCCCTGAGCTTGAGCAATGTCGCTGGCATCTTCTACATCCTGATCGCTGGTCTTGCTCTGGCGATGCTCACGTCTCTCGCTGAATTTCTCTCCAACTCTCTTTCACCTTCCAGAAGAAAAGAGGTGAGGAGGACGAAGCACTAGGAAGATCTTCAGGAAACTTACAGCATTTCGGTCCCTTCTACAAACAGCTCCATTACCACAGAAGCAAAACAACAACAACTACTACCACCACTACTACTACTACCACTACTACACTACTACTACTACTACTACTACCACTACTACCACTATTACTTCTACTACTACTACTACTACTACTACTACTACTACTACTACTACTACTACTACTACTACTACTACTACTACTACTACTACTACTACTACTACTACTACTACTACTACTACTACTACTACTACTACTACTACTACTACTACTACTACTACTACTACTACTGCAACGTAACGTCAACGACGATCCTATTGACTGTGGTTGTTGTTGCAGCTGGAGGCATTGGCTTCCAGAACGAACAGTTCTCAGTCCGTGAAGTCCGGAGAACCAGCGGAGAATCTTCCTCTGCGTTCGAAGTTCTCCGACGGTTCGACGGAAGCGACCGCCGTTAAGCGTCTGACGTCACGGCCTCATGTCGCCAGCGTCGTGTGACGTCACCGCCCGCGGGAAATGACAATTGATCGCCATTTTTTATTTAAGGAATAGAATGATAATGTCAATTCTACATTGATCGACTAGGTTTTTCCGTTTTTTTTTTTTTGAAGGAATAGAATGATAATGTCTATAGACGACTTTAATTAATTCATTGAGGGAATATTCTATATTACCACTATTACTGTATTATTATTATTATTATTATTATTATTATTACACAAATACAATAAATACAGATTTATTTTTATTATTATTAAAATAATGCCTCAAAATACACTACTACTAATACTAAACTAACATTCAATAATGTAAAGGTAGCAATCTTAAAGCATTAGCTTATCACCCAAATGGACTGCCAATACAGTGGTGTGTACTGGAATAACGATAAATGCTGCCTACTACTACTACTACATTGCCACTACTGTCACTGACAATACTACAAACTGGACTCTTAGCCTAAAACACTTTCAAATACAATCAAACTACAAAACTACAATACTGATAAAACTTACTAACCAATCACGAGGCGGCGGTACGATAGCGTACTACTACTGAGGGAAACATTCTATCAGCATAAGAGTGAATATTTCCTAACATTTACGGAAATTTCTCAGAGTCATTCTCAACTAATTATTTTTTGCTCATCCACTATTACTGCTATTATTATTATTATTATTATTATTATTACTACTACTACTACTACATTACTACTACTACTACTACTACCACTACTACTACTACTACTACTACTAATACTACTACATTACATATAATAATAATAATAATAATAATAATAATAATAATAATAATAATAATAATAATAATAATAATAATAATAATAATAATAATAATAATAATAATAATAATAATAATAATAATAATAATAATAATAATAATAATAATATATAGTCATCTGTTGCAGTACTGTATAATGAAATAGCTAGAGACATGGCAAGAGACAGGAAGACCTGGAGTCATCTCGTATCAAACTCATCGTCATCACAGATGATGGAAGAGAAAGAAGATAATGAAATCGAACTGTTGCCCGATTAGTTCAGTTTTCTTCTCAATGTTACTCATGCAGTTCATTTTAATTGGCAGTCCCCTGAGGCGGAGAGAGAAAGAGGAAGATAGAAAGAAGAAAGGAGGAGGCAGAGGAGGAAGTGAAAATACATGGAACGGCGGATACTCATTTGAATCCGTCTTTAACAGGGGGATCCTCACCTGGAAACGTCGTAACCCGTGCATCTCGGCTCAGTTCTTGGGACGACTGGCGATTGGACAAGACCGCCTTGGACAAGACCGCCACATACAGTGCTCGATTTTAGAAGCAATCAGTGAGGGTAGGTCCAGTCACTCCCTACCACAAAAATCATGGGGGAGGGAGGGTTCCAACCTGTCCCCCCTCACCGCAAATCGAACATTGGCTAATGGCAGTGTCTTTCTAGAACTGTTTTTGACACTTAGACACACAGATATGAAATTATGGATATCATCGATTTTGAACTTGAATTTCAGTGTTAAGTTGATATCGCATATGCAGTTTACATATGGAAAAGACCTCACAATCAAGAAAACAGGGAAATGCGACGCATTGTTGTTAGCTAATGAACAACGTTTCTGACAGTTTAGTTCCTTCATATAGCTCTCAATAGTTGGAATCTTATCACGGATACTATTGCATTAAAGGAAAACAATAATTAGTTAATTAATTAGTAGTTGTTTGCTTAAACGATTGCATGAAGTTTAATAAGAACATTCAAGTATTCTGCACTTGCTTAGCGTTTAGATTTCCGCACAATTTCTTCGTATTTCACATTAATTCGTTGAATTCTTTTCTTACAATAAAATTTAAAATTGTATTTTAATCTTTTCTTGTCCACCTCCCTGTTTCTAGAGATCAAGCCCAAATTCGAAATCAACGTCGAGTGGATCGGTTGTAAAGTTTCAAAATTTCAAGACTGTTTTAAAATCCCGTGCCTGTATGTTATTCTGTCTTTTTCTCCAGAACTATCTTTTATTACATGTACAGTATATATTCATAGGCCTAATTAAATATTTATACGGCGTCAGATATTATCACTTTCTTAACTTCTTGTGAAAATTGGTCGGACGTTTGTATGTCTGTAATAGCAAAAGAATCATACTATAGTATGAGATAGAGCTTGAGAGATAGATAGACAAACAGACAGACAAACTGACAGACAGACAAACTGGCAGACAGTGACACACAGAGATAGAATCATCGAGACTGAGCCAGAGACAGACCGAGGGAATATAGAGACAGATAGAAAGACAGACAGACAGACAGAACGAGAGAAAGAGACAGAGGCACAGGGAGGCAGAAATAGAGACAGAGAGAGAGAGAGAGAGAGAGAGAGTGACAGACAGACAGACAGACAGACAGAGACATAGACAGAGACAGACAGACAGACAGAGACAGAGACATGTATGGAAAGAGAGGTGAGAAAAAATCACGGGGAGGGGCGCTGAGTGACACCCTGAAGGGCTCGTGACCTTGTCAACTATGACGAACAATGGTTGATGACGTCACCGCATCGTCTCTTACGATTGCTGTCACGTGTCACTCATCAACAGAGAAAGCGAGGAAATGAAGAGAATCTATCGTCTGTCAAAGCGCCACCTGCCGGGGGACTGGCGCGAAACACATTGCCTCTGGACACTGCGGCACTATAGAGTCTAGACTCTAGAACCACTTGACACCTCTGTGATTGCTTCATTAGACGCATAATCTAGATGACAAATGAAGAATTTAATTTTCAATAGGAAAGCAGCGATCACTGTCAACTTTCTTTAAAAATAACTAGCTCCCTCATTTTGGGGGGCGGGGGCTGGCGTCAAAACTCCCTCCAATTAAAAATATTCCGTTCTTAGGAAACCATTAAGATACTTAGAAAATTTAAATTAAGAAATGAAATGAATTTTTTATAGACTTTATTATTTTCAATACGGCTAATAAAAATGTAATCCAGTGGCGGCGCCAAGATTCCGGAATAAGAGGGGTACATCGCCATTTTCGAGTGAAAAAATGGTCGTTAATGTAAAGGAGTTCTTCGCACATAATCTCTCCGATCATACTACCTACCCTCCCCCCAAATGTATCAGCATTTTTGCGCAGATTCCACGACCAATCATAGCCAGATTGGGGGCCGGATCGACCCATCCCCCCATGGCTACGCCCGCCAATGATATAATGATATCTATGCCAGTGTATATCAACTTGTATCATTCAGAGCAAGATACACAATGAACACAATCGCGTAAAATCCTCAACAGAGTCCAGCTAATAAAAACTCGAACATTTACAGACAGACAAACAAACACACAAAGAGACAGACAAACAGAAGAGAGCGAGACAGAGAGAGACAGAGACAGAGAGCTTTTGCATAAGAGACATTCAGAATTTTCTCTTTCGATGTAAAAAAAGCTGTATAAAAATAGCGTTTTAAAAGAAGTCTGTTATGCATGATAATCTTTTGCTTCTAGATGTCATCTTTGGCCGACAAAGAGCCTTCAGCTGTTGTCCCATCTTCCTTCTTCTCTCGCAATAGCGTCAACAATCGATTTATCTAAAAGTCGTCACCAGAACATCCAATCAGAATCAAACATTTTCAGAGGCCAGAGAATGCCCGGACCATTTACAAATGTATGTCCCTCTGAGAGTTCCCTAATTTCCAATACAAACCTAGAGTTTTATCACAACTACAGTCACTAATTTACGTAGACAGTGGCGTAGCCGAGGGGGAGGATTTGGGGGTTAACCCCTCTTGGTTGTCCGACCCAATTTTGTGCGTATTGTTTTATTATTCTGTCACCTACGTTATTCACTTAATCAATCGCAAAATAAAATAACGACCTTTTTGACGACCTTTTTTGCTTGTCAGAATTTTTTCGGAAGTTGGAAACCACGCTTTTTTTGCTTATCAGAATTTTTCAAATTTGAAAATCATGGGAACCATAACCCCGTCCCTTTGGGAAATCCTGGCTACGCCCAGTTATTTAATCTAGACTCCTGGACTCCGGGGAAAACTGACAAAGCCGGGGGAATCTGACAAAGCCGGGGGGAATTCTGCTAGGGGCTGCTGTTAGTCCATGTAGTATGCCAAAATTTCCAAGGGGAATTTGAAATTTCCAGGGGGAAACAGGCAATTTTCCCCCCGAAACGGCCTAGATTAAACACTGGCTACGCCACTGTATACAGGCATAATATAGGACTATTATTTTAAGGCCCTTTTAAGCAGGAGGTTTGGGCCAAGTGGTCCACCTGGCCCCCTCTGATGACAGGGCCGATTAGAATTATCCTGATAGGCTAATATCATTTGGATTTTGGACCAGTCTGTCAATCCGTCTCTTCATTTTGAGTCTCCGAAAGTCGTCGCTGTTTAATTACTGAACGTGGATCTCAAGAGTGACTCAAAGATTGGGAAAACCTTTGAACAGGCGACCGTCTCATACACGAAAATAAATGGCTTCGAGTCCAAGGGTCGGACCGGAGAAAGGCGCTAGGGGTTGCAACCGCGTGCCCTTCTTCTCCCTCTCCTCCGCCAAGAAGAAACAAAGACAACTTCGGCAACCTCGACGGGTCACGCGTGGTGACCTCTGACCCGGGTTTATTACGACCGAGTCGATCACCGTAATCGATTTCTAGAGAAACAAAGGCTGGATTTGGGCTTCAAAGTCGGTCGAATCAGTGCGATTTTCAAGCGCAACCGACGCTTCTAAGTTCTAAGTTGGTCCAGCGGAGAGAGGGAAGAGGGGGGAGGGGAGAGGGGGAGAGAAAGACAGAGACAGAGACACCGAAACAAAGACAGAGAGACAGAAACAGAGACAGACAGAGACAAAAACAGATACACTTATAAAAACAGAGAGGGAGGGGAGAGAGAATGAAAAAAGACAGGAGACAGGGACACAGAGACAAAGACAGAGAGACAGAAACAGAGACAGAAAGAGACAGAGAGAAAGACATACAAAGATAAAAAGAGAGTGAGAGAGAGACAGGGACAGAGAGACAAACAAAGACAGAGGCAGACAGATAGGTAGAGGGAAGGAGGGATAGGTCTACGGATAGGACCGTGGAGATTCCAACTGTCTGATAATAACCTCTATTTCGTCTTCCGTGCGCTGCTCTTCTGTCTCTTGGTCTTCAGACGCGAGCCTTAATAAGCCTTTGGAGCGCGCCATGTCTTCGTGTGTGGCAACCACCTGCAGGACGACAAAATACATAAAACTCTGAATCGGAAATACCTTTTTTCTAAGGCGTCTTTGAATAAACTTCAGTCTGCTGCGGTCGTGCTGAGCTAAAAACCGGTTCTCAAGAGGCAGTAATTTATGTAACTAAGCAGGGATATTTTACACCCCCGCCTAACACCTCCCAAGCATCCCCCCATCAATTTGAGGTCGACGCCCCCAAAATTTCCTAACCTAACAATGGCTAACAATGGTATGTACCCTAAATATGTACCCTTAGAGTGGTTTTCACACAGGTTTACTTAGCCTCCTAAACCACTTAAAATCACATTATTATTATTATTATTATTATTATTATTATTATTATTATTATTATTATTATTAAATAGCTCCCGAACACACACCCCAAATTTTACCGACCCCTCCTTAAATTTACAATCCTAGAAATAACCCTGTAACCAAGAAATATAATTATCGCAATTCTAATCCAGTTTCCATAGGGTCACTTCTTCTTCTTCTTCTTCCCCTCCTCCACCCACCCCATCGAGTTCACTCAAGACTGAGCGCAAGAGTGCAGACTGTAATGCTCGGCAGATGGCACTTTTCCGTCGCCGGCGCTTAACTCAATTTTCAAAAGTCTGAAGCGCTCACCCGCGATCTCGAGCTCTTCTTGCCTGTTACCACAAAAGGATTCTGGGATGGGGCGAGGGTGGGGGACAGGAGTGGGGTGACAAAGACACTAAACGGATTGAACCTAGCACTAACTGGATCACTGTAACAACTCTCAGGATTCTATTATCACGAAAGCACCAGTTCACTAAATCCAGTAGACTAGAGAGCTTTTCGGCTGGATATTCGCGTAGAATACAGTAGATACCAGTAGAAATTCGTGAATAACAGAAACGCACCTCGAATGACGTCATCTTGCTGTGTTGCGTCACCGGTGGCGACTGGAACGAAGAGTATCCTGGACTGGATCCGAGGTCCAGGTGTACTTGGTTCTTGGTACGCAGCATGGTACTCGAAGAACCAGTACCCAACTGGACCGACGTCTCCCTCCTCTCTTCTCTCCCGACGTCCGCCAACTGCTGTTCCGAGTGGAAGCTTTCCACCTTCGACCACGAAACGACCGGGCTGCCGCCGACCTTGAAACGACCTTCGCCGTCGATCACGTGACCCACGTGACCCGTTCTCTTGTTCCGCCATTCGACGGAGCGTCGTCTGACCTTGACACGGACGACGACGATGACCAAGGCGGTCAAGAGGAGTGCACAGAAGGAAATCAGTGAAGCCACGATCAACTTGTGGGCGTTCCCATTCCACAACAGTCTTCCATATCCGCCGTTGGATGAGGATGAGGAGGGAGGAGGAAAGCCCTGGATCTTCCAATCCATCCTCTTCTTCCTCGTCACTTCTAGTTTCCATCAGGATCTCCATCGTGACGGCGGCGGACTTGGCCGGAACTCCGCAGTCCTTGACGAGGATCACGAGAAGCACTCTTTCCGACTGGACTACTGCAATTCCTCCTCCTCTTCCTCCTCCTCCTCCGTTCGTAACGGATATATCCCCGTTATCCTGGTCGATGGTGAACAGACCGAGGTCGTTACCGGCCGCTATGCTGTACACCAGCCGCGCGTTCTCTCCGAGGTCCGCGTCCCGCGCGCGGACCGCGGCGACGACCGTTCCCGCCGTGGCATCACGTGACGAAACCCGAACCACGTGACCGTCGTGGGAGGGGAACTCGATCAGCGGCGCGTTGTCGTTGCGATCGGCCACGTGAACGGTGACGTTGACCGTCGAGCGATAATACGGCGCGTGCTCGGCGTCCGTTGCCACGGCGACGAAACGATGCACCGGAAGCAGTTCCCTGTCGAGCGACCGTCTCGCCGTTATCCTTCCGGTTTCCGGATCGACGTGAAACAGTTCGGTGACCAGGACACCGCCGCCGCCGCCGCCGCCGCCGCTGGCTGCGCCCTCGATGGAGAAGTTGAAGCGGTTGAAGGGCTCCGAGTCGCGATCGAAGGCGCTCACGTAGCCGACCTCGCTGCCCGGCGGTTGGTTCTCGAGGGTCCCGAAGCTGTAGGAGCCCTGGGAGAACTCCGGCGCCTCGTCGTTGACGTCGACGACGTTGACGAGGATCGTTGCCGTGCTGGACAACATCACCTCGTGACCCCGGTCGCTGGCGATGACCGCGAACGAATGCCGGGTCCGATTCTCGTGGTCGAATGTCCCGACGACGACCACGGTTCCGGTGACGTCATCGACCGACAACAGAGTGGCGCCACCTGGTGCCAGACGATAACGAACGGCGGAATTGTTTCCGACGTCATCGTCGTCGTCGGCAGTGGCTTGGAACAGCGTCGTTCCGGAAGTACAGTCCTCCGGAACGTTCGCCTCGTAGACGTCACGTCGGAATCTCGGGATGACGTCATTGACGTCGGCGACGTCGACCGTCAGACGGAGCGTGGCGTGGAGCGGCGGACGTCCGAAGTCGCGACACGTGACTTCCGGTGCGTAGGCGGCGCGCCGTTCGCGGTCGAAGGTGGCGTTCGTCGTCAGTTTCAGGACTGTGGGGTGAAGTACAACGAGGGTGAACAACGGGGACGAGACGTTGCATTCGACGCGACCGTTGTCACCCGCGTCGTCGTCGACAACGGACAGCTGGGCAACGAAGGCCCTGGAGGGTCGTTCTCCGCCACTTCCCGCCGCCGCCCGCCGGCGCGTCCGCCCCGATCGCCGGCGCACAGTCGTTGACGTCCTCGACGCTGACGGTCACCCGGGCGTAGACCCGGACCGATCCGGGACCGAGGTCCCTGGCGGACACGGACAGCGCGTACCCGGCGTTCGCCTCGTGATCGAGGGTCCGACGGAGGACTATCTCTCCGGTCGACTCGTCCACCGTGAACGTCTCGTTCAGATCCGGATCAGCCGCATGGCTCGTCGCCAGCTCGTACCTCACCCGCCCGTTGAGTCCCGCGTCCGGATCCGCGGCGCGGACCGCACCGAGGACCGCTCCGACAGGTGCGCTCTCGAGGACGCTGATGACGTAGACGGGGCGCTCGAACCTCGGGGCGTTGTCGTTGGCGTCCGTTACCATGACGACCAGATCCAGGGATCCGGAAAGCGGAGGCGATCCCCCGTCCATCGCGATCACGTGGGCGTGACACGCCTCGATGACTTCGCGGTCGAGTGATTCGACCAGCGTCAGACGGAGCTCGTCTGTCCCGTCGTCGAATTTATGTAGCGCAATATCTAACTCGCTACAGTTGAGATGCACCTGGAATCGAACGAACCCGTTAAGGTCACCGTCAAGGTCAACTGGAGTGGGAAGAACAAAATACGTTCCTGGAAAAAAACCGACAAACACACAAGAGACAGTGAGCAACTGGAGTCACCTGGCTCTATAAAGGCGCTATATAAATGAGAATATTCCTAAATTTCTACAGTAGATCAGTACGTTATATCCGAGGTACGTTATATCCAATGCGGTAGCGCATCACATGGAACAGTAAGTATATTGCGGTACTTTATAACCGAGTATTCGTTATAACCGAGTATTCGTTATAACCGAGTATTCGTTATAACCGAGTATTCGTTATAACCGAGTATTCGTTATAAACGAGTATTCGTTATAAAAGAGTATTCGTTATAAAAGAGTATTCGTTATAAACGAGTCCGTTAAACGAAGTTCCTCTGTATTTTGCATCCCCGATAGATCAACTAAATAAGTAAGTAAGTAAGTAGGTAGGTAAGTAAGTAAGTAAATAAGTAGAATGCCGCGAATGCCATTCTGTGCTACCTTTGGCGACGCTTTCCGATATGTCGAGAACCAACGTGTCCGGAACGAACGCCGGTGCATTGTCGTTGATGTCCTCGACCTCTACGATGACCTTGACGATCCGGAAGGCGTGGATTGGTCTGACGACGGCCACCTCGACGGTCAGCTGACACTTCATCTGGTTCCGGCAGACGACGTCACGGTCGATCGTCGTTCTGGTCAACAGGGAACCAGTGGAAGAGTCGATCCTGAATAAAGTGCTGCAAATAAATTAACAACGATTCAAAAATCCAGTTATTATTGGCGCCCATGGCAGGGGCAGGGGGCAGAAAAGAAAACTAGGAGGTTAGAAAATCTTTGATTCAAAAAATTATGACATTTTATTGACACAGGATTAAAACTACAGATGCACTTTTCTTGCTTTTACTGAAGCAAACTGGTCATTGATGTGCCCCTCAAAGTCAGGTCTATTCTCTTTCTACGCTGAGTAGAGAGAGAGTCACGGTTTTTACGCCTTCTTCAGGTGGCGCCCGGCAGGGGCGTAGCGACGGGGGGTATATCGGTATATATACCCCTCAAAATCAGTCTATCTTAAAGTTTTTTGTGTGATTTACATGTGGTTATATGTGGTTTTTATGGTTTATGTGGTTTATAGTTAAAATTTATACCCACCCAAAATATTTATACCCTCCCAAATCAAATTCCTGGCTACGCCCCTGGCGCTCGGGGCATCTACCCCCTAATTGTCATACCATAGGTACGCCACTGTGTGGAATAATAGAAAGTCAGGAATCGATAAAGTGGCATAAAACACAACGGATGGCATTGATTTGGTTACCTGTGTTGACTTGAGAGCAGTCCAAGTTCCAAGGTCTCTTCTTTCGTCGTCTTTTGAAAGCTCGGCGTCTTCCAGAATGTTTCCCACGAGACACCCCGGCTCCTTCTCCTCCTCCATCCGGTAGATCAGCCTTGGTTCGGGGTCCCCGCTTTCCGTGCGCAAGGACCCAGCGCACGACGAAGGCGGGTGAAGGAGGAACACGGCCCCCACAAGAAGAACCCCCGTCATTACGACGGCGCAAGGTCGAACGCCCGTTACAGGCATCGCGGTGGGTGGCTTTTTTTACGATGCCGGGGAAAAGAATATATTTAACTCAGTCGAATATCTAAAAAAATTTATCCGTTTTAAAAGGTAGCCTTGTGCTCTGAAAATTGTATAATTATCTTTCACAGAATCAGTTGTAAGCAGTCTCTTACCCGGAATCCAGGCCTTTGGGTAGGGGCGGCGGGAGAAATTGACGGCTGGAGGGCGAGAGACAGTTCAATGCAAAAATGTGCGTCACTGCCGGGATTTTTTTGCGGGGTGGGATGGGATGGGATTTTTGTGGTTGTGGGGATTTCCTCTTATCAGACCTGCATAAAACACTGTTTGCAAGAAACGGATGTTTAGTTGTTCTCCGCCAACAAATTCCTCTCCAATTTCTATTCACAGAAATTGACGTTCCAAAATTAACTTATTATATAGAAATTTCTCTATATCAGGGTTCGGTCCACTTTGGAACAGTAAAATATCAAAGAGATAATTATATCATATGCAATCATTATTGGGTCGTAACGAAAGAAAATTTGCTATTCTAAGTTCCACCACTTATAGTAGAGTTATTTTATTTAAAGAACAGCGAGCGTAGATTCGTTAACTTTCCCGGAAGAGCCTACCAGTTTTCTAAGTCAAGGCTTCCGACAGATTAGTCTCTATTCGGTATCTATGTTTCTTCGCATTAACCGTCGAACCGAAAATTCAACGTAAACGAAATTCAACGTCCCTCTAAAACGCCTTTAATGTCTTCAGTATCTTTGCCCCCTATTTCAAACACTATCATCCTTCATCTGGTTCTCTGCTCATGCGAGGCGGGCACGCGCTGGTTCCCCGCCGGTCGTCTTAAGCACTCGCCAGATGGCGATTCAATCTGACTGACATCGGCTGCGAACCGAAGTCGAGGCGTGGCAGCGTGGGCGTACCCGATTCTTTCAGATCGAGGGCTGCGATGGCAGTGGCAGTGGCAGATATGGCGGCTACTGAGTAGACGGAAATGCCTCCCGCCCCCCCCCCGATGGCTGCTCTTCCCTGGTAGGGCGTCCGTTGGCTTGGGGGGGAGGTCGGGGGTCGGGGAAACGCCTACTCGTGAGACCGCTGTGGACACAACGCTAATTACGGACACAAGGGGTTAACGAAAGAGGAATACTGAGATGGTGAGATCGGCGGATGATCATGACAGCGCTCATGAAGCGGAGGAATGAATTGAATTAAAAAGAGAAAGAGAAAGAGAGAGAGAGAGACAAAGGCAATCATTTCTATTCCTTTAACTAGCCTAATTGAAGATCTTCGTTGCGACCAAAACAGTTGACGTATCGTACTTACTTACTTTTCTGCTTCGAATGCGCCACATAAAATTAGATCTATTAAAAAAATAAACTAGTAGCAACAGCAACAACAGCACTACTACTACTACTACTACTACTACTACTACTACTACTACTACTACTACTACTACTACTACTACTACTACTACTACTACTGCTACTACTACTACTACTGCTACTACTGCTACCACCACCACTACTACTACTACTACTACTGCTGCTACTACTGCTGCTGCTGCTACTACTGCTACTACCACCACCACTGCCACACTACTACCACTACTGCTACTACCACCACCACTACTGCCACTACTATACTGCTGCATAATACTACTACTACCACCACCACCACCAACTACCACCACTACTAATAATAATAATAATAATAATAATAATAATAATATATTAATAATTTACAATAAAGCATAAAATATCATTAATCATTATCATTTACAAAATATAATAACCCAGTTGCTGTTATCAATAATAATTATTTATTCCTCATTGTCGTATTAATTTCTATATGCTTTTGATAAGATATTTAGGACATTATATCGTCAATCTATTGTTAGTTGACTCATGGAGGGCGCCACAAGCCAAATATTGGGTGGGCCAACATGGCCTTTTGAAATTGGACAGTGCAAGGACTAGTGCTACAGTAGGCTATAGATATGCAAAAATTCAAAAGAGTGATGAAACGAATTAAAACCACATATTCTTGTGTCCCCATCTTTACTGTGCCAAACCGTACTAGAATTGTCAATATATTCTGTCTCAATTTTTTTCTAGAGCTTTCAAAATGCCACGAAAAATAATGAACCATTTGAAACGACACTATACAAAGTCTTTCAGAAATCTATTCTCTGTCAGGTTTTATAGACGACAAAAATATTATAAATTGATACCCTGTTTGAAATTGGACAATGCTAATGCTACAGTAGGCTATAGATATGCAAAAATTCAGAAGAGTGATGAAACTAATTAAAAGTTTGACTGAATGCAATGTTCAGAATGCCTAGAAGTGTCGTCCTCAGGCATAATGAAATCTTTTTCTCTGCATTCAATACGACGTTACGTGGACTCATTGTTTAAAGTTTAGACCAGCGGTTCTTAACCTTTTGATGATTGCGTATCCGTGAAACAAGCATAGGAGAGCGAAGTAACGCCCCCCCCCCATACCGGAAAACCATATCCCATGAAAAAATTTATGCTTCGCAAAATATTGAAAACAATTACAACCTGCAAGAAAAATCCGTCACAGATTGTATCCAGAAAACGTTTCTCTTTAGAATTTCTAATTTAGGCCTATTACAAAATTTCTACATTGTTTGTTTGTTCAGTGTACAGAGCAAATTGTAGTAAAAGTCCTTTTTACAACAGATTTCATATTTCTGATCATTGTGCGCACCCCACAAAATCCTTCAAGTACCCCCTCCCCCCAAGGCGGACAAATGTCCAGGGGCCCGGCGATCTGTAGGGGACCCCGTCGGGTCCACAGTTAGGGTTAGGTTATCGTGCGGCACCCGTCAATAAGGCACAAGACAAGCTTTAAGTTTTAACTGCCTCCGGAAACAAGACTGACAAGCAAAAAGGTCGTCATCACGTCTGTCCTAGGGACTCCGCGACTGTTCTGCCCAGGGACCCTGAATTTCTCTCTGCGGCCCTGTCGACGGAGACGCCTCCCCTCCCCCGCCCCCCAACGCCACTGCGGCTAGCATTCGTCCACTTGGCCAGAGGTTATTATGACCATTAGCACTTTTAGCCACGAATATTCGAACAACATCTGTCTTTTTGCTTACTAGTGCAAACTGCAATATTCCACTTTAAAACATTAGCAGTTATTAACATTGCATTCGCTAGAGGGCGAAAGTGGAAAGGCTGACATGCGAATTGCTTTTCCAAGCAAAGAGGATATTGTAGGCACTAATAATAATAATAATAATAATAATAATAATAATAATAATAATAATAATAATAATAATAATAATAATAATAATAATAATGCGATTTAGGGCATTAGCGTCGCCACGGGGGGGGCAAAAGGGACAACCGGAAACGGCCTAGATTAAACCCTGGAAAGAC
>CM030840.1:2577753-2597753 GCA_018105865.1 Metaphire vulgaris
CATTTTATTGATCAATCAATCAATTAACCAATCAATCTAACGATCAATCAATCAATCAACTTCTATGGCGCCACTATCATAATGCCCAGGGCATCACCCGATGGCGCACCAAATCCAAATTGAATTAGAGCCAGGCCAGGCCGGATAGATCAGTCAGAAACGGCGGAGGGGGTCAATCTAAGGAGGGTAAGAAATGATTAAAACTACAGATGCACTTTTCATGCTTTTACTGATCCCAACTGGTCCACGATGTGCTCCAACGTCAGTTTTCTCAGTTTCTTCTCTTTCTACGCTGAATAGATAGCAAGACCGTCGAGTTTTTTGGCACCCCCTTAAAGTGGCGCCCAGGACATCTGTCCCCTATCTACCATACCCTAGGAACGCCCCTGGAACTGTTTACAGTTCAGCATTGGTAAAGTATGCCTAATCGCTTAACTAAAATATGCTAACAAGATTCGCAACGCTTTACCGAAGACAATCGATGCATTTCTCTTTGGTTGTTAAGTTCAGTTTCAACATGTCTCCAACTGACCGATCTACAACCTCGACGTAATAAATTAACAGAGGCCAGGTGGTCTAAGGTACAAGGTCACCCTGAGACTGCCGTGCGAGAGTTAACTCTGGCCGGGGAAAGAGTCTTTCCATCCAAACGTTTGAAATCCTAAAATAAATTCTGGGAATGAAAATCGTTGGAGATTATTTGAATTTGGGGAACCATGACAATGGCCATTATGAAAATTACTTTATCCACCCTAAGATATCTGGAATAGATTTCGGGACTAAATGTAGCGATGTAGGCCTATCATGTTATGATGTATCATGCATCAAGCGATGTATGATGTATGATGTATCATGTATGATGTATCATGAAGCGATGTATCATGAATGATGTATCATGAAGCGATGTATAATGTATGATGTATCATCAAGAGATGTATCATCAAGCGATGTATCATGTATGATGTATCATCAAGAGATGTATCATGTATGATGTATCATAAAGCGATGTATAATGTATGATGTATCATCAATAGATGTATCATCAAGCGATGTATCATGTATGATGTATCATAAAGAGATGTATCATAAAGCGATGTATCATGTATGATGTATCATCAAGAGATGTATCATCAAGCGATGTATCATGTATCATCGGCACGAAAGAATTTAAAAATTGCTCTCAGAAGCGAAGATCAACTCTCAGAATCTTCGAGAAGCCCCGAAATTCTGTAGGCAACAATCGACAATCAGCAACAACGACGGCGGCAACTATGATGATGACGACGACGACGACGAAAGCAACAACAACAACATAATCAGCGATAGAATTCGAAATCGTATTTATTGAATTGGAGAAGATTTCTCGGTTTCAAATTGTCTCTGGCGAACCAAGAAACGAGATTCGTTTAAGTGATAAATAACAAATTAAAATTCCATTTGGAACTTAATGAGGTTAACGACACTTTTATTAAAGGCTTTCCGACGAACGTTGCACTCAACAAACACTCTTAAAGTTCTAGCACGCGACAAACAGTCCAAACGACCCTGTACCTTTAAAGATTACTTTACGGAAGTGTTACAAAAGTAACAAAAGTAAGCATTAAGCAATCGATGGATTGCATGCTGTGCATTAAGCCATGTCTGCACTTGACGAACCATCTTGATCCATCTAATTAGCCTATTATCGTGATATTCTATTCTAAAATGGACTTCTTTGGACATCCTCGAAATCAAAGAACCAAAATATCAGGGTCATTCGGTGTACATTCGACCGAGCAACAAGGCCTGGACATTAGGGTTGCCAGATCTCCCGTATTTTACGGAAGCTCCCGTATTCCAGCCCCAGTCTCCCGCCTTCTTATAACTTAGTTTGTAATATTGATTCACTACATGCAGATAATGCAGTGCACTGAACAGTGTTGTTTATCGCTTTTTCCTAGTCTTTACTCTATAGTACTGTAGTGGAGTGATAGTTTTAGCCATAATAATTTTACACAATGAACTGGACCGTGAAGTGGGCGCATTGATCACGGAAACAATCTCCCGTATTTCGACGTTGGACATCTGGCAACCCTTGTCCTGGTATCGCTTCTCAGTCGTTTATCCTTCAGAGTCCATCTGCCTTGGAACTGTGCAGCTAATCAATGGATTTGTCCCGTGTTTTAATGTTCTGGCAACAAGTACGTCTGGTTTAGACACCCTACCCCTTGGAAACGTCAAACAAAGAAGAAACCCATTTTAACAAATATAATTAATTATCTAAATCCGTCGCTACTGCTTAATTAGACCACGCTCACTAAACAGCGGATGAGGAAGAGGAAAAATAGAACAGACAGTGTTTTTTCCAGGCCCGTTTTGGGGGGCGATTCTCCCCACTAAGCTTTCCCCAAAATTCCAACACTGACACAAATTTTTGCATTGGACGTGTCTCTTTCCCTCCAGCCAAGTCAAATTCCTCCCCCCCCCAAATGCCTGGAGTCTGGTTAAAACACTGAACGAAGATTAGTTCTAAAGTCGATAAAAAATTATTCATCTCTGTTATTATTAACCCCCCCTTAACCGTGTATTTAACTGTAACTCAATGTAAAATGGACGGATATATCCGGGATCCCCAGTTAAGGGGTTAACACGATAACTACCGGCAAAGTTTGTCGGATGGAGCCAGCTATGACTGTAGAGTTCAGACCTTAAAAACATTGACACGTATTTTATTGAGTCTTATTTACTTTAGTGCCGTCAAAGAATTAAAAATCAGTCGATGTCATAATAATCATTTCTGCGTGTTAATTCTCCATCCAGTGGCTTTCCTTTGCCGCCGTCGAATTCTTTCCTAAACGCGCGCGCGAGAGAGAAATAATGTGTCTGGATGTCTAATATAGCAGCTGGGCTCATCCAACGGTGACTGAGAAAGTTGCTGGTTATATTATTGTGAAGACGACAATTTCTGACGGGGGCGGGGAGGGGGCCGGGGGGGCGGAGGGGGTGAAACGGTGGTCGGTCCAATAGGTAAGCAATAGGTAAGACAGACACTATTAGAAGCTGTAAACGACAGTGACACCCTCTGTGGAACATAGAGATGTTTTATCGACGGGGCAGAGTGACAGCCTGACAGGGCAGGTGGCGTCGAAAGAGAGGGGGTAGGTGGCGGGAGCAGATGCGCATCTCAGGTTGTTTCGAATTCTGACTGGTCTTTGTTGAGAGAAGACTCAACAGTGCGCTCAAGTCTTGTTCAATGTTCTTGCTCTTTCGCAATTCTCTCTCTCCAATAGAAACACTCACTCACTCACTCACTCACTCACTCACTCACTCACTCACTCACTCACTCACTCACTCACTCACTCACTCACTCACTCACTCACTCAACTCACTCACTCACTCACTCACTCACTCATTCACTCACTCACTCACTCACTCACTCACTCACTCACTCACTCACTCACTCACTCACTCACTCACTCACTAACTAACTCACTCACTCACTCACTCACTCACCTAAAAGCTAATCTGTTGTATTACTTATCGCTGATATAATTGCAGGTCTATCTGTTTAGGCATGTCATAGTCTCAATAGCAAAATATCAGTAGGCCTACAGGAGAGTGACAAGAGAGGGGGTCGTGGTAGGTAATATAAAAGTTATTCCGTACTGCAAGTTTTAATGATTTTGCCCGCAATCATCCAAAGCCTCATAATTACGAACAAGCAGCAATCCATGTGGGTCTCTAAGGAGTTTTAGGCAAGCAGCAAATAAGTAAATGTCAACTTAAAAGATACTGAGCAATGAAGCTGAGCGCTGTGGACTGTCAATAAACATTGAGAAGACAAAGACAAACACAAAGAGATCAAAAGAAAAATTAAAGTAAATGGAATAGAAGTAGAGAACGTAGAAAACTTTTCTTGGAAGCAATATGACACATGACTTAGACTCATCCAAAAGAGCAGCAAGAGCTCTAGATCAACTGATGGCAATGGATAAGATCTGGAAAAGCAAATCAATAAGCACTGAAACAAAAAAGAAAATACTCGAAACCTGTATCTTCAGCAGCTTTTTATATGGATGCGAAACATGGACCATCACCAAAGACCTGGAAAGAAAAATACTAGCCTTTGAAAGAAAATGTTATAGAAAAATACTACGAATCGGATGGGTCGAAAAAATCACAAATGAAGAACTATACAGGAGAATTCAGCCCAAACAAACCATGCTGGAAAGAGTAAAACAAAGCAACTTTTCGGACACATATGCAGAATGAAAGAGGACAGAAAGATCAAAGCTCTAATGTTTGGAATAAGAGAACGTGCCAATAAGAGAGGGAGACCACAAAGGAATGGTGTGATGATATTGAAGAATGGTGTGGAAGCAGTTTACAGGATCTTAGTCAAGAGCAACGGACAGGAAAGAATGGCAGAAAACTGTGGAGATGGCATTATACACCAACGGGCGATGAGCCCACGGTTAATGATGATGAACTTAAAAGTAACTGTTGATAGCCGCAAATAGCCTTCTGCAACGCACTGATTTCACAGTATGTGTGCGTGTGCATGTTTGTATGTGTGTTTGTGTGTTTGCTTGTGTGTGTGTGTGTGTTCACTGTGTTGTAGAGTCCGTCAAAAGTCGATGGGTATCTGGCTCCTCCTTTAGCATCGGCGCTGCTTGCCACACACCGGCTATGGCGGAGTTACTCCTTGCTTCTCCAATCTCCATGAATGTGCCAACCTGAACCTGTCCGTATCCACAGTACTGTATTAGAAACAATATTATAATGAACAAAGACAACCGTTGTCAACTGCACGCTAGCGACTTCGCAATAAACTGCAATGTTCGAGACGCAACATAATGTGTTAAACGCGACTATTTAATAAAAAAACTCATTAAATTATCATCTAAAAATAGCACCCTAAATCGACTGATATCTTCTCCAGCGGATGGAGGTGGGGGCGGTTTTTTCGGCGTATTTAAAAAATTCGCAGTTCGTTGTGCGGTCCGTGGGAAGCGACTCGGAGATTTTTCACAGCACCCACACATTGACCCTTCCTGCGACCCCAAAGGAGGGTTATCCCCGCGCCCTGTTTCACCCCTATTCTTCTCCTTCGTCGCTTCGCCCCTTTCATCAATTCAGGATTTGTAACAACGGCGTCCGCTGAGAATAGACGCTATTGGGGCGAGAGAGAGAGAGAGAGAGAGAGAGAGAGAGAGAGAGGAGGGGGGGGAGAGGAAGTGAGATAGGGCTCAGGGAGGGAGAGGCTGGCACCTTCTAGCATACGGCCCCGTAGCCATTGAAGACATCTGCCCTATTAGGAGAGACGTCAGCGTTTGCCCAATTGTGTTCTCTGGCGTTTGATTATATATTATTATCATTATCATTGCGTCTTCGGTCGAGGGCGGGCAAAGTGTCGCTCGCAGTAGATTTGCTTTTGACGAAAACTCTACTCGTTCACCTTCTGATTGATGGATAAATATATTTGATCGCATTCCTTGCGAGCGATCCAGGCGTTTTGGAACGAGATCGCGACATGGAAATGGCGGAAAAACGGTCGAAAAAAGTTCCGTCGGGCGACGGACGATTAAGAAGCGCTCTAGTTCCTGTTCTGGTTTTCCTCCTCCTCCTCCTCCTTCACGGAGCGGAGACCGGAGGAGTGGACCCATCGTCGTCGTCGACCCTGGAGTTCGTTCTCGTCGAGGAGCAGCCGGCGGGCACGTCCCTCGGCAACCTCTTCATCGCCGGTGACCTCGAACGGCGATCCAATTCGTCCTCCCGCGAGCAATTCAGGTTCACCTTCCTCGCCCAAACGTCGCCGTTTCTGACGGTCGAAGAGAGAACGGGCATCCTGAGAACGACGAACCCGGTCGACCGCGAAGCCATCTGTCGACACCCCACTGCATCCGCAACCCACGAGGATATCTCCTCCTCCTCTTCCACTTCCTCCTCCTCCTCCTCCTCCTCTTCCTCTTCTCGGTGTTTCGCGTCGTTCGATTTGGCTGTCCGGTCGGCGGCATTACTTCCAGATATTCAAGGTTAACGTCGAGATCCTGGACCTGAACGATCACGCTCCGGTCTTTCCGGAGCGGAAGTTCATCCAGGTGATATCGGAATCGACGGACGTCGGAACTGGTTTTACCATTCCGGGCGCAGTGGATCCGGACGGCGGAAAGTTCGGAATCAGGCGGTAAGGAGGAAACGCAAAGCCTAGATTTAATTCACCCGATTAACCAACTAACAACTGATTGAATTTATTGCCTTTTGGGATTTTAAGGCATCAACTCCAACAAAGAGCCGAGCGAAAATCATTCATAAATTTCATCTAAGCTCGACTTTATTCCCGCGTCATTGGCGTAAAGACTACTAATGAGAAACTTCTATAGCGCCATTTTTAACAATGTACACGTCATCAGTCGGAAGGATTAGCAAGTTTTGCTGTCATATTGAGGACTATAGATCAGAAGTTTTCTCCCAATGCTATAGGCGCCAATAATACAAGTTCTGAAGACGCCATGCAGTATGCCCTAAGCTTATGCGTTCTTTACTATGTTTAATGAGAATAGATAGGCCTACTAATATAAGGGTCTGTCCATCAATTTTTGGGCAATTTTTGACCCCTCCCCTCTCCCCCACTTGTCAACAACTGTCAACTTCAGTTACCCCCTATAATTATGTCAATAACTTTTGAAAACTACTGACAGGTGATCCTGTAAACTGCTTCCACACCATTCTTCAATATCATCACACCATTCCTTGTGTGGTCTTCCTTTCTTTTCGGCACCCTCCATTATTCCAAACATGTGGATGGATAATGTCAAAGAACAATTTGAAATATACCAGATATCGAATCAAAAAGAGACCGACAACGGAAAAAGTAAATGGGGAGAAGTTTCGCGTCTAGCTATTACCGCTAATGACCTGGCAGAAAGCAACAATGATGATATACTAATGGTATAGTTTGCACCTTTTACCAATACCTTTAATTTCTACTTGCGACAAAGAGACCGAACGGAAGAGTACTTATGGCTCTGAGTGGTTAATCACTGGTTAAACGAATCGATGAAGAAAACTACTGACAGGTGATACAGTTTTACGTCGCAGTTAAGCCCTTAGGTTGTGATTACGGGGGTTGGTGTCTGACCGCCAGACCCTCCCCGATGGAAACAACCCTATAATTATCCATTTAGAGTCGCCGCCTTTGAGACCGAACCAGTGGGGCGCGTGTTTAAGTTCTTTGTTTACCGTCGATTCATGGTTGAAGAACATTCTCATCCGGGGTCTTTGATCTTCTCGAGGGCTGCATGGATGCTCTCTTAGGGACGGGTCGTTAACAAGGGGTGGAGAGCACAATAAATGACGGTCGGTCTGCGATCTTGTTTCACTTCTTTCTTCTGTCGGGACCCATGGTGACGACGACGACGACGACGATGATGACGATGATTTTGTCATCCGCAAATCAAACTATATCTTCCAAACTGCTTTTCTCACTTATTTCATGATCATCACATTCATGATATTAATAAATATGTATAGGATATAGTTAATCTGCTATCACTATAGCTATCTAATAGTCTAGTAGTCTCTAGTCTACTACTACTACTACTACTACTACTACTACTACTACTACTACTACTACTACTACTACTACTACTACTACTACTACTACTACTACTACTACTACTACTACTACTACTACTACTACTACTACTACTACTACTACTACTACTACTACTACTACTACTACTACTACTACTACTACTACTACTACTACTACTACTACTACTAGGCTAATCAAAAGCCAACGTGTGAAATCAGTAGCTGTCTACTTTACACTTTCTTTTCCCCCGACTGATTAGCTGGATCTACAACCCTGAGTCCCTGACCAATACGAATCAGAGATGGTCATGGGTTGGGTTAACCAATGGGTTGGATCAGACTTTTCCATATTAATGGTTGGTTGGGTCAGAAAATAAGAACCAAGTCCCGTTTTAAGGAATTGTAACGTATAGCCGTGAGTTAGGTTGTGTTGGGTCAAGTAACCCTATTGCCGGCCTGGGTTGGGTTGGGTTGGGCAACATGGGCTGGAGATTTGATGAGTTGGATTTTTAAAAAATGCGCTCATGGCCACCTCTGCTTCGGACTTTGGACGTTACCCAGATTGAGCGCTCGTGAATAAGCTGGTACACTGCGCCAAGCTTTAGAGCAGCGCTATAGAAATTTCGTTTTACTTACTTCTCTTTAGTCGAAAGTGCATTAATTTTCAATATATGTGAAATAACAACAGGACAATTCTATTGAAAGGTCTCTTACTTAGAATAGCATAGACTTCTATAGCGGCAAAACATGTAAATCAAGGACTTTTGGGCAAAATTCGCAATTTTTGCTGAAATCAATTACCCTAATTAATCCCTTAACTGGGCAACTATTTGTAACTCAATGTAAAATGGACGAGCATTACTCGGGGCACCCAGTTAAGGGGTTAATTAGTTATGTTAATTTTACTTATACTAATTCTAAATACCACAACTTGAACTCTAATTAATTAGACAAAAATCCTATTATTATTCACTACTGATTGGTTTTTGACCGGTTTTCTTTTATAACAGCAGCAATAGAGGAGTTAGAAGGAATATTCAAGGAATATTTGCTGTTAAATTAATTTTAACATGACGTCATAATTTATAAATAGTAACGTTCGTGTTTTCTATCAAAAGAAATGCTTTTCTTTCGCAGCCACGAAATTAGACCAAAGTTCGGAAAGATGGAGCTACAGGTGAGCTCCGGATCAGACGGAGGGTCCATCCTGCGGCTGGTTCTGCGGGAGAGACTGGATCGGGAGAAAGAATCCAGCCACGAATTCATAGTATCCGCCATGGACGGGGGGCATCCATCTCTGACGGGTTCCATGACTATCCAGGTGAACGTGGCAGACGCCAACGACAACATACCTGTCTTCGAGCAGACGACCTACGAGGTAACGATCCCAGAGGACGCCGCCCCTCAGACCGTCCTTCTCAAGGTCAAGGCCACTGACCGTGACCTTGGAGCCAACGCAGAGGTCGTCTACGCGCTGTCGGAAAGAACTGCGGAAGAGTACGGGGATGTTTTCGGGATTGACGGCGTGTCGGGGGAGATCTTCCTCAAGGACGTTCTCGACTACGAAGGTCAGACCGCCTACCACGTGACGGTGCTCGCCTTCGACAGCGGACCGGAGTCACTTCCGGGTCAGGCGACGATCGTCGTCCACGTCAGTGACGTCAACGACAACCGACCGGAAATAGAAATCAGTTTCCTGACGCCGACCGGACGACCGGAAGTGGCGGAGAACGGTCCGGTCGGAGAGTTCGTCGCCTTCATTTCCGCTACGGACGTCGATTCCGGAAACGACGGCGGCGGCGGCGACGTCGAATGTCACGTGACTTCCGGTACGAAGGAGTTCGCGATCGAACGCGTGTACAGGTCGCAGTACAAGGCGGTCACCGCCGTTTCCTTCGACAGGGAGTCGCAGTCGTCGGCGGAGTTCGTCGTGGAATGCCGGGATTCGAGACTCGAACCCCGAACGTCGGAAGCGACCGTACGGATCGCGATCCTGGACGAGAACGACAACGCGCCGACTTTTACCGCGAATTTATACAGCGCCTCTATGCTCGACAACAACGAGCCAGGGGTCGTTGTTGTTACGGTCGCGGCGCACGACGTGGACGCCGGAAACAACTCGGTCGTCACTTACCGACTCGACGATGACGTCATCGGTGACGCCTTCAGCGTCGAACCGGAAACCGGACTGATCCGAGCGAACGTGGTTCTCGACCGCGACGCCGCCGCGTCGTCGAGGTTCGAATTCTTCGTCTACGCCGAAGACCGAGGACTTCCGGTCCAGACCGGAAGTGCCCTGGTGATCGTTAACGTCATCGACTTCGACGACGAACTTCCGGTGTTCGGATCCTTCGTGTTCTACGTTGCGGAAAACTGTCGGATTGGAACGGAAGTCGGAAGC
Organism: Metaphire vulgaris; assembly: GCA_018105865.1. Classification (NCBI taxonomy): domain Eukaryota; kingdom Metazoa; phylum Annelida; class Clitellata; order Crassiclitellata; family Megascolecidae; genus Metaphire; species Metaphire vulgaris. The sequence continues at coordinate 2,587,730 of CM030840.1, forward strand.
GTTACTCCTCCGCTGGGTGGTAACTCCAGTGTCTACAACCACTTCCGGTATTTCATCGACGAGAAACAGGAGGATCAGTCCGCCTTCCGGATCGACATGTGGACCGGATCGATCGAAACGATAGAGGAACTGGATCGGGAGGTACTTACGAGCAGTGTTTAATCTGGACTCCTGGGGGAACTGAAAAAGCCGGCGGAGGGGGGAACTGACAAAGCCGGGGGGATTTCTGCTAGGGGCCGCTGTTAGTCCATGTAGTATTCCAAAATTTCCGGAGGGGGAATTTGAAATTTCCGGGGGGAGGGCAATTTCCCCCCAGAAACGGCCTAGATTAAACCCTGCTTACGATCACTGTACTTTCATACTGCTTTAACTGTATTTAAAAACTATTTCGCAAGAAAACGAACTCAAAGTGATTTAAAATGCTAATAAAATTCCACAATGTAATCGAAAATTCTAACTTTCCTTGAAACTCTCAATTAGACCTTTAAGTCATCAATTCAGTCGTCATCATTTTTACATTATGCGATTCTTGTTGTTAATGCGCGTTACTTCCTTGGGAGCCAACGCACATTAGGGCAAGAGGGGACACTTGCCCCCTCCATGAAAAATGCAACTACCAATATATCACATTGGAAATATATCACATTGAAATGTGAGAACCTTGCTAAAATAGTAACCGTGACCATTGTGTTAAAATGTGTTTTGCCCCTCCTGGAAAAATTTACGTGGGCGCCCACTTGATTACGTCATTCACAAAATGCGAAATTATTTTTAGTGCAGATTGCAGAACAGGTTAGAGGTGAAGAACTTGCACAGGTTCACTACGCACTGTCAGGGTGGGTATCGGATTCGAACCCGCGACCCTGACTGTACGGAAACAATCCTACCACTATACCACAACGCCCCAATGCAATGCCTATGCATTATTTTATCATCGTAGACTCGATCAGTCTATCGCCTTAGGATCGTCGCCCGTCACTCCAGCATCGACTCCGCCCACCACCACCACCGCCGACGCCCGTCGCAGTCGACCGCTGACGTCATCATCCACGTCACCGACGTCAACGACAACGCCCCGCGATTCGTGACGCCCGATCCCCATGGCAACACGACGGCGGTCGTCTGGAGCGACGCGAGAGCGGGCACCGTCGTCATCGTCGCCGAAATCGACGACGACGACGACGACGATGACGTCACCGCCGGAAGTCGTCGTCGTCGTCGGGCGTTGTCGTTCTTCATCTCCGACCGGAACGGAAGCGCCGTCGACGGGCTCTTCCGCGTCGACCGCCGCACGGGAACCGTCGAGACCGACGGCGACGTTCGACGCTTCGCCGGGTCCGCGGTGACGCTGCGTCTGACGGTGGTCGACGGCGAACTTCCGGTACTGCACTCGACCGTGCTCTTCGAGGTACTGGTACGGAAGACCGAGGGGGAGGGGGAGGTGGAGGGGAGAGGGAGGAGGGCCGAGGACTGCTGTTCGCCGGGCTGATGTTCGGGTCGGGGTACGGGCGGTGGCAGTTGTCGTTGTCGTCGGACTGGCGTTGGTCATCTTCGTTCTTGTTATCGTTCTTGCCGTTCTCTGCGTTTCCCGATGTTGTTGTCGGGGGAAGAGGGGGACGAGGAGGAGGAGGAGAAGAAGCGGGACCTCGAGAGGAACGAAGTCCGGACGCAGCGAGACTTCTGCGCCACCGGATGTAGTCTGTTGTCGACCGGATGAACTGATTTCCGCCGACTTCCGGTTGACCGGTCGCTCGGTAAGTGACCCCTTTAGTCCTCTTGCGTTTAAATCTCCGATTTGAGTTAATTGCTATGCGATTTGATATAATTTGTAGACGGCCAGAGAAGGGCTCATCCATAAAGTACGTGATCAAAAGGCATATTATTTTCAACCGCTCCTTTCCTCCGTTGCACGCACCGTACACAGTGATGGGCACTAGTTGGAAAAAAAGTAGTTAAACTAAACTTTTTTTTCAACTAAATATTTGTAGTTAAACTATTATTTTAACTAATAGTTAAAATTTTCAAGAAAAAGTTAAACTAAACTTTTTTAAAGTAGTTAAACTATTTCCAACTATTTTGCAACTTTTTTGTAAATATTTTATTATTCGACTCCTTTCAATTTAATACAAAGAAATCGCCGTAATCTATGAAGACTTGCAGTGGCGGCTCCAAGAACTCTTGGTGGGGGGATGCAGTGAATTTCTAAGAAAATCCCGCCAATTGTCAAAGGAATTAAATGTAAATGGTTTAGAAGAAATCTGTAGATTTGATTTATGAAATATAATGCTCAGAATTGACAATGTATAAAAGCATTTTAGTCTGGTTGTACAAAGTCATAGTGCAAAACCAAACTATAGTTAGTCAGTAAGTATACTATTAGACTAAAGTACTATCAAGAAATAAATACCAACAAATTTTCTCTTAAATTCATCAAAGCCACACGCAATTTTGGTGGGCTGGTGTGGTGGGCTGGTGGGGGATGCATCCTCAGTCATCCCCAATGTGCAACTGCCCCTGAAGACTTACGCAGACAGTTATTGCATCAACTAATGTGATTAACTCACTATTAGAAGGATCAACAACAATGTCAGCAAGGCTAGTGTAGTTCATTTTCATGTTTCAGTACAAAAAGCAATAAGAAATAAGCAGTACCGTATAATAAAAAAGTTGGCAAAAAAGTAGTTAAACTTTTAGTTGTAACTATTTTAAAAAGCAGTTAAACTATTGCTGTAACTAGTTAAGAAAAAAGTAGTTAAACTATTGCTTCAACTAAATTTTTCCAGTTAAACTAATAGTTATAACTTTTTTAGTTAACTAGTGCCCATCACTGACCGTACATACGCAATTTTTCCAAAATCCAACCCCTCCCCTCAGTGCAGCACGTACTATATGGACGACCCCTTACAGATTACGCAGATTCTGCACCGGTGGAGTACTGGGCTACAGAACGTGGCCCTGGATATAGTTGACCTGCTCAAAGTGACTACAGTAAAACTTCGTTATAACGTACCTCAACGGGTCTGAAAAATTTAGTGCGTGTGGTGTATACGGTATACATTAGACAAACTACAGGGTGGCGCAAAAAACCGGACTAGTCACATTTAGGTTTGCATTTAATATAGTCCGGTTTTTTGCGCCACCCTGTATTATGACAAGGTACTAAAGCAGTAAACTATTCGTTGCTTGTGGCCTCCACGAAGCTTATTAATCTTCAATAGACCCTGGAAATTCATCATGCCACGTTGTGACTAGTACGCCTCTGGTATGTAATAGAGATGTCGTGGGCGTTTGGAGGGGTGCAATTCTCCCGCGCTGGAAAAATTGTGAAGTTATGAAACGAGTATAATTAGGCTACTAAAAAATTAACCTAAGTTAAGCAAGTTAAAATATGAATTTATATAAGAATCCAATGAACTTGCACCCCTTTCGTCACAAGACCCTGTTTTGCACCCCTGAAAAATTTCTGAGGCAGCCCATGAGGGATGTTTGCTGAAATATTGATTACAGCTGGACATAGGCGTAAACTTTGGCGGAAAAGAGTGGGGCTCCTTCCCTAGCCTGGCCTCTCAAAAGTTGGGGAGGGGGATCGAGTGGGGCGGCCTGATTACATGTGGATCAGAATTTTCAAATGTGTGTGTGTGTGCGCGTGTGCGCGTGTTGTGTTTGTTTAAAGACGCGTCCGCATCAAAGACGACGCGCGTCTTAACCCCTTAACTGGGGACCCCGGATATATCCGTCCATTTTACATTGAGTTACAGTTAAATACCCAGTTAAGGGGTTAAATTAATAATTGTCAATTAGTTATCGATTATTATTTTTGTTTATAGCTGCAACTGGCGCCACCTGGCGAATGCGAATTAGAAACTGCTCTGGCGAGTGGAACGTCGTCCCATTCGCCCGGCAGCGAAGACAGCGGCCGCTGCGGCAGCAGCTGCTGCGACCCCTCCGCCGACGACCACCGTCTCCCGCGAGATCACACCTCCGACCGCCTCCTCCCACCCTCGGTGAGAATCGAATCACACCGTCGGAACATTGCGTCTCATCATCGTCATCATCATCATCATCATCATCATCATCATCATCATCATCATCATCATCATCATCATCATCATCAGCTCCATGGGTGCTGTACCCGTAGGTGTCGACAGCCTGATTCACAATTTGTCTCCATCTTTCTCGGTCCTGCGTCGCCTAGGACCTAGGTACGCCCGCGATTTCTTTGTTTATTACGGCGTATGTGCAGCATTTTGTTTTGATGTTCGTTTTTTCAGTTAACGGCCGGCGTCTGGGACCCCCCTGTTTTCATAGACGATTGCCTGAACCTCGGTGCCGTGGGTCACGTGGGCCACCTCGTCAGCCTCGTTCCCATTCAGACGAACGCCGCCGGACCGAGGCTGTTCGGGGGTCAACGGGAGAATCCGTCCTTCGAACCCCCTTCCGATTCTCTAATCCGCTTCCTCGGCAATCGAGAGGAATCGAGTTCAATCCTCGAGTCGATCGCCCCAGCGAGAGGAGGAGGAGGAGGAGGGCCTTCGGCATCCCAGTTCCTCCGGCCCCTGCTCAGGCGCCGTCTGGACGCTGCAGACGATGTCGAGGGCGGCGACGCCACCTGGCGAATGGACGACGCATCGGCGGTGGCTGGTCGCGCCACCTGTCGAATGGACCATAAAGTGTCTACGTGCGACGGAGACCGGCCGTTGAGACAGTCGACGTCGTCGTCGTCACGTGACGATTGCTGCTTTGCCAGGGAGTCGATGAAGGCGGGAAAATATTTCACATACGATGCGGTGGATAGAGGGGTTCAGTAGTAATTAAACCGGGGAACACACACTCTGTCTGTCTGTCTGTCTGTCTGTCTGTCTGTCTGTCTTTCTCTCTCTCTCTCTCTCTCTCTCTCTCTCTCTCTCTCTCTCTCTCTCTCTCTCCACAGACCCACTGGATGATGATAGATCAATGATTAGAGCAAGAACACGTGACTAAAACAAAGCTCTTTTAGAAATTCTGTGCTCTTATTTCCGAACTTATTTTATGAAAACAGCGTTTCACAATTGAACCAGAACATTGATTAGAATGTATTGCCGAACGATATCACAGCACCAAACTGTTCAACAAGAACCACAGTAAGACGACGACGACGACGACAACAACAACAACAACAACAACAACAATAATAATAATAATAATAATAATAATAATAAGAAGAAGAAGAAGAAGAAGAAGAAGAAGAAGAAGAAGAAGAAGAAGAAGAAGAATAGCCAGGATTCCAGAAAAGGAGGCACACTTACATTTTCGGCCCAAAGTTTACAAGTAAAAAATGTCTCAGAGGTATCGAAATTTTTTGCGTTTTCCTCTATCTAAAACCGCTCCCTTCTTTCCCCCCCCCAACTACTGGCCGGTTTTGGACAAATCTCACGACCGGTCCCAGCCCGAATAGACTAGGCTAGGCCAATGATGATAATAATAATAATAATACTAATAATTTAATAATAATAATAATAATAATAATAATAATAATAATAATAATAATAATAATAATACTACAATTTACAATCATAAGGAACAACGAAGTCCAAATATACATACGTGTAACTTTAAAATTCACTATCATACATGATTTTATCCATTAATTTGTTATACAGTAATAGTTTGGACAAAATAGAAACAATTTCGTTTGATGACGTCTTTTTTGCGTATAACGAAACGTTTGGTCTTTATGTCTGTGTTTGCCTTTGATCCATTTTGCTTGGCTGCATGCTGTTTTATTGCTGGCTCTTCTGCAGTTGACTTTAATTAGCGCCAGTTTAATTAAAAAAGGAAAAACAGTTTCAAAAAGTTAGGCGGAGCAGGCGTTAGATGTGAGATAAATGGCGTCCAAACCAATGTCCCCGGAGTATTCGTCACCTCGAACTCCGATGAAACCGATCTGCAGAAAAATCGACAAGAACATACAGGCGTCAAATTATGACTCGTATCGGACGAACATTTAACTTGTGACGTACCTATGGGTATGGGCCCCAGGGGCGTAGCCAGGAATTTTATTTGGGATTTTATTTGGGAGGGTATAAATACTACTGGAAAACGTGGAATTCTTTGGGGTCCGGGGGTTGTCTTAAACCTTATCTAGACTAAACCATATCCGCCTTAACCTGGAATCTGGAAGTACTGACATATAACAACCTATTCAAACAATGATTCAAACGATTATTCACTGAAGGTTGACTGAGATGTACTACTACAATGGCGGAAGCGGTATAAACCATAAAAACTACATATAAATCACAAAAACTTTAAGGTTGACTGATATACCCACTGTCGCTACGCCCCTGGGTATGGCACGTAGGGCAGATGCTCTGGGCGTCACTTGAAGAAGGGGCGCCAAAACTCTGTGATCTGGCTCTCTATACTCGGCATAGAGTGGTGGACAGATGGAATGAATTGGACGAGAAGATAGTAATGGCTACGCGACCAGAATGGGGGCCGCCCATCCCCGTGGCTAAGACAGTGGCGTAGCCAATGATTGCAGTAATGACGATATGGAGGAAGTTTTATTACCCGTTGATTTGCTTGCAATTGAAAGAGATATCCTAGCAAACAGCCAGAAATTTCCCTTCTGTCCTGTGCTTCGCCAAATCGTGACGGTCGAACGAGGGCTATCTGTTTCAACGAACAGCTGGAGCTCCCGAATGTGAAAACCGAACATGTGGTAGTGGAATGACAGACAGTATTCGCCTGGAGACGGCGGAGAAGGAAGATAGATTCTGCGATGACAAAACAATCATTCAGAAAACACTAACAGAAGAAATAGGCTATAATGAATAACTATATGGATGGGCGAAACATAGTGGTTCTCACACAGGGCATACCATAAAGAACCACTTTGAACCTATTATTGTCATTATTGCTTTTATTATTATTATTATTATTATTATTATTATTATTATTATCATCATCATTATTATTATTATTGTTGTTGTTATTATTATTAGGCCCTCTTATTATCATAATCATTATCATAATTATTATTATTATCGTTATTATTATCGTCAATATTATCATCATTATTACCGTTATTAGGCCTATTATTGCTATTATTATTATTATTATTATTATTATTATTTTTATTTTTATTTTTATTATTATTATAGGGAGTTCAGATTCACCATCCACTTACTTGGCTGTGTCGTTTAGCAGACGTGGATTGCTTGCTTCGATGTAGATGTACCATGGGGGAGAATAGGCGTAGTCGGGCCCGGTTGGCTCAGACGGGGTCGGACCTGTGAATATGGTCCAATCGAATTGGTCGTCGGTCGCCTGAACGGTGTTACAGAAATCAGGACTTCCGTCGATCTTTTCAAAATCACATGACCAGTTCCAGCCGGTCTGCTGGCGGTCAACAGTGGAAGAGGAAGAGCCTGGAAAAGGTATAAAAGTGTTATACTAGTCTTCAATACAGATTTGCCGTATATAGGATCTGTGATCGCCGAATATTATTATAGACGACGTCTCAGCCTAGACGCTATATTCTTCTGAAAGTAGCCCAACTTTTCAAAAGCGGTGTGTGTGTGTGTAAATTTGGCATGTTGGGGTTTCATGGTGGGGCCAAGATTTTCATTCCAGGTTAATCTTTATTAACTCAATACTCCCTGGTCTCCCGGTGGAGCCGCCACTGGTGTGTGTGTGTATGGTTTAAGATTTTCATTCCAGGAGCTGGTAAATTATTCGGGTTTCGTAAAAATCTGATATCGTGGGAGCCATAAATGTAGGCGACGACGACGACGACGATGATGACGACGACTACAAAGTCTGACCAAGGAGTTGTTCCGCGTCCTGACGTGGTTGTAGATTGTGTAGAAGCGGATGTCCTTGTAGTGGTTGTAGACGGCGTGGTTGTAGAAGTAGAAGTACTTGTAGTGGTTGTAGATGGCGTGGTTGTAGAAGTAGAAGTAGAAGTACTTGTAGTGGTTGTAGACGGCGTGGTTGTAGACGGCGTGGTTGTAGAAGTAGAAGTAGAAGTCGTAGTGGTTGTAGTCGGAGTGGTACTTGATACTGGCGTCGATGTTGCAATAGTGTTGAGATTGCTGTTGCAACTGGTTGGATCCCCACGTCTGAAATCGACGGTTTTAATAATTATGAATATCGCAATCCGTCGTTAACCGCCTTTCCTTATCAACGGATTCAATTCGCTACGATTTCGATCCTCGTCGCTAAGTAAGTAAGTAAAATCTCGTGAATTTCTATAGCGCCTTGAAACAGCACAACAGCAGCTGCTTATTCTTACTAACAGCGCAGTTAGCCATGAGCGTCAGGAGGGGGTGCAACTGTGCATCCCCTGGAAAAAATGTTTAGTTATGAAATGGGTAAAATTACTAAAAACAGTAACCTATAGTACTAAGTTAAAACACGAATTTCAACAAGAATCCGATGAACTTGCACCCCCTGGAAAATTTTTTTAATTCCTTTCGTTACAAGACCCTGTTTTGCACCCCCTGGAAAACTTCTGTGGACGCCCATGCAGCTAGCGGAGCTTACAAAATACGGTATGGTTGTAATCTCTAAAAACGCATTGCCACATGTAGGCCAACGTATCAGAGATGTCCATGGGTCCATTTTTTAGAACCCAATCCAACCCAACCCATCAAACCTCCAACCCAACCCAACCCATGCCGATAATAGGTTTACTTAACCCAACCCACCCACTGTAATACATTACAGTTTCTTAAACCATGACTTTTTTCCGACCCAACCCAATCCAACCCAACCCAACCCATGGGTTAACCCAACTCATGGGTTAACCCAGCCCATGGGTTAACCCAGCCCATGGACATCTCTGCTACGTATATTCAATGATCATGAAACTATATAAAAGCAAAACGAATAGAAAATTGTAGCGAGGCTAATCATTTCCTTCTCGGATCGACCAGCTGGTAGATGCTGCCGCTGAAGCTTTGTGTGCTCGGATAACTGGTCGTAAGAATGTAAATCTCTCCTACAAACAAACACCGAACATCAACTGATTTATGGAACAGAAGAAGAAGAAGAAAAAACGCAAATTACAGTATGCAAGCACGCAGCCATGCAGGGCTGCGGAATAGCTGGTGGGGGGGCACATCGGCATTTTCTGGTTTAAAAAGTCTCCGACAAGCGAAATAACGGTGTCAAGGAATTCTATGCAAAATACGTATATTCTCTCTATACTCTCTTCGATCACCACACCTACCCCCTCAATTTCTCAACGGTTTTGCGCAAATCTCACGATTGATCGCACCCGAAATATGGACTCCCCGTTGAGGCGCCCAAAGGTGAACGCATTCTGTATATATAGTCTGTTGCTGTACAAAGACTGTTATAATTAAACTGTTCTTCCTGATAATTTCATCCAGCTATTCATATATATATATATATATATATATATATATATATATATATATATATATATATATATGTGTGTGTGTGTGTGTGTGTGTGTAACCTTTCGCAATCTAACCTTTTTAAGTTTGGAGAGACGGTATGTACTTGACCTCATTAGAGCTACACACACACACACACACACACTCACGCGCACGCACACACACACATCTACATACGGTGACAGTGGTGTAGCCAGGATTCAAGAATATGGGCACATTTCGACATTTTCAGCCCAAAAATCATGACGCGCCAAAAAGGGTCTCCGTCTCAACCGCTTTAAAGTCTGCTGCCTGGTGCGTTTTCTTCGATCTAATACTACCTCCCCCCTTCCCCCCAACTACTCACCGAGGTTTGGACGAATCTCACGACGGATCCCGATCCGAATAGTGGACCGGACTGCCGGAGACCCCACGCCGTGACTAAGCCAATGACGGTAAAACTAGCAAAAACGTAGATAAACGAAGCAGGTTAAAGCTAGGTATATACTGTAGTTGTATGCTTTAATTTTTAGCCCCTACTCACCTGTATCGTCTTCTCCGAAAGACAAGATGTTTCTCTCGAAATCCCACGTCAGGTCGTTAAAGCAAACGTCCCTACCACATGTGAAGATCTCCTT
>CM030840.1:2602753-2782753 GCA_018105865.1 Metaphire vulgaris
TACCACTACTACTAACTGCTACCACCACTAATATTCCTACTGCTACTAATATTCCTACTCCTACTGCTGCTCCTACTGCTACTTCTAATAAAGATGATGATGATGATGATGATGATGATGATGAGAGCTTCTAACACCAGTTGAAATGTGTCAATCGTTAGTGCCTCATGCATAGTCATCCGCAAAAGACGTCATCATGTGCATGACTGCCATGATCTATCAATAGGCTACCTGTCCTCCGTTGTGGTTGCTGAATGGTTTGTCCATTTCCAGCATCACTCTTTCCGACGTCCTGTTGATCGTGTCTCTGTTCGTCGCCGAAGTCGTGAACTCGCTGATCCGGTTCCGGAACGATCCGTCGCGTCCGATCGAATAGTAGACGTAGAACTTCTGATTCGAACGAAAGTTCGGATGGAAGGCCATTCCGAGGAAGCCCCGCTCGTCTCCGGGACTGGCCGAGTCGAGAACGACGTTGCTTATGTCGAGGAAGAGTTCGCTGCGTCGCGTCCCGTTACGATAGTAGATGTTAACGAGCCCGAGCTGTTCGCCGACGAAGATCCTTCCGCTGCCGTCACCTGCCGACAGGAGAAGAAGGGGTTTCTCAGGCTACCCGCGAATTTCCGCAGACACACGCAACCGTCGGTGTTCGAGGAGGCGTGCGTCTGATTCTGCTGGCTCGTCAAAACGTCCGGATAGCAGTAGTTCGTGTCGGTGATCCGGACGGCGCTACAGAAGTCCGATTCGCCGCTCCGGAAGGCGTTCAGCAGCTGGGTGGCGTTGGAGATCAGCGGGACGATACCGGGGCACGACCGGTAAACGGTGCCGCAGAAGGCGCGACACAGACCGGGGAACGGCTTCCGTACGAGCGTCGTCTCGGCGTCGTACAGGTGAACGGCCAGCGGTGAGCACTCGATGCAGAGCAGGGTCTTCAGGTAGGCGGCGCAGGTGGCGTTCGTCACGGCCCCGACGGAACGGTAATACCTGGCGGCGATGCCGTTGTCCTGGTCCCGCGTGCAGCAGGCGAGGGTCGAGTATTCGCTGCAGAAGCTGAGGCCCCCGGTCGGCGTGAAGGGCGGGGAGGAATCGAGGCAGAGGGGGTGGGCCCCGGCGAGGTCAAGAAGAGTAGCGACAATGACGAACAGTCGGTATGACGACGCCATGTCTATTTTTAGGCAGAATGGAAACTGAAATAGCAAGATAATCTTTGATCGTCAAAACATCAAATCAATTAATATATACTAGCAATATACTCAGGTTTGTCCATGGGACAGATCTTTCTGTCCCATTCCCATTCCCATCGCATGGCAATTTATGCCTATCCCATCCCATTCCATCGTCCCATGAGATTTCCATTATAATATTAATATGAAATATTAATCATGTGTAATAGGCCTACCTTTCAAATGGAATTCTGAATTACGAAATTTATGAAAGCTTAGGTTTAATGTCTACTAAATAGGACGACATGTACAAAGAGACGTGCAAAACAACATGATTTATTAACTCTAGGCTATTAACTTGTATGGTCCGCCACAAAATATAGATGCAAATATTCAGAATATATGAGGGCAAAAAGAAGGGCAAAAAGCATCAAAAAGATAATTTTAAAAATAAAATTACGAGTATAGCTCTGTTTCACGAGTCCAATGGGATGGGACAAACCAGTGCTGACTGCTGAAATATTCAGGGACTTGGAATACGTCCACTGTAAAATTTTCGACCAGTGGGGACGGGGTGTCAAGATAACTAAAACGAAAATGTTCGCTCCCACAAGTGTTTCAGCCTCCATGGGGTGGAGACAAACCACCCTACCGACAAAATGGATTTACGGTCATTTACCATAGCCGCATAGCGCCTCTCTGTCTGCACAAAATCTTGTACCTTGATGATGATGATGATTATGATGATGATGATGACGACGATTACCATCGTTAAGTTATTAATCGGCAAGCCTCTTCCCATTCTTAATTCGTTATTACTAACTTATTAGACAAAAGCGCTGGAATAATCAGGTCAATGACATTCATTCCAGGAACCGTGTTATTCTATTAATAAATTCGAATACCTTTTCTGCGATTACTTGAAGGCACTTTCTGATGATCAATCAACAACCGCACCGTTAACAGCGTCTCTGTAGTTCAGTTCTTAACCAAGCAGTTAGAAGAATTATTGAACTGGAGGCAGAAGTCAACAGACATTCCTTATATTAACGAAGGCATTGCATTTCTCTTCGGTCTTCCATTAAACTTGATCCGTTTTAAAGACCGCAACACATGTCACGTGTTGCTTCCTGTTCAGACCACAGGCAAAGTGCGCGTGTCGTGGGCGACGACTCGAGCCGACAATAGTACAACGCTGAAGGTAAATATAGGCGCAGGACTCAGTAGCAACGCACGCAGACGACCTTCTATAACAGTCACAGTAGGCCTATAATAATACGAGAAAATGCCTGCATGAAATCGAACAGTCGAGCTGAAACTCGAACAGTGTGGATATGGTATACTTAACAGTCAGTGGCGGCTCCACCGGGGGGCCAGAGGAGGCCCGTGCCCCCTATTGAGTGTCTGGCCCCCCAGTTGGGACCCTATACTTAGTGCTACATACATTAAACAACAAATGGTTGCCCCATAATTAGAAGTTGCCACCCCAACGCCCCCACTTGCCAAATATTTTAATCCTAGAGCCGCCACTGTTAACAGTCCATTGACGGTTGATCGATTGTGCGAATCTGTGTCATAACTTCTCATAAGTCGTGACCACGTCTCGGCCAAATGCTCACGAAAAACCGATAAAAAGAAAGCAAATGGAAGGGTAATAAATCCAAGCAAGGATCACACACACACACGCACACACACACATCATTCGAGACGCAAGGCCCCATCAACCAAGACGCTGTCTGTTTTCTTCGCGAGCTGGGTCGACGATTAGCTCAACAATCCGGAGACAACAGGGAAGACAGTTTCTTGCTCCAGCGTTTGTCAGTCACAATTCAACGCTTCAACGCAGTCGCCCTCTGAGGATCTTTTCCACTCCTGGAACCGGACGAGAGTTAACCACACAAATTTTTATGTGTCTCCGGACAATTTTTTCATAAATCCCTCGGGAGCGAAATACCAAGAACGTGTAAATAAATAAATAAATAATAATATAAGTAAGTAAGTAAGTAAGTAAATAAAATCTCGTGAATTTCTATAGCACCTTGGAAAGCAGCACAACAGTAGCTGCTTATTCTTAGACGCTCAGCCTTTCTTAAATTAGCTATGGGAAAGATATACGATCAGCCAGGCAATAGTCAACATCCAAAGGGCAGTGAGGCTAGGTTGTTACAGCTATGGAGGGAATGATTTTAGACGGATTTAGGCTTAGACCTGAAGACTTGAGGAATATGCTAAATACTATATATATATATATATATATATATATATATATATATATATATATATATATATATATAGTGTGTGTGTGTGTGTGTATATAGTATTTAGCATAAGAAAACAATTACAAATTCATTTCCCCCGCTGATCTGATTTGCCCTCCATTGGTCTGAAACTGATTCTCAAATACTGATTTTACGTCCTGAAAACTACGGGCGTCACTTTAAACGTACTCTCCTCTATAGGCACAATAATTGTTCTCTGACTCAGTAGTGTGCAGACCACAGAGAAACAGTCGATTGAATTGCTTTGTTATCGTCGTCCATCCCACCTCTGGCTTTCAAAAGAACTGACAACTCCCTATTATTCGCCGTAAGTAAAACGAAGTTTCTATAGCGCTGCATGCCCTAAAGCCTGGCGCCAGGGTAGGCCTATAGGCTACCAGCTTTATTTCACGAATGGCGAACGCTCAAGGTTTTCAAAGGAAATGAGAAATCCCCCTTCGAAGGAATCGAAGATCGCCTGATCGGTCGGAATGACCGTCGTGAAAAGTGTTGCTACACGCACGTCCACAGTATGACGGTCTAGGAAGAATGAGTCTCACTGCAGGGCAGGAAAGAGCGAGGGAGACTAAAACCGACGAGACCATCCCTCTTTTCTTACAGTAGCAGGGTTTTAGGTCTACATGTCTATGCACTGTGGGTCCCCCTATATGTCTGGAGCAGAGGTGTAGCGTGCCCTCAGGCGCAGTGTTATTTCTAGGATTTTGAATTTGGGGTTGGGGGGTGTCGGAATTTTTAAGTCCCTGTCCGAAAAGGCTGACAAGCAAAAAGGGTCATCCGGGAATAAAAGTTGGGGGTGTCCTTCCATTTGGGGTGGGGGGGGTGGGTTTCTGAGCTAATTAGTATGCATTTTGTATGCATACCATTGTCACGTTACCAACTTTTTTGGAGGTGTCGACCTCAAATTTGGGCGGGGGAGGGTGGGGGGGAGGTTGTTAGAGGGTGTAAAAATATCCCTGCTCATGCCGCCCATGGCCCATGTCATCGCTTCCAAAATTTGCCGTCCCCGTCATCATCGTCATCATCGTCATGTTTACCGCCATGCATGGCTAAAGTCACAATAGCCATTGGCACGCTAACGCCTCTGGTCTGGAGTGGCCTGGTCTTTTACGGATGTTTTTGAAGTACCATCGATTGATACCCTTGGGCATTTAGAGTTGGCGCTATAGAAGTGCATAAGGGGCTGTCCATTAATTATAATTTAATAAAAGATTGACAGTTGTTGACAGGGGTAATTGACGTATTTCATAAATAATCAAAACTAGAAATTTCATGAATACTATATTACAATGGAAAAATTAGGAAAAAGGTAATCACCACCACATGTTGACACTCGATGAGGAAAAAAGGGAAAAATGATCATCACCATAAAAATAATAACCTTGTTATTGGGACCTGTCATTGATCTTAGGTGGGTCAAGAGTTGTTGACGTAATTATTGGGGTGGGGTAAGTGAAAGTTGACAGTTGTTCACAAGGGGGAGGGGTCAAAAAATTGCCCAAAATTGTTGACATAATTAATGGACACATAAAATAATTATTATTATTATTATTATTATTATTATTATTATTATTATTATTATTATTATTATTATTATTATTATTATGGGGCTAAAGTACGTAACGCTCGAGGGAAAGGAGTCTAGGAAAGTGTCACAGTTTGTGACTGGCGGGGGGCAGAGGTAAATCTCACCGCGACGTCCCACTTTCCGTACATATGAAATTTAAAACATACTTTTTCTTCTGATCGATGTATTCGAATTACAATGGTTGCCATATGTCCGGTTTTTAACCGGAATGTCCAGTATTTTGCCTATTTGTCCGGTGAAAATTTGTAGACAATACCGGCAGTGGCGGTTCCACGTGGGGGATGAGTGGGGATACATCCCCCCACCGGACTTCCGGACTTACTTTTTTTGCTCGCGAAACCTATTTTTGAATAAAAGTCTAGTAAAACTACGGGGAAGAACTATGATGTTTTTTGCTTGGCAACCTATTTTTTCGAGGTAAAAGTGTAGTCAAATTAGGGATAGAATTCCCTTTTGTCAGCCTTTTTGGGTAAAGTTTATTGATTTTGTTCCTTCTATTTTCATCCGACTGTAAGGAGGGTCCTATACCTGGGATTGTTGAATTAAATATTTTGGGTGCAGTTCTTGCACTGGTTTGACATTGCCCCCACCTCTCTCTCTCGACATCTCTCAAAGAATAATTGTTTTAATCAATTATTTGTGAAATCACCTTTAATCGATTTGAACTTTAGAATAATTGTTTAATTTAATAATAACTGAACTTACCTTGCACTTATGATTAATTGCTCTGAACTGGTTGGCAGGAGATTGGAGACATTTGTAGCAATGGACATTTCAATTAGAGATACGGTATATAAGCTAGTCGCTCAGACAGACAGTCGCTGCCGAACGACGGACAGCCAACAGCAGAGATCGTACAACAGCAGTCAACGAACTATCGGCGGTTGAACTCAGTAGCAACGTAGTAACCTAATAGCTGTCTCTTAATAAAAAGAACTGCAACCAGGGGCGTAGCCAGGAATTTGATTTGGGAGGGTATAAATGTTGGGGCGGGGGTATAAACCTTAACTATAAACCATATAAACTACATATAACCACATATAAATCGCATAAAAAACTTTAAGGTAGACTGATTGGGGGGTATATATACCGATATACCCCCCGTCGCTACGCCCCTGACTGCAACAGAACTCGGCGTTGTCATAGTCAAGACCGCAAGTCAAGACCGCACCTCGAAAACAGCTTTCAATAATCCTAGAAGGAGCCGCCTCTACACTTCCGAGACGGAACCCCCCATTCCCCGCCGTCACACTTCGTAACAAATGGCCTGACCCCCTCCCCCTAACCGCGTTACGTAGTTTATGGACGACCCCCTACCAAGCTACAGCAAGCAAGTCACTCCGAGCCTAATACAATGCAACATTTTGGCTATAATTCTCCAATAAATAATATGATATGTTTGAGAAAACCAAACCATAAGTTGTATTATTAAGCAGTTCAGTGGCGCAAATCTGTAGCAGTGGCGGCTCTAGGATTTGGCAAGGGGGGCGTTGGGGTGGCAAATTCTAATCATGGGGCCAACCATTTGTTGTTTAATGTACGTAGCATTAAGTATAGGGTCCCAACTGGGGGGGCCACTGGGGGACCAGGCACTCAATAGGGGGGCACGGGCCCCCTGGCCACCCCGGTGGAGCCGCCACTGATCTGTAGTAAAAGTTGTGAGGGTCCACCCGTTGTTGTGCCCAACCCTAACCTAACCCTAACCCTTTTAGCATAGGTCTTACAAAATACCATTTGCTGTTAATATCTATGCGTATTGTCTATCCAGCACATCAATTTATTAAATAAATTCGATATAATATCGTATTCGTATAACGCTACAATATAGATTTATTCAGATTTTCGTGAGGGTCCAATGCATTGTGGACCATCAAAACCAAATTTCAGTGAGGATCCGGACCCCGGGAACCTCACGGGATCGACTCCTACGAAGCAATTTAAAGCAGGATTCCTCAAACACTTAGAACAGCGGCTCACTTCAGCGGGTTTTTAACGAACCGTGACCCTAATCATAGCATGTAATATAAAAAATGCAGTAGGCCACCTGGCGAACGCTAGTTGGAAATAGAATCTTCTATTTTTTTAATAAACGGCAAAACGAAAGCTCCCATTCAATTCGAATGAAAATACGGCAATTATATTAATAAAAATAATTCACATTTTTGTCAAATAAAACAAAAGGAGAGATAAGGATATTGAAATTTCTTGAGAATTATTTCTTAAATTTTCCAGAAACATACCTTTGTTACGCGTCCTAAAAATCCTATGAGTATGGCAAAATCGCTTAAACGTCTGGTTATCAAGCGTCAATAATTAAGATTCCCTTATTGTTAGTGGAGTTTCAGAGCAAAATGGTCGCATACGCTTTCCTTGCGTTATTACGAAAGAAAATTAAAAGTAATGTTATTATCAGCTACCGTGTATAGGGCTGATCCATAATGGTACGTACGCGAAAAACATATTTTCAACCCACTCCCCTCGTTTGCACACCGCACCAGTGGCGGCTCCACCGGGGAGGCAGTGCCCCCTATTGAGAGCCTGGCCCCCCAGTTGGGACCCTAGGCTATACTTAATGCTACATACATTAAACAACAAATGGTTGGCCCCCCATGATTAGAAGTTGCCACCCCACCGGCCCCCCCACTTGCCAAATCCTAGAGCCGCCACTGCACCGCACATACGTAAAATTTCTTAAATCCAACCCTTCCTCCCCTTCAGTGGTAGGCCTACGACCCTACGTACTATATAGATGGACGGTCATGGACCCGTGATCTATTGACTACATGGAAGAGAATAGTATCATGGATTAATAAAATGGAAGAGATTAATTAGTGAGATGCATTTTTAAAGTATATTTTATACAATTGAAAAAACAATAATAATTAATAATAATTATGCACTTCTATAGCACCAGTTCTAATACAGATCAATCGATGGTACAAAATCGATCCGAAAAGATCCAGGTCATTCCAGAGATCAATTCCAGAGATGAATCAATAACAGTCAGTTAATAAATGCAGTTTTAACAGTTTTATTTCTTTGTTGTAAAGGGCAGTTTATATATATATATATATATATATATATATATATTATTTATTTATTTATATTTAAAGACAGTTGCAACTTTATTGTTTTATTTACAATATACAGTAAGCTATTTGAGGTGATGAAGACCAGAGTGGCCTACCCAAAAAAGTAAAATTTTGAGAAAACGGACTTGAAGTTTATCATCAAGTTAAATTTATTAGCTTTCACCAAATATATAATACCAAATTTTCCCTGGTCCATCTGGTTACGTTTGCAATTTTTTTACCACCTACACGGATGTCCGGTATTTTGGAGACTGGGATATGGCAACCCTAATTCTAATGGTGTGTAGTAATTATAATTATTATTAGGCTAAGTGCCGTTACAAATAACACCATTAAAAATAACACTATTAAATGAAACCAGAACAGTGCAGTTTGTGTAACGTTTTCTTTATTAGCATTGAAAGAAGCAGAAAAGCTTAAAATATAGCAGTCTATAGCAATTCTTGGTTAAATAAAAACATACATTAAACAATACAATTAATGCAAATCATGAACAGAACTTACAAAAGCTATCCGAATGTGTGTGTGTGTGGATAGATTATTTTAAAGCTAAAACAGTTTTCATCATCATTACTGCCATGAATTTTCATTTTCAAATTTCTTTTCAGAAGTGAAAATTATTCTATTTGAGAGATTCAACATCAACATAGAAAGATAGCAAATAGACTAGAGTGGGTTTTAGAGCTACAGATCTGCTTTTCGCTATCGGTTTCACAGGATTGCAAGAACTGCTATGAAAACAAGCAAATGATGAATTCAAAATGTCGTCCATTTTCTGCTGGAAATTCTAAAGCTCCAGCTTTTTAATATAACTGAAGTCTTTGATTCAATTAGCAGCAAATTGCAAAACTAAAACCAACATAAATAGGCTGTCGTGTAATCTTGGAGATATTCAGCAACCTGCAAAATAGCAAAACCTTGATAATATAATTAATTTGCCGGCGCTGATTTTATGACAAAACTGTGCCACCTAACTTTCCAAATAACTTAACTCTGATAATTAATTAGATGACCCAAAATTTAAAACAGAAATAAATGAATTCCAAATTATTTTTATTCTTCTGCCATTACGATAGAATAGAAATCACACAACACTTGTAAACAAGAAGTGGTACAAAGCTAACTAGCAATTGCTTGAAAAACACAAACTCGCATTTAAAATGCAGAGCAGCTCTCAGTCTGATCGCTGGACTTGGTCTGTTTAATCAACTAAATCTAAAGTATTCCTAAGTATTTTGTCGTATGAGGAGGTGGAAAGTTAGCAGAGTGGCAACAACATTGAAGTTGAGACCCAAAGGTTGCAGGTTCGACACCTGCAGAAGCCCAAGGGTTGACTCAGCCTTCACTCGCTAGAGGGCAAATACAGAAACAGCATCAATGGTGGTATTTTTCCAGTCAATCAGACACACTCGTGCGATACTCTGGCCCCAAAATCCTTTGTATTGCACCCTGGTTGAGGGCTACAGTAACATAGATCAGTGTTGCCCTATGAATCTTACAGTTTGCGGAAAAGACTGAGTTTTGGAGGTGCTACAAAGACAATATGCCTACCTGCTGTAAACTATTCGCTCCGTTCTGACGAAGCCCTAAGGGCATGCAGAGTTGTTGTGGTCTTTGTCAAAGAAACGCCTGGACCATGCTGAAGAAGAAAAAATCACTTGAAATCACGTTATAATTCTGAATGTCTTAGGGATCATCCATATAGTACGTACGCAAAAAAGGCATATTTTTTTCAACCCCTTCCACCCCAGTTTGCACACTGTACATACACAAAATCTCCTAAATCACAAATCCCTCCCACTCAATGCATACATACTATATGGATGGACCCTTAACAGAGCTTAATGATGATGATGATGATGATAAGTTTAGTACTACAGCTACCAATACTGGTATATTTATAGATTAAAGCGAAAAGCCATTTACCGATGTTGTTGTGATCCTGGATGCAGAGACAGAGTTACGATTTTTAGCTCGTATCTTGGAAAGCGAGTTTTCTGCGGCGTCCGCTCTCTCTTCCGATTCCTCCAGTTCGTGTTGGACTTTGCGATATTTGGCGAGGTTGATGGCAGCGATTTCCTCCTGTTGAAAAACGCCAACAATTAATTACACATTTTGTGCAAACAAAAATACTACTCGAGTCCACCTTACATAAAACACACACTGGATGGTAGATCAACTTTGAATGACTGCTTTAAAACGAAGCATGCTTAAATGAAGCAAAGAAATAACCCACTGATATCCAAAGCAGATTGTATACATAGGCCTATACAGCTAACTTACCCTAAAACATGTTTGAATAAATAAACTTGGGCAATTCCGTCCTTATCTGAATAATGTGGCCGCCCCAAAACTCTGGAACTCATTGCCTCAGCATGTTCGCATTGCAAATTCATTACAAATTTTTAAAAAGAATAAAGACCGATTGGTTATATCCGTTTGTCTGGCCAGATACCCTGGATTTGACCTGGATCTTTAAATTGGTTGGAGTTGATGCTCCTGTGCATTATGAAAGTGGCGCTATAGAAGTTTAAGATTAGATTAGATAATAAAAAGATTTGGTCA
Source organism: Metaphire vulgaris (assembly GCA_018105865.1). Classification (NCBI taxonomy): domain Eukaryota; kingdom Metazoa; phylum Annelida; class Clitellata; order Crassiclitellata; family Megascolecidae; genus Metaphire; species Metaphire vulgaris. Next base: position 2,613,435 of record CM030840.1, read on the forward strand.
TATTCTGCAATGTTCTTGCAAAGGTTGGAGTGACAATAACTAATAAAAGACAGAAATATGCCACACTTATTTCCTAGGATTCATCAATAAAAACTTATATACAGGGTGGCACAAAAAAACGGACTATATTAGATGCAAACCTAAATGTGACTAGTCCGGTTTTTTTGCACCACCCTGTATTGTCAGATTAGGAGAGGTGAATACCTTATACGTATCAATTTCCTGAAATACTTGGAAATTCATAAATACAGTAAGTAACAACTGCAACTGTGAACGAGTTCAAAATAAACCTCAGTAGTTTAGGATAATAGATTGGACGGGAACAACAGTGGTTCTCACACAGGGCAGTCCCTACTGAACCACTTTAAACCTTGTTATATTATATTATATTATATTAATATAATCATAAGTATTACCGCTTCTTCCACTTGTCGTTTGTATGTTTTTATCTTCTGCTGCAACTTGTCCACCACGTCCTGCGATCGCTCCTGTACCTTGTGTTCCTCGTCCGCTTGGAACATCAGCTCCTTGAGCTTTCTGTCCAGCCTGCGGATCGCCTTCTGGCTCTCGCTGTGACGTCGCTGTTCGGAGTCCAGTTCCACTTCGAGCTCTCGCACGCGCTGCTCCAGCTTCTGGATCACCTTCTTTCCGCCTTTGAGCGAACTGGCCTCGGACTCGTCGAGTCGTACCTGTAGGTCTTTGATCTGCGCCTCCTGCGATCGGCGCACCTTTTCGATCTGGCTGGAGTGATCCTGCTCGCGGTGCAGCTCGTCCGCAACGTGGGCGGTGTCCAGTGTGGCCTTCTTTACCTGCTCCTCGGCGACCTTGAGGGAAATGGCCTGCTCTTCAAGGTCACTCTAACAGAACAAATAACGAGGCCACTGATTTAGTCATTTACATCAGATTCAACTAATTAATGATGCCGTAGAAACATATTCCTCTCAAGATGTACACATCTAAAGATTGTACTTGTCGTATAATGTCTTTTTAGTACAATCCAATTCTATGGAATTCACTGTTTGAGAACGTCATAAAAGCTAACTTCATTGTGTTATTCATGAAGAATCCAAAGTCTCATTTATTTAACATTTCATACAAGTGACATTTGCTAGTTCCCTTGATTTTGGCTTTTTTCATGCACAAAGCACTATAAATATTGTGTAAACAACAACAACAACAACAACAACAACAACAACAACAGTAACTGATTTTAAAAAATAATAATAACAACAGCAATAATAATAATAATAATAATAATAATAATAATAATAATGGTGCAGTTTTTACCAATTTTTAGAACAAGATTAAGACCCCATCTATTCGACCAGGCTTATACACCATAGACTGTCTGCCATCTGCTTGTCCAGCCAAATACCCTGGACATGATCTGGACCTTGAATAATTTTGATTTGGGGTGCCATCGGCAGACGCTTCTGTGCATTATGAAGTGGCGCTATAGAAGTTTAAGATTAGATGAGATCGACTAGATGCAGTAGAATAAATAGCAGCAGCAAATCAGTTTATGAAAAGCAAACAGATTAAAACTAAACACAACACAATCTACTTCGGGCGGAAGATGGCAGAGTGGGTTACGTGCTGGAGCGTCAGGCTGACGGAGCGGGTTCAAGCCCCGTTAGTGCCCCTAGTGGCTTTCACACAGGCAGTAATGCCTTCTAAGCCACTTTAAATCATGATAAGTTTAAGTTAACTCATGCTAAGTTAAGTAAGATAAACCATTTATAGGAATTCTTAAAATCTGTCTACATACCTGCATGGCCTGAATGTCGGTTTCCAACTTTCGTTTTGACGTAGACAGGGAATTGTTGGTCGCCGCGAGCTCGGTCAATCTGTCAACCGTCTCGTGCAGTTCCGATTCGGTTGCCTTCCGAGCTCTTTCCGCAGCCTCCAGCTGAGTCCGAAGGTCGTCCAGCTCGGCGGAAAGAGAAAGCGCCCGCCTCTCCGCCGCTCCGATCTGCTCCCTCTGCTCCTCTCTTGCTCGGTCTTGGTCTTCCATCGCCTGCTGCTGGTCTCGGACCTGCTGCTGCAGCTTCTTGATGTTCTTTTCCGCCTCCGCTCTTCCGCGATTTGCCCCGTCGAGTCCCACCTCCAGCTCGTTGATGTCGGACTCCAGTTTCTTCTTCACTCGCATCGCTTCCGCCTTGCCGCGCGCCTCTGCCTCAAGGCTGGCCTGCATCGAGTCCAACGCCCTCTGATGGTTTCTCCTGGAAATATTACAATAGGCAAAAACGTTACTTTCACTCGCCCAACATCTAACTTTCAAACACACATTATTTAAACGAAGAAAAACAGATCCGCTTATAATTATAATCGATTCTTTTTTATGGACCAGCCATGGATGTTGGCAACACCTTGCTAAGGCAATGATTCTGTGACCCATCAAATGTGCGACCAACATTTGCGACCGACATTTGCGCGCCGACATTTGCACGCCGACATTTGCGCGATGTTCATTGATATAAAACGCGCTTTGTCGGTTGCACACTTGTCGATTTTACGTTAGCGCATTTGTCGTCGCGCAAATGTCGATTTTAAAAATGTTAGCAAATGTCGATTTGTCGTCACGTCAATTGAGCAAATGTCGAGTGCACAAATGTCGGTGAGCAAATGTCAATCGCGCAAATGTCGAGTGTGCAAAATGTCGGGTACCAATGATTCACGCATTTGCCATTTCACTCATTAAATTTTTATATTTCCTGCTTTCTAAGCACTGATTAATTACGTAAAATCACACTCGTGAAAAGATAAACTGGTAATTGATCTTTATGCCGATTCAATCATCACCTTGTGTTTTCGAATTCTTCGTCTTTTTCGGCAAGCCTTCGGTCGATGTCCTGACGGATTGCCGCGATCTCCAGCTGACCTCTCTGGACCTTGACCTCTTCCGCCTCCAAAGCCGCCTCTGCCTCTTCCAGGGCCGCCTGAAGCTCCTCCTTTTCCATTTCCAGGCGCTTCCGTGCCTTTTCCACCTCGTGCACATTACGACCGCCCTCACCGAGCTGATCGGTCAGATCGTGAATTTCATCTAAAACCAACACCAATCAATTCAGCAATCAATTAGGAAACATGCTTTTGGTGGCAAATAAAATCTGAAATAGAATAAAGGCACATAATCTGAACAAGAGATGATTGGTTCCATGTAGTCAGACTGACTGCTCGATTTGGATTCAAATCTTGGCATTAAGCAAATGTAATGTAATGTAGCGTTTGTATAGCGCCTTTTATATTTCTACTCAGAGGCGCTCCTGGCATTGGAGTCACATGATAAAGCAGTGAGACTTTAGCTTTTGCATTGAACAGAGCGAGGGAGTAAGAAGTGAGGCCCGAATGGATGGGTTCAAGGCATTTCAGAGGGAAGGTCCAGTCACTGCAAAAGCCCGACGCTGAGTAAGAAAAAGTAAACTGAACATAATCACACACATACCTTGGTATCCACTTGACACACACTGGACATTACCATGGTTTAAATAGCACTTTACTGTAAAGTATCTAGAGAATCACTATAAAAGTGCTACAAAAACTTGATATACAATTTTTTACCATATTCTCCCTATCTATAAGCTATGCTGTATTAAGGTTTTCACAGTAGTAAAACTAAATATCATAGACATTAGTGATAGTCCAAATACTAGCAAAGTAGAAGCTCATTATACAAATGATACCATCTATTTACAATCAGTAATAATTTAAGAACCAAACTAAAGTAGACATTCCCAGACCTTACTGAACCACTCTTAACTTTATTATTATTATTATTATTATTATTATTATTATTATTATTATTATTATTATTATTATTATTATTATTATTATTATTATTATTATTATCATTACATCAGAATACGATAAGTTACTACATCGTCACGAACCAGCAAGATTCTTGTTTTCACGCCTGAGTGCTTCAGCAGTCGCAGCTGATTCTTCAAGCTGGGCGCGTAACTTGTAGACCTCTGCAGCGTTAGCTCGACCATCGCGAAGAGCAGTTTCCAGTTCGCCCTGGAGGTCGGCGACCTTCCTCTTCCAGTCGTCGACTATCTTGTCGAACTGACGCTGCTTCTTGTCGGCCTGGGCTGCGATCGCTTGTGCCTGAGCGACAAACCACGCCAGTAAACTAAATAACTACGACCAGTCGAACAGATTTTGAATCTAAACCAATGATTTCGGCTGCAAATATCTTCTGATACAGAAATAATTGCTTACAGCAGGAATTTTTTTGAGTACTCACACCAGAAGAATTATTTATTTCTGATTTAACTGCAATGAAAGCTCTTCGATTTCAGATTCAATGCATTTATCAAAACTGAGTAGGATTTTTTTTTTTTTGGGGGATGATGGATTGTCCAAGGCAGGGACAGACAATGTTCTATTGAATTACCGGTATCTGCCGCGATTTTCATACTATTATGAGAATAGCAGAAGTTGAATGATGGGATATATAAAGTATCATGAAGAATACCGATAATCATGATCATATTTCACAGTAACGGTTTCTTACCCTTTCCACTTCAACCATAAGATCTTCCAATTCGCCCTGGAGTCGAACCTTCACCTTTTCCAAGCTCGACGCTTTCGAATGAGCGGCCTCCAGCTGTGACTCGAGTTCCTGTATCTTGGCGGTCAGCTTTCTCTTGAGTTCTTCCATTTCCTCGGAACGTACGCCGCCCTCTCCGCTTTCGCACTTCTGTCTCCAGAGCATCGCCTCGTTGTTCGCCTTCGTAAGAAGCCTCTGGAGGTCCGCCCTTGCCTCCAGCTCCTCCTCCATCTGCTCCTTCAGGCGGCCGAGGTCGGCCTGGAGGTTGCGGTTCTCGCCCTGCAGCTTCATTCGGAGACGCGACTCCTCCTCGAGGGCGGCCTTCATCTCTTCGAGCTGCTTGGCCAGGGCCTGCTTGGCCTTCGTCAGCTGGTTCAGCTGGCTCTCCGCTTCCTCCAGCTGGCGAGCGATGTCGGAACTTTCGGAAAGCGCGCGCGCCTTAGCGGAATTCAGGTCGGCCAGTTCCTTCTGCGAATGTTCGAGTTTAGCGTTGATTTCAGCCATCTGGGCTTCGAGCACCTTTGTCATTTTGTCAGCAGAGCCCTATTTAAATGAAACCAACAATCTCTTCTTAGCACGCAAATAATGAAATCATTCGCTTCAAAATTAAACCACGCAAAACCGGACAAACACAGACAAATGCATGGAACTAGATATGTAAAGTGACCAGTATCAGATGAGCAACAAGAACATCGATTGCAATGAAAGACTATAAGCTATAGAATAGTACATTAAGTAAAACTGATAGCAAAAATTGACTGTGAAAAGCAAAGTGATGAACCACTTTGAAAACAAATTGAATGACCACTTTTCTGCTTTGACTTAGCAGTAATATATACAACAGAAAATGAACTACTACATGCACAGTTGAATAAGAAGAAACTTTCCAAGACTGGATATTTTGATCAAATGTGCTTAAATGCCTTGGAAGCCAATTATTTGCCATGATAAGCGCAAAAATGCTAATAGCAGGAGCTTAAATCTCGGGTTATTTTGTAAATCCTAGTACAGTAGATCTTTGTTATAACATACTTGGGGCGAGTCAAATTCAGTACGTTATATCTGAGGTACGTTATACCCAATACCATCGAATATGGTAGTGCATCACACGGAGACCGTACACTGAGGTACTTCATAACCAAGTATACGTCGTAACCGAGTCGGTTATAACGAAGTTCTACTGTAGGTGCAATTAGAACGCACCTTCGTCTTGCTCGTGTGCTCGATCTGGTTGTGGAGGTCGTCAATTTCAGCTTTCATCTGCGCCTTTTCCTTCTCTGATCTGAATAGCAAATTAAATTTCCACAAGTTCAAAGATCATTTGCTTAACGGGCACTATCAGAGGCATAGCAGCCACATGGACAACCTGGCCAAATGCCAAGGGCCCCCGACCTGCAAAGGGCCACCGACCTGGGCCCAAAAAAAGGTTATCGGGTTGAAAGACTGACAAGCAAAAAAAAGGTCGTCAACATTTTCGCAAACTTGTCAAATCGTCTCTGGAAAGGGCCCCTGCCCGTTTTTTTCGCCAAGGGCCCCCGAGCATATTGCCACGCCACTGGGCACTATATAAATTTTCCACTGCTTTACATTACAGCAATGAATGCAGCAAATTTAGGGCAGTTGCTTAATTGAATTCCTCGACTGGCTATCGTTCGATTCTCAGCCTATACTTCCTCGCCTTGACAGACTCGGTTTCACGATAGTGACATGAAAAATCAGAGTTAAATATGAAATTGGATCGTTTCATGAGCCTAACAAAGAGATCTACGTACTTCTGCTTCGCCTTTTGCAGCTGATCCAGTTGTTCCGCCATTTCGTTGACGGCATCCTGCTGTTTCTTGCGGAGGGCGGAGGACTGTGCCTCGCCCTGGATGTGCGCCTCTTCCAAGTCGCGACGTAACTTCTGCAGCTCGGCCTCTCGCTTCTTATTCACTTCAATCTTTTGCACAATAACATCGGCAGCAGCGAGTCAGATGCACGTCAAAATTAAAGGCATTTAGCACAAAGCAATACCTAACTTTCTATAAAAGCTTTCTATAAAAGAGAAATGACGAACACGATAAGAATTTTCCGTTTGTGGAAACCATCAGTGAAGCAAGTCAATCAATCGATCGATCAATCAATCAATCAAGAAACTTCTATGGCGCCGCTATCATAATGCCCAGGGCATCAGCCGATGGCGCACCAAATCCAAATTGAATTAGAGCCAGGTCAAGCAGGAAAGATCGGTCCGAAACGGCGGGGAGCAATCTAAGGGGGATCAGCCAGGTCAAACAGGTTTGTTTTAAGAGCGAATCTAAAAGATAATAAATTGTTAGTTATATGAAGTATAAAATCAGTGCTGAGGGTGACGTTCATACCTGAGCCTGGGTTGCACCCCCAGCCTCGTCTAGCCGTTCAGTGAGTTCATCTAGTTCACGCTGAAGATCAGCACGCTGCTTTTCGACCTTAATATAGAAATTCAAATTCACTCAATCGCTTCAAGAAGTGTTTGAAATTGAGACAAAAACAACACTCATCTGGGGGACAACCACCATAATTATATTAAACGATTTAATATTTATGACGATAAAACATACAATACCTGTAACTGAAAACAGCCTCTCAAGATATACCGGTATACTGCCTAAATGGCGTAGAAAGGTGTATTAGCCTTAAGAAAACTAATCATATACCTTGGCTCTCGCAGCCCTTTCGGCTTCCAACTCTTCTTCTAGTTCTTCAATGCGAGCCTAAGGAAGAACCAACGAAATCAATATTGCCGTCAAATTGTACACAGATGTCACCAATCGTCACAAAAAAGCAAACCAAATACCTTGGACAAAACTGCATTGACTGCCCATATACATTGTACTATTCTGAAAAGACTATTTCTAGTTCCAAGATAATTGCTGGTTAAGTCTTACTAGCAAGACCGTAATGCGAATGAATGGCTGGGTGGAAGATAGTGGTTTTCACACACAGCAGATCCTGCTGAATCACTCTAAACCCTATTATTCTATTATTCTATTATTATTATTATTATTATTATTATTATTATTATTATTATTATTATTATTATTATTATTATTGTTATTGTTATTGTTATTGTTATTGTTATTGTTATTGTTATTGTTATTGTTATTGTTATTGTTATTATTATTATTATTATTATTATTATTATTATTATTATCATTATTATTACCTGAAGTTCTTTAATCTTCTTTTGCAGTTGAGCAATCAGATTCTGTTCATCTTCCAGCTTGCTGTTAAGACTTGTATTTTCCATTTCTTTTCTATCAACATTAAAAAAAGTAAGAAATAATTAAGCACTGATATTCAAGAGATAATGAACCTCTTTACACAACGATTCTCTCTCAAACTACTCTAGCATATATATTGTAAAGGTAGACTCCATAGGCTTAGCGCCCGTATGGAGAACCGAAGGGTTAGCACCTTCAGTTTTACATAGCAACGGCTGAATGAGCATATATGATATATATAATAGCATATATAATACAAAACAACAACTCAGAAGACATACTTGCGCACAACTTCTTCTAGATCCCTCTTGACTCGTTCCAGTTCTTCGACTGCTTCCTGTGTCGCCTTGAGGTCGCTTTCGATTTTGCGTTTTACCTTCTCCACATCCACTCTGACTTTCTTCTCGCGCTCGAGATTGTCTTCAAGCTAAAAGAAGAAATCAGTTGGCTTTAACTCTTAGTTTTCTAAAAAGAAATACTGAAAAACGTTTCTCCAATCCACAAATCAGATTTTATGTAAACCTTCCTATTTGATTATTATGCATGAAGCGCTCTTGTCGTGGGCCTTAAGCCCTGCTACTGCGCTTTAAAAAATTGGCCAATAATAAATAAATAAAAATTAAAGGGTGCCAACTACAGGGAGAGACAGTTGTTGAATAAATTCAATATGTCATCTAGACCAGGGTTTTCCAAAAATTTTGGAACTGCGACCAGTTCAGCGGCCTTGTAAAATGCCTGCCGCAACCCTGCAAACTTATTGTCAACTAAAATAAGATCTAGACAATCATATTCCAGTAAATACCATGGTTTAGTATATAGCATTGAATATGCACTTGCACAATGGCAGAGTCCGTGGAAGAGCTCTAACTATTGTGTAAAATTTTAAAATTTCAAGGGAATGAATCAGCAAAAAAATTGAGTAAATAAAATTCCCATTGAAAAATTCTGGCGGGCACATTTTTAATTAATCACCTCATCAACTGTCTGTTCCAACTTCTGCTTGACTTTATTCAAATGGTTGCATTTGTCTTCTTCGGCTGCCAGTTCCTCTTGAGTCTTCTTCAGAAGCTCTTCGAGATTTCTCTTGTCCTTCTGAACTCGGGCGATGTTCTCGTCCTGCCGCGCCATCTCCTCGTTCAGCGTCCGGATCTGGTTGTCCTTGTTCTGTTTCTCCTGCTCCGCCTTCTGGAGATTCAGCTCGAAGTGCTCGACGTCTCGCTTGAGATTCTCGCAGGCGTCCTCGAGCTTCCTGTTTGCCGCCTCGAGCGCCTCAGCGGCGCTCTCCTGCTCCACCATGCGCTCCTCAAACTCCTTCATCTGCTCCTCGTAGTCTCCTTTCTGATTTACCAGCCGCGCTATTCGCTCCTCGGCGTCGGCGAGATTGTCCTGTTCCGCCTGGAGCTGCAGGAAGAAGGTCGTTCTTCGTCTGCAGCAGAGTCACGTTCTGTTCTTCGAGTTCCTTCTTGATCTTTTCGACCTTGGCCAGCTGTTCCTTGGTTCTTTCCAGTTCTTCCTCCTTCTTCTTCATCTCATCCTCCTGCCGCGCGATGCTCAGCAGGGGCTTGACGCGCACGTACAGCTTCCACCAGTGCCAGTTGCGAAGCGTCAGCCAACGCCGAATGTTGCGCTGTATCACGCTGAGTCCAATCCTAAATAATCGAAGGTTTAACCAACAATCGTCTTCTTCAAAAACATCAAGTTGATCTTGGAAAAATATTTCCACATAAAAATGCTTACAGTCATAATTAGCAACAGACACATTTTTACATTGAGTTACAAATAGTGACGTCACGCACCCAGTTAAGGGTTAAGAAATTTGTGAATCATCGTGTTCAAAAATATAAAATTGATCTTGGTGTTACGTTGCCGCAAAACTGAACTTATTTTACACTTATAATTATTATACTTCATTTTAAAAAAGAATTTGAAACAGTTTCTGAATATTGTTTCAACTATAATAATTAAAATTAATATTTTCAAACGAAGCATTAATTTTGACATTGGAAAGACGACAAGATGACGGGGGTGGGGGTTAACGCGTTGGGGGTGTGAAAATATCCCTGGTTCTAATGATCATAAGGAACATGAAGAATCTCACCTCTGTTCTTGAAGCTTCTTGTAGTTCTTGCGGATGAGATAACCTCGGATGCGCGCCTGGAAGTTGGAAAAGATCTTGGCCAGACGCTCGTCCCTCATGTCTTCCAGCATTCCGAGAACTCCGGCACGGAAGAAAATCTTGGTGTGGCCAAGACGAAACTCATTCTGGTCCAACTGAAGGGCAGTTATGACCTTTTCTGTCACCACTTTTCCGTCGACAAAGCCTTGCGGGATAACGTTCGGAGCCAAGATCGAATATCTGTTGCGCAAGAACTCAGTTGAAAAAACCCGTTACATGAATCTAACTAATTTTCTGTTATTTTAATATTGTGCTGTTCAATTTGTTTGATTTGGAATATATACTTATATATAATATATAGATATATAATATAGAATACATAATAGAATATATAACAGAATATATAATATAATAGAATACAATACAATACAATATAATACAATATAATAACAGGCCTAATATAATATATTTTTAACGCAAAATTACGCAGTACGGTGGCATAAAATGGCTTGTACCTCTGTTTGAATTCCGAGTAGATCATGCGATTTGGAAAACCTTTCCGACAGATACGAATGCCTTCCAGGACACCGTTACACTGCAGCTGGTTAAGCACAAGCTCAGCTTCAATGACACCTGAACAACAATCAAACGGTCAATCAAGTGGTCAATCAATCGATTCATCTCTCTCAACCAGCCAATCAGACTCTGTGCTGTCGTTTTCGCATTGGACGAGTATTGCATTCGACTCAAAATCCTGGCTGGAATATCACACTGCTTTGCCATAACACTATACAATCAAATATAGTTAGGATATACTGTATACATGGGGTGGCGCAAAAAACCGGACTATATTAAATGCAAACCTAACTGTGACTAGTCCGTTTTTTGCACCACCCTGTATTGTGAATAAATACATTTATAAGTGTCAGTGTCATTCTATAACAAATGACAACAGTTTAGCTGTTCGTGCACTGCTGATGCCTCTGGCTCAGTAGAATATGCAAGTTTAGACAATAGAAAGAGGTATTAAAACATGAGAACTGCAAGTCAAGATATATGGGGGTGTGAACCTGTACCTAGAAAAAATACCAAAGCTTGGAAGAATCAAAACAGGAAAGGCTAGTTTAGCAAAAAGTGGTCCGATCCCTGCATTGTTCAAACACGTCCAACTATTACCTGATATCATATTGTCATTTCAATATGGCGTGCCGCTTTCAAAAGTTCCGTACCTGGTTGTTTGAATTCGTTGGGGATGATGCACCTGACGAAATGGGGATGGGTTGTCTTAAGGTTTGCCATCAGCTTGTTCAGTGACTCCTGGGAAAAGAAGACACACACACACACGACAGTAGAACCTCTAGCATAAGAAGTCTCATATCCACAGGCAAACAGTCAAAAAAGTAAAAGTACTTCCCGAGCCTCATAGGGCGGCGCTGATCTTCGTTGCTATCGCCCTCAGCCAGCCGAGCAATACCAAGTAGCGTGTTCATCAAGTGGTGTAGGACTAAAAACTCAACCTCAAAACCATCCAATTGGCTCTTGGTACACAAATTAGGAACAACAATTCTACCGAATGCAATATACGCTGTCATGTAATAAAAATGACCAATGCTGTAATGAGGTTCTGGGATCATTGACCACTGGACGACTGACCACATTAACGAGATTCTGACCGTCAGTCTTAGCGGACTTTTACAACATGGCAAATTCAAAATTCGAAAGCGCCGTGGTTTCTGGGAGTCATTTTGGAGAGAGACAACCATAATTACACATACAGACAGACTGATTTAGTAACATATCTTCCTGCTATTGCCCTTCTGTCCCACAGTTACGGCGTCTGCTGTTATTTTCTAAACGTGTTTTGCTTTTATATATAGAAGTGTGTATCTCTGCATCTCTGCTGATAAGTTTTTATTATGAATGCAGTGAATTTGTGTGGTCAATCGTCCGGTGGTCAATTATCCTATGGTCAATCGTCCGCTGTGGTCAATAGTCAGGTGGTCAATCATCCGCATACCTGTAATGACATCTATACTTCTGCAGCATAGCAGTTAAATAAAAAATGATTGTAACCACCAACTAGAAATAAAATCATTTTCTAAACCACAAAGTTATTCTTCCAAAACCACAGAATTAAGGTTCAACAAAAACTAAAGTAACTAAAAAAGAACACTAGAAACCTCACAGTGACACACAATTCTGTAGGCAAAATAAATCAAACAACTACCCAGAAAAATCACAAACAGAGATTAGAAACTCTTGAGTAAAATGAAATTTCTGCTTTAAAAACATAACACTGTCAACACGCACGCACACACACACGAACGCATTGCACACAAGTTTCAACTAAAGCAAGTTGAGTTGAAAAACACTGAATCATTCATCTACGGTACTCTTTCTCAGTCTACTTACTGTCAGTGTCAGGTACACTCAATTCAAACTACACACTGTGAAACAACATGAAAAACAGATTCTATGATAGTTTATAATAATAAATTAATAACAGCTGGATTTTAACTGGCTTAACGGTTTTCAGCTCAGGAGAATCCAACTAAAACCACTTAGAATCGAGTTATCATTATTACAATTATCATTATTATAAGTGACCTCTGTCCAAGAATCGCTTCACGTATAAGGAATCATAGGTAGGCCAGTTCATTTTTAACTTCATTAGAAGTAATCCCAAAATCTTAGCACTAATGAAGTGCAAATTCAAAAAAATCTAGCAAAGCTTTCTAACAGCACTATCATATCATACCATTTAACAGAATGATGTAAATATTTTAAAAGTAAAATATTGAAAAGCATAACACAATAATAACTGAAAATCTAAACGATCATTTCACTAACTGGCTGTCAACTGTACTTTGCTCTAACAGAATTTTAGTTCATAACCTGAATTTAGAACAAACACTTATTTTCAAACCGTATTTATTAAATAATTTAACTAAACGCAAAAAATGCAAAGATCACCCTGAAAAAAAATGCAATCCAACTTTATGGTAGATTTCAACATCACAACCACACCATCACATTACTCACACACACATACGCACAAAACACACCACTGAGAACATCAAACACAGCACTGCCATGGTTTCAACACACAATTTTTGATTCCTAGAAACTACTAAAGGCAAAGGTAGGTCTCGTACTCGAGTCTGAGCTTTTGGGTTCCAGCGATTATCTCCGGCCTGGGCAATCAGCGACGTAGGTGGCATAAGCCACTTTAATCTGGGGTAGGTTGCCATTACTTTCCCCAGACCCATGTTTTACCTCGCAGCTTAACGCTGCTCATCAGTTAATATCCGCAGCCCTATTTTTAAGTGGAAGTGAACATGAGAGTACTGGAGGTGAAACACTATTGGTTACTGCATTAGCAGCAATGGAAAACACAAATAATTGCTTATCATCATGAAACTGAATTTCGAATTCACTGAATTCAGTTTGAAAAAGACGAATGAAACCGTAACAGTAACAGTGCATAGCAATTGGTGAAAAATGCAAACCTCACCAAATTTCTTTCACACAAGGAAACCAAAACATATGGTCTTAGAGAAAGACCAAGAGGTACCTACCACGTCGCATGGCAGGTATGTCAACGTGAATGTCCTCTGGTTGTTGGCTAATGTTGATAAGTTAAATACACTGTATGCACAGGTTACATTACTAGAGTGCTTTAAACAATCAATGTTGAATCATGCAAGACAATTTCTCACCAGCAGTGGCGGCTCCAGGATTTGGCAAGTGGGGGGCCGTTGGGGTGGCAACTTCTAATCATGAGGGGCAACCATTTGTTGTTAGGTATGTGGTATTAAGTATAGGGTCCCAACAGGGGGCCACTGGAGGGGCCAGGCACTCAATAGGGAGGCACGGCACCCCGGGCCCCTGTGGAGCCGCCACTGCTCACCAGTAGAATAAAATTTTCTGTATATCGAAACATCCAACTTTTATAAAAGAACCCTAAATAACCATTATAGAATTGCCAAGAAATCATATATGAACAGAATCTACTAATGTTTGGGTGTTATAGACAGCAATGAAGGAAATGCTGTTTCAATGGAAACAAATCACACAGAAAGAAAAAGTGACATCTGAAATATCACAGCTGAATAATTAATCTGAGAAAATGGTTAAAAGGAGGGATTTAGCAATCATTTGCAGATTATAAATGGAGACATTTGCACAATGACACAAAGGCAGAATCATAGTAACTTACTCTATGAGTGGCAGAAATGGTTTGATAAGCTGTACCCTTCTTCTTCTTCTTTGTTGGTGTCTCTAGATTGAAAAATTTCAATTACTTGGTGTAATAAAAATAATATCTCTCCGAGAATTTTATACTTTGTTACAGTACACATTTTAGTCGCTAGTTTCTCTTTTATGGTATTATCTATCATTCATAACACTTGGTTATTTAATGCTGGAAAATTTAAAGCACGCAAAATTTCACTAATACCATCAGATTGTTTTAGACACGGCAAGATTTGTGGCAAAAAGTGAAGTACTGAAAATTCAATACATTGAGAAGCTGTTTTGGCATTGTATACTGCAACCAATGACGTAGCCAGTATTCCAGAAAGGGGGCATTCAAATTTTCGGTTAGAAAAGTCTCGAAGCGCCAAAACAACCTTTTCGTGTCAAGCACATTGCACTTTCATCCATTCTCCTCTTAATGCCTACCTCCCCCCCCCAAAAATACTTAACGGCCTTGCACAAATCCCATGACCGGTCCAAGCCCAAATAAGGGGGGCGGGTTCTCTGGGTCCACACCAATGACTGCAACTCAAAACTCGCTGAGATAAAATCTCACCTTCCTCAGGTTCCTTGAAGAAACTGGAAACAAGCGGTTCCTTCGACTCCTGCATCAAGGTAACAACGCATTCGTTGATCGGATCTTTGTTCTTGTCCAACCAACCAGAGGTGTTGTAATGAACCTGTATTCAAATTCACGCAGAGGGACATTATTCCGAAATCGGAATATAACAAAATAATAGTAGCATCTTGGTAAATAGAGAAATGTGTTGACCTCAATGTTACTAAACTTTACCATTACAACCTGGTTCTGGTGGAAGATAAATGAGAAGGCAACTCAGACAGAAGAAGGAATGATAACAAAAACAGATCAGAAAATGTAAAAATGTGAAAGAATTAATGGGAACAGATCTTCTGCTAAAAAGAAGAAACTAATGCAGCTAATGTTCTCAACATTACAGGTGATTTCTGCTTGCTTTTCGTTGCCATAACTACACTGAAATACATCAATCCATAACCTGGATCCTGTACTATAAAGAAAACTGCATTAAGTTCATAATACTTGTAGATAGACAAAGTATAAACATTTGCTAACAAAGTTATCATTTCAAACTAGGTAGCCGTAACAATATGATAAAGATACTTATAATAATAATAATAATAATAATAATAATAATAATAATAACAATAATAATAATAATAATAACAATAATAGCAACAACAATAACAATAACAATAACAACAACAACAACAACAACAATAATAAAATAATAATAATAATAATAATAATAATAATAATAATAATAATAATAATAATAATAATAATAATAATAATGACACGATGTATTTTAGACAACTGTGCATAGCAATGACTGAAACACAATGAAATGCCATTGATTTTCATGGCTATCAAATGACACTAGGCTAGCCTCATTACCCTTTGGATATATTGACCATTGCCTGGCTGATCATTCACCTTTCCCATAGCTATTTTAAGAAAGGCTATGGACCAAGAATAAGCAGTTACTGTTGTACTACTTTCCAAAGCGCTATATAAATCCACAAGATTTTACTTACTTAGGCTCAAAAATTGTATGTCAGTTAAGTTGTGATGGAAAATAAACTATCTATCTATCTATCTGTCTGTCTGTCTTAAGAAAGGTCTGTCTGTCTAAGCAGTCTATCTATCTATCTATCTATCAATCTATCTATCTATCTATCATCTTATCTATCTATCTATCTATCTATCTATCTATCTATCTATCTATCTATCTATCTATCTATCTACAATTATATTATGTAAATAAATGAAAGTCTGTATGCATCCAGCAAAACGTACGGTTCCTGCATAGTGGTAGAGTTCAAAATGAGCTTCAAACTTTGTGTTCTTCAGGACTTTTGGCTTTCCAAAGTTCGGGGACTTGCCCATGTGGTTCTCGTACAACTTGGCCAGAAAGGTCTTGTCCGATGCCTTCGGGAACATGCACTCCTCCTCAAGGATCGAAAGTATTCCCATCGGCTGCACAAGACCACAGAACATAAAATATCCTTCAATCACGGATACACTAAAATAATAATAATAATAATACATCTCATCTCCATGGCATTAATGTAAAAAGTTCAACAGTTCAGAGTAGCCAAAGGCTCTCATTACACGCGATGTGAAAGTGAAAACAAATCGTACAAGGTTAAATATGTACAGCGCCCTTGACTTTGGTAGACGCCATGCGTACGGTGCTATATAAATTGTCTAAATAATAATAATAATAATAAAAATCAGGAAGAGAATACACACTTCCAAAAATCTTTCTATAAGCTGCAGCACATTTGAAAATTAACAAAGCTGATATACACTTAGGTCTCAAATGGGAACTAACTAAATATAATCTGTGTCTTCTGCTGTAAAGAAGAGAAGAGACTGAAACAAACTGTGCATCCATCATACCTAAGAGTAGGCTAAGACAATAGTAAAGGTAAAGGTAGTCCCGTACTCGAACGAGCGTAGGGTCCGGCGCTGATCCCCGGTACTAGGCCAGCAGCGATGCAGGTGGCGTAGGCCATTAACCTAGAGTAGGTTGCCATTACTTTTTCTAGACCTGCGTTTTACCTTTGCAGCTTAGCGCTGCTACCAATTTATCGACGCCTAAGTGATAAGCAGCCTGGTTGGCCACCAGCACCATGATTAGATCCAGGGATGGTCACCCATCCAAGAACTAACCGCGTTTGACGTTGCTTAACTTCTGTGTTCTGATGAGAACCGGTTGCACAATGCCAAACAGGCCAATCAAGACAATAGTGCCTAGGATAAAAATAGTACCTTTTCAATAAGGTCAATGCAGGCTTGAAGGTCCATTCCAAAGTCAATGAATTCCCATTGGATTCCTTCCTTCCGATATTCCTCCTGCTCCAGGACAAACATGTGATGGTTGAAGAACTGCTGGAGACGCTCGTTCGTATAGTTGATGCACAGCTGTTCGAAGGTGTTGTACTGAAAGCAACACCAGTCATTATTCAATGGAGACAACCTTCTATCCATAAGGCAAAAACAGTTGTAACAGAACAGCACTTGTTCTTTGATTATGCTTTCCTAATTTCAAAAATCTCCATAATGCACTGCGCTATTTGTGCCGTTTTTGGCAAATCATGCAAGGCCTCTAAGCTTTATAATAGTGTATATATACCGGTATTCATCTACAGCTGTGCTTAATATAATACGATGTACATTTATTTATCAAACAAGCTTATGAGCAGCTTCTCTTCCACTGCATACGTACGATCGATAGGGACTGTGCCGATATGCAATAAAAGATTATCAAAATGCAATACAGAAAAATTATAAACAGAAAGTGTTCACAACTCTGTCGAATCTCAAATAACAGACTTTCTGTAACAAATTAAAGGTTAACTTACTAACAATTAAGTCAACTGACCTCAAAGATTTCGAAACCAGCAATATCCAAGACACCGATGAAATACTGCTTTTTATATTTGGTATCAAGGGTTTTGTTGACACGTGCAACAAGCCATTTGAACATACGATCATAGATGGCCTTTGCCAGACCAGCAACGGCATACAGAACCTGTAAGTAAGTAAGTAAAATCGTGTGGATTTATGTTGTGCTTTGGAAAAGAGCACAGCAGTAGCTGCTCATTCTTAAGTCACAGCGTTTCTTAAAATCGGTATGGGAAAGGTGAATGATCAGTCACAGGCAATGGTCGATATATCCAAAGGGTAGTAATAACAAATTATGCATTAGCATTGGGTCTCTAAGTTTAGTTACAACAACTAAAAAATTAACAAAGCAATCAACTTCCAAAGTGAAAAAGGAAATGGATAGAAAGTTTAACTGAAACCATAAGGAGAATATTTAAAATGAAAATCTCTTCATATCAGTAGTGTTTTAGCATGAAAATATTGGTTAAAAGCCAAAATATAGTTACTTTAAAAACAGACTTGCATTTTCCATGGGGATCAAGAGCCCCCTTTTCTCCCCCAATGTGTGGGTGCCCATGAACCTACCTGATCTTTATTCTGGCCCTTTGTCACAAACTCATTGCCAACTTTGACTTTGGGTTGGAGTAGAGACTTCAGCAAGTCACTGGTGTTTACGCCCAATAAAAACGCAACCTTCTCTGCCTCTGTACACAAAAATATGAATTTTTAAAATCAATTTGTTTCTCAATTAACTACCTTCACTGTCATAACAATTATTATTATTATTATTTATCATTACTTCTCTTTCTGTTGCTGAACAGCTAACTAGAAGAGCAACAAGTGAAATGAACTCATCAGTTTGAACCCAGACAGGTATAATAAACAGATGTAAAAAGGTTAACAAATGCATATCAACAGTTACATTTTTGAATTACAAACTGAAACATTAATTTCAGTTTAACAGGGCTTTTGTATCTGCAATGGCCTGGTCTTTCTGCAGAATCAATTGGAGTACCATCAATTGGTACCCTTAGAATATTAGAAATGGTACTGTAGAAGTGCATAACAACAACAACAACAACAATAACAACAACAACAACAATAACAACAACAATAACAATAACAACAATAACAACAACAATAATAACAGTGACTGGACCCTCTCTCTGGAGTTCATTGAGCCCATCCATTAGGGTCTTACTTCTTACTCCCTCGCTCTGTTCAATGCGAAAGCCAAAGTTTCACTGCTTTATCATGCGACCCAAATGCCAGGAGCACCTCCGAGGAGAAATGCAATAGGCATTATACAATGCTACATTACATTACATTATTAAGAATAGTTAATAACAAGAACTTTGTAACGCTTTACGTTGTAACACTGGTCCAAACAGCCGCACTTTATGCAGACGTTAGATTACGGTATACCTGCTGTGCCGTCAGCTTCTGCCTGTTCCTCTCTCGGTCTCTGCTTGAACTTCATCTCTCCGAAATGAAGGACAGCGCAGGTCGACTTGTAGAGGCTCATCTTCTCAACGTCCGAAAATCCGAGGACAGCGAATGCTTTCTATTACAGCAGCAAAATTTATGGTTTAAAATTTCGAAATTCGAAAAAAAAACGACATTCCGACGTCAACAAATCAAACAAGGACCTTGGAACAGGGTTGGAGTTGCCTGGGTGGGAGGGTGGAGGGGGGTTGAACCCCCAGCTAACTTTGCAACCCTCCCAAAAATCGCATATGGGGTACATGCAGTTCCTGTCATTCATTGAATTTCAGTCCTCAACCCCCCCGCCCAGCTCAAATTTCACAACTCCAACACTGCCCTGGAATCAATGAAAATTAATGATAAAATTTGTCTACACAAATCAGATGAACTGTAAATCTTGTAATGGACTGTAATGGAATATTGCAGTTTGCAATGAACCATAATGAAATATTACAGTTTCTTAACAAGTAGCATTAACTCACTCATTAAAGAAATTCTATCTGTTTCATTGGCAGCAATTATCGGAACTTGAAAGGCTAAAAATATCGTTTCACGTCTGCCATGTACTTTAGTTTACAAAACATGTTACCACCTCAGTGGCTTCCTTATAAAATTAATAGATAATCACAAATTCATAATATTACAGACAAACAAAAAACTAAAGATTAGCTTATCCGTTGCTGCTATCAAATTGTGGCTAACCTAAAGACGACATGCTGTGAGCCACACACACACACACACACACTCACGCATATGAAATCACATCCGCACAGGCAAAAGGTCACACAAACTACGTAAAATGGGGGTCTGCAAAACTTAGATCATCAAAGGCTTTCGCGCACAGCAACTACATACATCAACCGTATCCATTTCTTCTCGATCGTTGATCGTATCAACAGTGAGACAGCCCTGGTTTATGAAGTGATAGAGAGCGGCGTCGGGTTGTACAAGAAACTTCTCTGTTACAATCAAACCACTCCAAATTACCAAAGAAGTATAAGATGAAACCGCTAAGCATGCAATGGCAAACAGGCATAAGATCATGGCGACCATCACAGCTTCTCCTAAACAACGCTGTTGGTGTTTCCATCGTCTGAAAAGTGCACAGCAGGTAATAAGTTCTTCTTGCCGAGAGAGAGAAAGAGAGAGAGTGCCGGAGCATGCGTGATGCGCTTCCTCAGCCAACTTCCTGGATCATGTTCTGCAAACTGTGAACGACACACCATGCATTGTTAGTCTAAGCTACGATGGAAAGCTAGATGTACTGTGTGTTAAAAGGAAAACTACAAAAAACATCACACGTTAAGTTAAACTTTTCGCAGAAAACAAACCACTGCAAATCTAATGAATGTTTCTGGAAAAAAATTATAAATCTTCTTGAATAATATTCAACTGCAATGCAAACTGATAAACAACAAAGGAGAATATTATTTCAAAACCCAAACAAATCACAAGGAAGACCAGAAAACTCAAACTTACAACAAAATACATGCGCACCAACTCTCCCAGTGCAAACAAGAAGAAACTAACTTGGCATCAAAACCAATTAGTATTCTGAAGACAAAAGACTAAATACGATGATGAAAATAACTTGGAATCAGGGATATTTATACACCCCAACACCCCCCAATTTGAGGTCGACACCCCCCAAATTTGGTAATGTGACAATGGTATGCATACAAATGCATACCAATTAGCACCGGACACCCCCAAATTGAGGTCGACACCCCAAATTCACAATCCTAGAAATATCCCTGCTTGGAATATATTAGTAAAATAGCATTTCACACAACATACATTACCAATATCTTTTATTACAAATGAGTAAAGTAATTTCCATTAACTTTGGGCACGTGCACAAATGAAACAGAGTCACACGTATAAGTCAGTGTCTATTCAACCTCACACCAGGCAGGAATGGTCACTCGCAGTCAAACTCAAAAGGGTGGCAGATACATACGTCGACGACGTCCATCTCCTCCTTGTCATTCATATTGTCTACCGTTAGACATCCCTGGTTGCAGTGGTAGTAAAGACCGGGGTCCTGCTGTATCAGAAGCTTATCTAATGAAATAGCAAGATATGATGACTCGATTAAAACTTCAAAGTTTGGGAGAAAACTCGAATCATAACGTTCAGTCATCGATCAGAATGACATTTTTCCCAAAGTTTTTACAGTGGTTCTCACTGTCTAACACAGGAGATATCCTACTACAAGCTCATTTATTTTTTAAAAATTGTCATTATTATAAATGGAAACAGATATGCAGACCAGATGAAATTAAACACTGAAAATAGTAATATCATGAAAGACAAGTATGTTGCATATACCCTAACCTTATGTTGCATACCCTAACCCTAACCCTAACCCTGTAACATATTTTTCTTTAATTTTATTTACCAAATTATACTAAATTCAATGAGAGAAATATTTGAATCCAAGTCCACTACTATGCAGGCAATCAAGAACTTCTAACCATAGCATCACAGATTTTCATCAAATTTTGCAGATTTTTAGCATAACCAAAATTACGAAGACCAAAGTGAGACATTATGCTGAAAGCTAAAATGCTTATTTGGCTTAACAAGCAAAGATCATTTGCTTTAAGTTAATTCATTCTGCCAACAAAACTTCATGAAATTCTTCCAAAATCATGCAATTAACAGCATTGATTGACTGCATTTAGATTGACATGGGTATCACTTAAATGAAATTATATACTTCGAAATAGTAAACCTACAGCAGCGCTCAAATAAAATCATATGTGTACCACAGGTAATAACAGCACAGAATGGGGAGAAAATGTTCAGAATAATTCTGTAAATGTCTTCTAATAAAACATTCATCAATCATCTTTATTGACAAGCAAACTGTAACAACAGCAATGCAAGGAAATCTCAACAATAAGGTCAAAGCCAAGAGGAAATGAACTCAAGATAACAGAATCAAGATGTTAATTAGCAAGTTAAAACTTTCATGAAACCACATTCAGAAAAAAATGTGTTAGTTTGCCTGTGTTAAAGCTTAGCACACCAACAACGAAAACTACAAATCTTTCCAGGTCAAGGAATATTGCTAATCCTTCTGAAAACTTCCAAGTCATGTCTTAACCATTCAACAGCTATGCATTTCCTGTTGTCAATATTACAATAAAATTTCAGAAACTGCCATCTATAACATTAAAATCGTTATCTGTATGTCTGTTGCCTTCGAGCGTTCTGATTGGTTGGCTGTGTGAGCGTTCTGATTGGTTGCGTTCGAGCCTTCTGATTGTTTGGCTGTGTGAGCGTTCTGATTGGTTGGCTGTGTGAGCGTTCTGATTGGTTACCTTCAAGCGTTCTGATTGGTTGGCTGAGTGAGCGTTCTGATTGGTCGTTCTGGAACTGGAATTGGATTGGTCGTTGCCTCGAGCGAAGCGAAGCGACGCGAAGCGACGCGAAGCGAAGCTCGCCTCATGCGAGCAAAGCTCGCGCGAGCGAAGCGAGCCTTCGAGTTCTAGTCCTCATTATAAGAGTGTTAAAGTAACTGAAATCAAAGTATCTTTTGAAATGACTGCACTAAAAATCAAGCCCATTGATTGAATGTTAGTTTCACACTGGGCAGAAACAAAACACAACTTCCAAAACCAAGTCCTTATAATTATATCAACAGATTTTATGTCATTATCTAGTATAATACATATAAAATTTAATTTAAAAAATGAAAATTTTAAATTCTCAGCAAGTAATTATGCCCAAATTCATGTCTTAACCTTAAGCTGTCATTGATATTTCAGTAGCAGTGCTAGGACAAAATGTCCTAGGACAAAATGTCATGGGGACAAAATGTCATGGACAAGATGTAATGGGGATAAAATGTAACCCTAAGCCTAACCTTAACCCTAACCTCAATCCTAACCCGTGACATTTTGTCCTCTGACATTTTGTCCAGCCACGTCCAGTGGCGGCTCCACAGGGGGGCCCGTGCCCCCCTACTGAGTGCCTGGACCCTAGTGGCCCTCCTGCTGGGACCCTATACTCAATGCTACATACCTAACAACAACTGGTTGGCCCCCATGATTAAAAGCTGCCACCCCAACAGCCCCCCCCCCCACTTGCCAAATCCTGGAGCCGCCACTGGCCACGTCAGCAGCAGAATGAGACTCAAATATAAACTTGAAATGCAAATTGTCATCGTTATATTGAAAATAATTTTAAATCACTACTTAAATTTGTTTAAACAAAATTTATTGGTGTTTAAAGAATTAATTGGTGCTAAACACCTTTAAAAGATAATAGGATTTCAGTTTCCAATCTAGAAAGCTAACACACACTCGTAAAAAATTTTCTCAGAAGAGTACTCTACAAACCAACATCACAAAAACATTCAAAATTTAAGTGAAACCAAAAGATAACCAAATAAAATAATACCATCAGTTACGAACTTGCATAGTAGCACATTATGAGACTTCACGATGAGATTTTAAAGTCTACAGCTAAATCACACTTGTGACTAACGTTTGGAAACTAAGATACAAGTGATAACTCGAACTATGGAGTTGTTTTGAAAAGGAATCATCACAAATGGTTAAAACCCACACGGGTAAAGATCCACCATGCCACACAACAGGGATTCCACCTCATTCCAAGTCTTACCACTGTACTCGGGGAACTGTCCAGAAAGAAGCCAATAGAAAATATGGTAATTTCTTTCTTTACCGGGCTGCTGGTATGTCACCCGCGATTTCTCCAATAGGTCTAAAATTACGACATCAAGAAGCCAAATTCTCAATAATCACAGAAATGCAATCGCAGAGTGCACTAGAGATCCATTCACACGAGTATGCACCGCGTCATCCGTCACGACGCAACGGACAACAATATACGGGGTGGCTCAAAAAATACCGGACCAGTCACAGTTAGGTTTGCATTTAATATAGTCCGGTATTTTTTGCGCCACCCTGTATAATAGTGACGTCACACAGACGCAATCGACGGCAGAGTCAGAGTCGGGAGGACCAGTGCATACTCGTGAGGGGCTCGGCCCTCGGCTGTGAATGCTTCTCGAGCGCCCATGCCGCCGGACGTCGGTCCTTACCGAGTCTTTCTGGAAAGGCTCCGCATAGAAGCTGGTAGAAAATGTGGTAGTCACGTTCATTGGTCTGTTGGAATGTGACCCGAGATTTCTCCAAAAGGTCTGCCATCAAGCGAAGCATCATAGAAGACATGTTAGAAATAAAATCGCTAGCCTATGCTGCGCCTACAACAGCCGCAGCGCCGCTGCTCGAGAGACGCCGACTTCCTAATGTTGGCAGCTAGATGCAAAACTAGTCAATAAGAAAACAACAATATACAGGGTGGCGCAAAAAAAACAGACCAGTCACATTTAGGCTTGTATTTAATATAGTCCGGGTTTTTTTGCGCCACCCTGTATAATAATCCAATAATGACCATGACCACAGGTCAGAATAAAATGCGATTGGGTGCTGAAATGAAGACTGATATTTGGTATAAAGGATAAATACCTATAACCATAGACATTCAAAGGATAAATACCTATCACCATAGACATTCAAAGGATAAATACCTATCACCATAGACATTCAAAGGATAAATACCTATCACCATAGACATTCAAAGGATAAATACCTATAACCATAGACATTCAAAGGATAAATTCCTATAACCATAGACATTCAAAGGATAAATACCTATCACCATAGACATTCAAATAAACCTGACAATAAAAAAGTAATACCTCTGAACACGATAGAATTGGTTGAAAATTTGTCAAATCAAACTTGGAGCAAAGAAACACATATAGTAAGTGAACTTGAACAGTGGCGGCTCCACAGGGGGGCCCGTGCCCCCCTATTGAGTGCCTGCCCCTCCAGTGATCCCCCTGTTGGGACCTTATACTTAATGCTACATACATAACAACAAATGGTTGGCCCCCTGATTAGAAGTTGCCACCCCAACGGCCCCCCACTTGCCAAATCCTGGAGCCGCCATTGAACTTGAATCAAAAGAACAGTCTCAGAGTCCTACAAAAGACTAAACTCCCGGAGGCTGGCATTTTAAAAAAAAGTTACTCCTAATGGAATAACTTTTCAACCAACTAATGGAGCAGAGAAAAAATTCCAAATTGTCCAAATATACAAAAAGCCGAGAATATTTTCACGAACCACAGTCACTTACATGTCTCAATGTCGGCTCCAGCAATTTTACCATTGGTCCCAAAATGAATGCGAATGAATTTTCCCTAAAAAAAGAGAAAGAGACATTCAACTTGAACAGTCCAAAGGCATTTCTATGCTTCATCAACAGTTTACAGCATAGATACTAGACAGAACATGAAACCAGGAATACTATAAATAGTGCACAGCTTGACTTTCTTTAGTATCTACATCTTTTCAAATGCAATGGTCTGCTGTATAATACCTAATTATAAAATTGAGACAGTTTTTTCAGGGTGATTTTTGTCCAGCAATAAATCCTTAATACTATCAAATCTAGAGTTAAATCATTTTGCTTTTTGTTTCTATTTTTCATAATCTGTCTTGCTGTTTCCTCCCACTCTCACCCTTATATCTGGAATTGACTTTGCCTGGCTAAACTTCCGCCGTAGCTATTTCAACTGTAGAACAAGCGCCTAGGAATAAGCAGCTACAGTGGATCCCACTTAATCGCATACCTCTTAATTGCATAACCCGCATAATCGCATAACAACATAAAAATCCGAACCAGTGTTTTGTGCGTACAATGCATTATCAGACGTCCCAGCTATTCGCATAGCCAAGTTAATCGCATAAGCAAGGCTTGCACAGCACCTATGCAATTAAGCGGGTTTCACTGTACTACGGTACCTGCTGCCGAAAGTACTACAGAAATTCATTAGATTTTACTCAATTACCTACTTAATTGGTCTGATGACTTGAAACTACAACTTACAAAACGCGACGAGTTGTTGTTACGTATGGTCTTTGCGTTTCCATACGCTTCCAGAACAGGATTTGCCTGCACAATCTGATCCTCCAAAGTGCCACCAATCTTCTTATCCACCTGACAGCAATTAATTACGTATCATCAAATCTTTAAACTAATCCAATGCTTATTTGATTACCGTCCAAATGATAACTTACTGCTGTTAAAAAATCTACGTACAGCGGCAAAATAAATTATTTAAGATTTGATATAAAGACAGAAATAAGAAATATAAGATGATATGAGATTCTATGTTCACATGTATATCTGAAATATTTTGAATTGAGACATTTGTGTTAGAGGACAGTGGATGTAAAATCTAAATACTGCTTCGTCTTCCTGTGTGATCGCATCTTGCTTTCGCAATCCGGCTGCTGCCACTTGAGCAAAGTACGAAATAACCTTCTTCGTGTTCTCTGTTTTGCCAGCGCCAGACTCACCGCTACAAATGAGAACCAGATCTATTAAATTCTGTGGCATAGTAATCATCACTGTCAACATCATCATCATCATCATCATCATCATCATCAACAACATCAACATCATCACCATTACCACCACCATCATCATCAACATCATCATCATTATCATCATCCTCATCATCTCCATTATCATCATTGTCGTCGTCACCATCATCCTCATCGCCATCGTCATCATCGTTGTCATCATCATCATCATCATCATCATCATCGCCATCATCATCATCATCGTCGTCGTCATCATCATCATCATCATCGTTGTCATCATCATCATCGTTGTCATCATCATCATCGCCATCATCATCGCCATCATCATCATCGCCATCATCGTCGTCGTCATCATCATCATCATTACCATCATCAAAACCATCACCAGTATTTGGTGAGAGAATATAAAGTGAATTTAATATCTAGAGTTATTCTCTCAAATCTACTCAAAAATCTACTCAATCTACTCAATTTTTAATTTATGTTATTTCATTTCGTTTCATAAACGCAATCTGCAATTCAGTTTAAGCCGCACAAACATAACCCGACTCACGTGATGAGAATGGATTGATTCTCGCGATCTGAAAAATTAAATTAAAATTTCAATCGTTTCAAATCAAAAGTCTAATTTGTACCATTAATAAGAATATACTACAAAGTCTACACATGTAATTTAAACCATTTGAAAAAAACACTTTCAACCTTTAAGACAGTCGCCTGAAACACAGGCTTCACTTAATTCAAGATAATGCTGAGTACATGAATTCAGTGCATATATATATATATATATATATATATATTCTAAATTGGTAGAGGACAGTCAACGATAAAGAGTGTAGCGTCAACCTTGCAGCATGTTTCTGTAGGCGTTGTCCGCAATCGAGAAAAGATGCGGGGGCATTTCGTTCCTTCGCTTTCCCTGATATTTCAGGATGACGCTCTGGGTGTAGATCGGCAGACGGCGATACGGATTGATCACGACGCAGAACAGTCCCGAGTAAGTCTGAAATGGTCAACGTTACACTCGTGTTAATGGCACAATACTTTCAGCACATCGCATCAAAAAAGAACCCTTGAAATATGACTCCAGTGGTACGAACGAGTTGAGCGTGAAGAGCATTGCACCGGTTAAGTGAACTGCAGACAAGACGATGGCAGAGTGGGTTACGCGCTGGAGCGTCAGGCTGACGGAGCGGGTTCACGCCCTGTTAGTGCCCCTAGTGGCTTTCACACAGGCAGTAATGCCTCCTAAGCCACTTTAAATCATGCTAAGTTTAAGTTTTTAAGTGTGTGTATAATCAACCGGCCTACTTGGCGCTGTGCGATCGGTTCCCGTCAGAACACCGAAGTTAAGCAACGTCGAGCGCGGTTAGTACTTGGATGGGTGACCATCCCGGATTCTAGCCGTGGTGCCGGCGGCCAACCAAGCCGTTCATCGCTTAGGCGTCGATAAATTGGTAGCAGCGTTAAGCTGCGAAGGGTAAAACGTGGGTCTAGAGAAAGTAATGGCAACCTACTCTAGATTAATGGCACAAGCCACCTGCGTTGCTGCTTGCCTAGTAACCGGAGATCAGCACCGGGCTCAACGCTCGAAAATCGAGTATGGAACTACCTTTACCTTTTACCTTTATAATCAACATAATGTTAATAAAAAAAAACTAAACTGTAATAATAGCTAGCATGAAGAATCATCTACTGTCCTACAAATATTAGGACCAGCTCCAAATAAGTGATAAAAATATGAGTTACTTAACCCCTTAACCGTGTATTTAACTGTAACTCAATGTAAAATGGACGGATATATCTGGGATCCCCAGTTAAGAGGTTAAGTTGAACATACGTAGATGAGTCCAGCGTAGTATCTGGATCTGAGGTTGTGAAGGACTGAACCCTCATTGAGGTAAGTAAGATTGGCCATGTCATCAACTTTCTCAAATTTTGGAGGATTCATCTGTTGTACAACATCTTTCTTCACTGTCTTCTCCTGAATTCACAAACAAATTTTTTTACAAATATGTCTGATAGAAAGGGAACATTTGGTTAATATTCAAGAATTGAAGGTAAATTAAACAAATTAACATCAGAAAGAATTGTCTAAATCACAATTGTAATACATGTGTGACTTAACTTACTAATAGGACACAGTGATGAATATCTTAAAGTCTCACACAAGTTTATCGATACTGGTCAATATAAACTACTCATCTATTACTGTCGTTCCAAAGGTTATGGTATCTAGAGAAATAGAAATTCATGGTCCAAACACTAATCTGTACACCTATACCATACCACTTAGAACTTAAAAGCAAATCAAATTCCACAATCACTTCTCAACACTGAAACAAAAGACATCTTCAGTGGCTTAGGTAAATAATAAACAGGAAATAAAGAAGAGGATTTAACTAAAATATTAGAAAAGAAATATCCGAAACTTTAAAACAGATCAACAGTCAACCCTTCGAAATCCGGTATTCCTGTCTTTCTGAATGCAAGTTTTTCAAGTGCTGCGATCTTCAGATTCAAAGGGTTAATTGAACCATTAATAAACCAGTGGGCAAACCTCCAGTTTTTCCGTGATAACGGTGATTTCTTCTCCTTTGGTGCTGATGATCTCAGCTTTCAGGTAACCTTCCTTGGTATCGGGAATCCAGCAGTTCTTTTTACCATCGAAAGGCATGTTTTGCTCCTCGAGCAACTTCTTGCGATCGGGAGCCAGATACTGATAATCTGGATCGTCAGGAGCAAGAGACGTCATCTTGGAAGATCTTTCCTGTTGTCAAATCTGTCCAATCAATTTGTTTGTCATATAATTAATTTATTCAATTCCAACAATTAGTGCTAACAAGAAGGCAGCAATCAACTCATTTTATTCCTAAAGAAATGTTGGAAATAATAATAATAATAATAATAATAATAATAATAATAATAATAATAATAATAATAATAATTAGCTGCACACATTTACCACATTCAGAAAATCAAACAATATTTAAGCACACAGATTTTAGAAAGATGTCCACTTGGCAATGCTGGGAAAAGCCAACATTTCAATCAGCCTTTACCTTGTATTTATCTTCCTCATTTGCCTGATTTTTTACCTTACTGTATCCCTATTGGCTGATCATTCCAAGCTGTGGACGTGGCCAAATGGGTACCACTACCATAATATTATTATGACATGGCATATATTGGGATCAGACAAGCAAATCAGAAAGTTTTAAGAAAAAGTAAGACCCAGTTGATCAGCATCTTTAAAACTTATGGAGTTCAGCAAGTCAAGCCTTCCTGCAAAAATGCTGCTAACATTTTATCCAAGTCACAACAATGACATATTTTCAAATTGCATCACATTACATTAACTTATAGCAGAAAGACAAAAAGACTATCAGGCATTCGAGTATTGAGGTCATTCCCTCACATTCTTGTTTATATCTAAAATTTCAGTAAATGTTTACTTATCCTCAGTTTTTTCCCTGTTTTTGCAGTACATTATCCCAAAAACCAAGACCAGTACCTAATTAATTATAAGTAAAACATTAGAGAGAATTGCCATGCAGTAAGTAAGTAAGTTAGAAGAAATTTATATAGCACTGCAAGAAAGCTTGGCGCAGTGCACCAGCTTATTCACAAGTGTTCAATCTGGGTAAAATCCATAGTCCACACAGTCCATGGTGGTCAAGGTTGTCAAGGAAGTAATTAAGATAACAACAGAGGTCCATCGTTAAACAGCACCGTTAACCGTTTTCCTGTTAGCCCCAGAATACTCATCCATTTTACATTACAATGTTACAAATAAATGAACGGGTAATGGGTTAAAGAAACATTTCAGAATAGTTCCTAATATTTAACATAGCCGTCCTAGTGAACATTGCCAGATGGAATGTGGTGCAAAAGACACTTTAGATTTTACTGCATTATCTCTTCAATGAATAAATGATCAGACTCGTGGGAAATCTTCTAACTTTATATCCTGGAATTAACCTGATTTGTATTACCCCAGACAAAAGGCCCTTCAGTGGTTTGTGTAAAACCACTATAATTCCTGATAGCATGCTTATAGCAGTTTATAAGCCCTGTGGAATGGCTGCAAGAAGCCGTACCGGTAAGTGTAAGCCATGCATTGCATAGCATGTGACTAAGTTTTACTGGGTACAGTAACTTAGTATAATGTATGGTAATATAAGACACATGCAAAATTAATAACAAAACAAAAAAGTCATTTTGTCACCATATCCTAACCAATAAGATAGCTTGTCTCAGAGGATTTTAAAGCATATAAGTATCCAGCATAGTCTCTCTCTCTCTCTCTCTCTCTCTCTCTCTCTCTCTCTCTCTCTCTCTCTCTCTCTCTCTCTCTCTGTCTCTGTCTCTGTCTCTGTCTCTGTCTCTCTCTCTCTCTCTCTCTCTCTCTCTCTCTCTCTCTCTCTCTCTCTCTCTCTCTCTCTCTCTCTCTCTCTCTCTCTCTCTCTCTCTCTCTCTCTGTCTCTCTCTCTGTCTCTCTCTCTCTCTCTCTCTCTCTCTCTCTCTCTCTCTCTGTCTCTGTCTCTCTCTCTCTCTCTCTCTCTCTCTCTCTCTCTCTCTCTCTCTCTCTCTCTCTCTCTCTCTCTCTCTCTCTCTCTGTCTCTGTCTCTGTCTCTGTCTCTGTCTCTGTCTCTCTGTCTCTGTCTCTGTCTCTGTCTCTGTCTCTGTCTCTGTCTCTGTCTCTCTCTCTCTCTCTCTCTCTCTCTCTCTCTCTCTCTCTCTCTCTCTCTCTCTAATGAAATGCATCAAAATCTTGACCACAGCATAATAATTATAAATATTAAGCTGGGGCAGAAGGAATACTGCATCTGCGACTGATGAGCCTATGAAGACAACAGTTTTCAGGGTCCAATTTTGCAGTCCAGTATACCATTATTGGGGGAGGGGGAGGATGAACAATTCTCATCCAATAATTTTGCCACTGAGGGTTCTGCTCTAAATGCCAACGTTTTCTACCCCACTGGGGAATTCAGTATCAACCAATGGGAGTAAAACCAAAACCCCAACAAATCAAACACTCCAAGCATCTATGAAGACAGTAATCTGAGAGTGTGTGTGTGTGTGTGTGAGAGAGAGAGAGAGAGAGAGAGAGAGAGAGAGAGAGAGAGAGAGAAATTTATTAGTTTATTACCTTATAAGAGAAAATCAGCAAAATGTTATAAAAGTAGAATCAAGCAAGAGCTTTGACGTAAACTCTGATGAAAAAGTGGGGGCGACCCCTATGCCTTCCCTTTCCCTACGGTAAAAAGTGGGGGTTTGAACCTTGAAGCCTAATAGAAGTCTACACCTATGACTAAGAGGTATATTTGATCAAATAGGAAAACAGCCCAATGCAACGGTAGGAATATGGACACCCAGCCACCCACACTAGCACTGCAGTACTGAGGAATGTTAAGATTGAAGAAATAATTAA
The DNA here is from genome assembly GCA_018105865.1 of Metaphire vulgaris. Lineage (NCBI taxonomy): Eukaryota > Metazoa > Annelida > Clitellata > Crassiclitellata > Megascolecidae > Metaphire > Metaphire vulgaris. Next base: position 2,645,381 of record CM030840.1, read on the forward strand.
ATGTATGCAAACAGTTGATGCAAATAAGAATGACTGAAAGTAGTTTACAACTGGAAGCTTTTCAAAAGCTCTGTCTCAGTTCATAAATGCAATATACAGTCAATTAAACTCCGGCATCTGCACTGATGTTTGATGCAGGCCTTTGCAGGGCAGGGTTGTCAACCGTCAGTAAATTTACGAACAGTTCGTAAAATTGTGAACCGAAATTACCTGTCCCTCCCTATAAGTCCATTAGAACATTAGGAAATACGTACAAATAAGAAATTATACACCAGAGCCTTTGAAGCAAAAAACGGAAAATCTTTGCATTTGTAAATTCTTCTTGCTTGCTTGAAAGTTGAAACAGTCAAATAATTTCAATATTGTGCTAAAATCAAAATCTATGATTAGGTTACTAGTTGCAGAATTTTTATAATAAAAATGAGTCCGTAAAAAATTGTGCTTGTCCTTAAAAATTGTGCAGAATCTAATTATTTGTCTGTAAATTTTATTTAATCAAGTTGGCAACCCTCAGTGGCATAGCCAGGATTTCCGGAAGGGGGGGTTGGTTTCCATCTCGACCAAACTTTGCAAAATTTTTCTTATTTTTCTTTTTTAGAGCTGACAAGCAAAAAAAGGTCATCACCTTCGTATTCTTTCTAGTTTTTTCTATTTTCTATAGCACTTAGAAATTTTGTTTGATCGGCAGCCAGCCAGGGGGTTTTGACCTCCAAACTTGCATCCAAAAATGAAAAATGCATGGAAAAGCATGGAAAAAAATTTCCGTCGGCAGCCAAGGGGGGTTTTAACCCCCCCTGGCTACGCCACTGGCAACCCTGATGCAGGAAAACTTAACAGCACAGAAACCTGCAAAACCTTTTAGTCATAAAATGGTTACCAAATACCAAATGCACTGATTGAATTAAAAATGTGTTAAGCACGGTCAATACTTCAAATTCTTTTACGTCAATTAATTCCAAATACAAAAAATCCATTCAGATAAATTGCTTAGCCATTTTGTTCAATCTCAACTATTTAACCAGAGGCGTAGCAGCCATATGGACAACCTGGCCAAGGGCCCCCGATCTGCAAAGGGCCCCCGACCCGAGCCCAAGCAAATTTTTTTGGCAAAGTTGTCACATTGAAAGATGTAAAGTTAAGTTGTCAGATCAAAAGACCGACAAGCAAAAAAAGGTCGTCAACATTTTCGCAAACTTGTCAGATCGTCTCTGGAAAGGGTCCTCTGACCGTTTTTCGCCAAGGGCACCCGAGCACATTGCTACGCCACTGTATTTAACCAAGCCTTTTGGGAAGTCGCGCCGTGAAAATTCAGACCCACTAGAAGTATCAGTGCATTGTTATTACAACAATGGCGCTATAGAAGTTCTTTGATCGGAACAACGCTAACCTAAAGAGATTCGATCCCTGCTGCGATGTCAGTCGAAGAGGAGCAGTTCGGGGAACAATGCGACCGGCGATCGGACTGAGACCTCTCTCCGATTTCCTTCCTTCTTCAAGATACTGGAAACTCGGGTGTCTGGCGGGCGCACGGACGGGCGATTACCCTACCCACCCCGAAGGCTCCTCTCCCCAGACCGTCTAACGAGACGCGAACGCACGTGCAGTGAACTGCTCAGCTGTTCACCGTTCGAAATTAAATTCTACGGAACGCCGGAATGGCCATCATCGTCAGACGCTAAAAGGGGACGGACTCCCGGGGAGTACAAGAATACAGGTATTTGGCAGAAAAGACGCACACATTATATAATATCGAAATTTTCATTTTCCAGTATTGTTTTTAGTCGACACGCATCATTTATATAGCCTACTGCGATATATTAACATACAAGATAGTGGGGCGTAAGGGGTCGTCTATAAATGACGTAACCCGATTTTGGCACTTTTTGACCCCTCCCCTACGTAACGCGACGTAACAAAAAGTCAGACCCCCTAAAATATGACGTAACAACGGGCCGACCCCCTTTTGTCTTCCGAAAAGTTTTGACAAGCAAAGAAAGAGTCATTCATCCTTCTATTTTTCCCTCTCCAAACATACTGACAAGCAAAAAAGGTCATCCTCAGGCCCGCCGCAAGTGGGGTTGCAGAGGGTGCAGCTGCACCCCCTGGAAAAATGTAGGGGGTGCAGTGCACCCCCTGGAAATAAGATTGGCTGCACCCCTCTGCACCCCCTTCCAGCTAAAATTGACCCAAAAATGCTAAAACTGGCCAAAAATTTGCCAAAATTTGATAAAATTTGTCCAAAATTGCCAACATTTGCAAAAAATTAGCCAAAAATCGCCAAAAATTTGCTAAAATTAGCCAAAAATTGACAAAAATTGCTAAAATTGGCTCTAAAATTGCCAAGATTTGCCAAAAATTTGCAAAAAATTATCTATCACCCAAGAAAAGTGTGAAATGATGCTAGCTACTGCTTTTATCTGGAGAAAATCTGCACCCTCTGCTGAAAATTCGTTCCGGCGGGCCTGGTCATCCTTGTATTTTCCCCTCTCCAAATACCCTGACAAGCAAAAGAAGAAAAGGTCGTCACTTAAAAATTTTGTGTTTCGTTACGTCACATTTACGGAACCCCTTCCCCTCGTCACACTTCGTAACAAATGTCCGGACCCCCTCCCCTAGGCGCGTTACGTCATTTGTGTACGAGCCCTAACTACGCCCCGGACACTGCCAAGGCTGCTTTGTGTTCTGCCCGGGTTTCCTTCTATTATAAACGTGTACGAAGTGATTAAATAGTATGTTGGCGAGTTGCAAATGCTGACGATCTTCGAATTGCCACGACACCTCCCGTCTTGTCAACGGTCATATTCGAGTTTAATTGTGACTAACCCATTGGCGTACCTAATAAAGGGTATTGCATGCGGCGGGGCAGTTGCCCTGGGCGCCACTTGAAGCAGTGTTTATTCTAGGCCTGTTTGGGGGGGGGATTTCCCCCTCCCAGAGTTTAAAAATTTCCCCCCAACATTTCTATATGTTGCGTCAAGGTTTTTGGGCAGACAAACCATATTCCCCCCAAACATGTAAAACTCACCCCCCCCCCCCAATGTCAAGGTGGCTAGAATAAACACTGCACTTGAAGCTACATCACTGATCGGATATAGAATAACAATACATTTGTGTATGCTCTATAACTGTGAATATGATAAACAGCTCTTGTGGGAATTAATCCATTTACCACACGTCTTTGCGTCGAGTCCATTACGGTCTATCGTATATTAGCAAAACTTCTATATAAGGTATCTTTGACTGCTTTCGACGCAGCAATTTCCTGGAAGCGCATGACCGAGATATATTATGTCTAAGGCTGCTGCGCTCTACGCCAGCTGTCTATAGACAGCTTCCCAGCAGCGATCAGGTCAATCAAGAGATAGCAGACGAACTATAGTCTACATCGAATGCGCATTTAATTGACCGGAGCTAAAATTAGAAGACGCGGCCTGAGAGAGAGAGAGAGAGAGAGAGAGAGAGAGAGAGAGAGAGAGAGAGAGAGAGAGAGAGAGAGAGACAGAGACAGAGACAGAGACAGAGACAGAGACAGAGACAGAGACAGAGACAGAGAGACAGAGAGACAGAGACAGAGACAGACAGACAGACAGACAAGAGCGAGAGAAAATCAGGCTTTGAGTGACTCAACCTCTAAGGTTAGCTGTGAAAAATTCTGCCCACTTGGTTCAGCGAGCGCTAGAACGATGGATGCTCTGAATTAATCCTTTCGTTGCTATGGCAACCCTTCCCTCCCCCCCCCCGTACCGGCGTCTTGCTAACCGTCTTCGCTCCGAAAATTGGTTGCATTGCAACGTGAACTGTCTTCTTCCAGGTCATTCGTTGACGTTATCTTCAGACTTTTTTCTGGCGTAGGAACCATCTATCAGCGCGTTTAAATACCATTTTGTTGCGCGCTCTGGACTGCATCGCATAATTGATGTATAGACAGTATAGTCTATAGGCTACGTTGACCGAACGGTCACGAAAAATTGCCAGGTTTAGAATCCCTTTGGGTCGAAGGTTATATAGAATCGAAAGAGCTAGGCTGGTCAGCTTGGAGTTTTTCATCATGGCATTTACGCAGGCAGCCGGCGTTTTCTAGGAATGGTCAGCGGTCATTTTTTAGAAAAAAATAGAAGCACCGGGGGCTGGACTATTCCCACTCATATTTTTTACTAGGACACGTGTGTGTGTTGTGTTCAGGGTGCGATTTGTGACCTGGAGCAGTGGGGGGATATATCGAGCGTGGGGGATGTAGTTGTTGGAAACTAGCAGTGGGGGATGTAGTGTTGGGGATGCAGCAGTAGGGGGGATGCAGTTGGGCAGTGGGGAGCGGGGAAGATTCCCCCTCCCCCTCCGCAAATCGCGCCCTGGTTGTGTTTATTTATAGACGCGTCCGTATCAAAGACGACGTGTGCCTATATAGGACATAACGATTTAATTATTGTTCATTAAATAGGTTCGAGTTGGGCGATATCTTCAGCCCGTACTTAATGCACCAAACATTTCTTATTAGGCCCTTCACTGATGGCGTCGGGCTTTGTTGCATGGAGAGGTGGTGACTACGTTTCGCTCCAAAATCGACATCAACATAGTGAATAATTTTTGCTCGTCAGTCTAACTGCGCATCGTGCTAAAATTGTTCGCCCACAATGCTAAATTCTTGTTGGCCGCCATTGAATGAGCGGTGGCAACGTAACAGCAATATGGCCCACGTGACTCTAACAGAGACCCCGAATTCTGAGGGCCATCCTACAGATTTCGGGGTCTCGATTTTAGCAGCGAAATTATTAGCTCCTAACAGGGCGCCTGAAATGCCTGAAGTTGCTATCAACTGTGTGGACCCTATACTCTGGTGTCTAATGAGCAAAACTAGTCAGTAATTAAGATCGTATTAATTAAGTAATTAAGATCGTATGTCAGTATATAGCCTACTGTAGACTGTACAGCGCTTTTGGTTTTGGCTTATGGCTATGTATGTAAACTATTGCGCTTCATAAATTGTCGATAATGATGATGATGATGATAATAATAATAATAATAATAATAATAATAATAATAATAATAATAATAATAATAATAATAATAATAATAATAATATAATAACTAATTATTTGCCGCTTTTGAGTTTAGGCGACAAAAATCAATCAAATCAACGCAGTATTCATATGGCTGTGAAGACTATTGTGGGGTACACTGACCAGGTGGGCTACATAGTTCCGGAATGCGGGGGGAGGGGGAGGGAGCAAGGCTTCTAGGGGACGACATTTTCAGTAGCATCATGGTTCATGAGCTCCGCAACAGAGAGTTATCGTTACCAATTTTCTCATTATCTAATCATGGAAGTATTATCCCTGAAGACGGCACTACGTCATTTCGGTGAAGCCGACTAGATGGGAAATTCCCAGACGGCAGCCACAGTTTGGGTCTACCAAGATGGCTGCTAACACATGATTTGCATGATTTTGGTCTACCAAGATGGCCGCTAACCATGGAGGTACTATATTTAACCTACGCACTACTGGCTTCACGCAGCTTGGGCTAAAAATGACGTAATGCCGTCTCCTCGGATAATACCTCCATGGACCTAATGACAATTTTGCAGACAATGTGGCTCCCTCTACTGGCGCTTTCTCGTAACTTGGCGATGGCGTTCGTATGCACGGCTAAAGGGGAAATCATAGCATTCTAAATTATTCTGGCATTTCTCACATCATCGAAAATGTAATACTATAGCTGATAAAATTGCGAGTTTTGCGAGAACGCGAGTCGCACAGGCCCTACAGACTGCTTGCTGTGAGCTATTTATCTTGGTCGTCTGTCAGAGGAAAACGTTTGGGAGAATAATTCTTGCGGCGGACAGGGAGTCTGTAAGACGCCCCCTAGCCCCTGCGAAAGGTCAAAGGTCGACGACAATGTCTTGTTCAGAAAGTTTAGCACGCCATTAAAATCCACGTCATGGACAAGAAATGGCACACCGATTTATGAAATGGCCGCCCAGCACTCCCTTAACACCCCCAACACCCCCCTAATGGTGAGATCGACACTCCACCCCCAATCTAAGAGCCGGATGACCTTTTTCGGACTTTTTCTGCAGGGGACCTCAGAATATACCAACAACCCCAGATTGATAATCCTAGAAATAACATTGGTTGCAATCTATACGTTATAAAGACAAGTATTTATTTTGTTTATTGTTGTTGTTATTATTATTATTATTATTATTATTATTATTATTATTATTATTATTAGTAGTAGTAGTAATAATAATAATAATAATAATAATAATAATAATAATTATGTACAGGGTGCCAACAGGGGGGGCACTGGGGGCAGGCACTCAATAGGGGCACGGGCCCTCTGTGAAGCCGCCACTGAATGGAAGAAGATTGAATTAAATTGAATTAAATAGTTTTTTAGTTATTCATTATGTCGCGCGCCATAACAATACAGATAAAGATAATTATCTTTATCTGTATTGTTATGGGGCGCGACATAACGTGGAGAAAGTTGAAATGTTATACAAGTTTGTCGAGACAAAAACATCGATCAAAAGACGACCGTATAAAGTTTACGCAACACCGCTGCGTCTGACTGCTTGAGTTCTATCAAACCGAGTGCAATCTTATTTTAAACGTATTTTTAAACACAGCGGGCAGACAAAGCGAATTGGAATGAGATGAGGGTAATGGGGGAGGTGGCGGGGGGGGGAGTTGGCTCGGTTTTCAGTCAGTACTAATAAAGGCATTCTCGTGCAGATATAGCAGCAAAAGAGGTTTCCTCCATCTTCTTCTTGTGATCCCGGCCGATGGATAACAGTCGATATAGCCGCATGCCTTTCGCCCTACTCTACGACCCCACGACGGAGGGGGAGGGGAAGGCGAAGATGTCTGTTTCCTCTCGATCTGGACTCGTCTTTCGACGCGCTCTCTTCCCGGGTCACGTGCCACTCCGAGAAAGGCAACATCCTAGCAGGGTAATTATTTATAGCCGCGCGCGCACGCGATCACGTGATCGCGAAGAGGGTACCGTTCTTTGTTCGGAAAGGCCGGAGTACAGAAAAAGCGGATGGGGTAGGAGGAGGGGGGGCAGTGGTGCGCAGTTTTAGGAATGTCACTCGATACGAGCATGGCGGTAGGGGGAGGGGGTCGAGGGGCTGTCGAACATTAAGAGATGCTGTTACCGTAAATCGGTGTTACAGACTGCCTGCTACAAGGCAGATCCGAAAGAAAAAATCGATGCAGTTATAAAAATATATATTCCAGTCGGATTGAGTGAATATGCACTTTGGGGCATGAATTAATTATACGAGCAGTTGTTTTCCACTCCATAAGATATTGATGCTTCTTCCTTTCAACAACAAACATTAACGTACATCGTGAACTTAGAAACAGACAGCCAAAAATTTCTGGAATGTCTAAAATCGATGGCTAAAACTCGATGAGACTGTTTAAAAAAAATAAATGCCTATCTGCAGCTCATATTTATGAGCGGTATACCGTTAAACCTAAACTCTAAACCTAGGTATTATAATATTTTCTTTTTGCTAATTTTTTTACACGGCCGTGTGTCCAATCATCATCGTCGTCATCTTCATTATCTTCATTACAGTATCATCATCATCATCGTCGTCGTCGTCGTCATCATAATCACCATCATCGTCGTCGTCGTCATCATCATCATTCTACGTGAATAACACCCACTTTTGTCTATAGCAGTGGTTCTCAGACCCCTTTTCCTCGCGGACCCCTTTTGAAGTTCAAAAATTTCACACGGACCACCTCACAAATTGAACAGTCATCTGCTCGTAAAAGGGGTGATTACCTTTTTTTCTTTTCTGCCTGTCCAACTTTTTGACGTTGAGAATGTACAAAATACACATACAAAGTGCTGATGACCTTTTTTGTGCTGATGACCTTTTTCTGCTTGTCGCACTTTTCAGATTTTTAACATGGAAAATATATAGGGGGTCTATGTCTAATTTTTATTTACGTGTTTTCAGACAGCCGCTGACGACTAAACCCTCTCTCGCGGACAACTTTTGGTCCGCGGATCACGGGTTGAGAACCACTAGTCTATAGCTAGGCCTACTAAGCGTAGCTATAGGCTACTAAGATTAAGAGCCTATAGGAATAAGAAGCAACTGCGTTACTGCCTTTGAAAGCGCTAGAGAAATTCACGAGATTTTAGTTACTTTATTTACAAAAACAACAACAACAATAACGACGACAACAACAACAACAACAACAACAATAACGACGACAACAACAACAACAACAACAACAACAACAACTACTACTACTACTACTACTACTACTACTACTACTACGATAATACGATTGTCGGGATATGATAGTCCGTCGCTTGGAGCGCTGGCTGTCGTCGTAAACATATGGCCGACTTTTTGTTAACGATAAACGAAAGGTGCTTTCCGGTCAAAATGAAAACAGATTTAAATGCGTAGAACGGTCTCGCCTCATTTTTATCTTTTCCTCTTTATCAGCTAAACAGTCGACCGACGATGGGGATCGGACCGAGTGGAAGGTCGTCGAGAACCGTTCAGACCTCGTCTGGCAACGGCAACTCTTACAAATATCCACCGAAGACAGGTACCGTTGACAACGACGCTTGTAACACAATACAACTATATAGCACCTCTTTTACGTTTACTTAGAGACGGGTTTAGCTGAGACCCGACTTCCCAGCCTCTATACAAGCTTACGTGACTACTGCAACTCACTGTCTCACAATCTTCCAAAAGCTTCCATGCGTAAACACCAATCGAATTACCAATCATTACCAATATGATCACTTCGTATAACTAAGAATTTATCATCTTTCAGATCTGGCATTAAAACATACCTGTTCGACTTGGCTTATCCCCTTTAGATTGCTCCTCGCTGTTGTGACTGATCTTCCGGATTGACCTGGCTCTAATTCTATTTGGATTTGGTGCGCCATCGGCTGATGCCCTGGGCATTACGATAGTGGCGCCATAGAAGTTGATTGATTGATTGATTGAGCGAAGGATGGAAATAGGATGGATGGTTGATTAGTGTGGAGTGCCGTATGGATGAGGAGACACTTCTTAAATATGTGATCCTTTGTATGATAGGTGGCCAATGAAGTGTTTTGTGAACAGGTTTGAGGTGCTCAAATTTGACTTTTCAAGTTATGGCTCTGGCTAACAAGTTCTGGCTTGAAAATTAAATTGAAGATCAAACTGCATTAGTCCAGACAGCTATATACCAAGGCATAGGCAAGAGGATTAAGTGCAGTTTCAGGTTCTGCATCTGTCCAGAATGTTGTAGTGAGCGAAACGACAAACAGAGTCCATTTGCTTTTGATCAGTGGCGGATCCAGGATTTCTTGGAAGGGGGGGTGAAAATAGAAGGAAAAATCAATAAACTTTGTCAAAAAAGGCTGAAAAAGGGAATTTTATCTCTAATTTTACTACACTTTTACCGAAAAATAGGTTGACAAACAAGCAATTGAAAAGGTAATCCCCAGTTAGTTTTACTAGACTTTTACCCAAAAATAGGTCTTCACAAGTAAAAAAAAAGTAACTCCGAAAGTCCGGTGGGGGAATGCATCTCCACTCATCCCCCACGTCAACTGCCTCTGCTTTTGATGGTTCAGTAAACAGCATAGTTGAGTGATTCTTAGACTAGATTGGATACCTGGTATTTGCTTTGATTACTTTCTAACTGACAGTTGTAGCAGTGGTTATGTAGTCGTGTTTCGTTGTGTAGTTGGGACTGTACACTTTTAAAAAACTCAGTTTTCAAGACTACCAGAGATGAGTTTCTACATTAATTTATCATTGGTTTTGCTCAAATTTCAGAAAATTACTTTGGGTCTTATTTCATAATGGGAGGAGAGCGTTTTGAAGGCGCTAAGCCCGATGCTTATCTCTTCGGTGAAAATGAAGACCTGAATTTTCTCGGATCAAAGCCATCACAAGTGAGTGATTGCCCCTAACAAGTTTGTGAATCTATGGATGTTATTGAAAACCAGACAATTGAATTTACTGAAGGCTTTGTTCTGGCATTTCATGTATATCATCACACAGCAAGCTGCAATCACCAGAGACAGTTTACATGCAGATACAGTAATTAATTAGTAATTCTCAATGATTGCTTCAGAAGAGGGACTATACATATATTTGAAATTAATTGTATATATATTTTATAATTAAATAAATAATTGCATATATTTTATAATATAAATAATTACATATGTTTGGTTGCATTGCATTGAAATTAATAGATGGACTGTATGGCTGTGATGATGTGTGAGAATTTTAGTGTTTGTTTTGTTGAAATAATAATTTGGTTTCCCGGAGATGACAGATTCAGATAAAGTTTTAACCCTTAAGCCACCAGATACTTTGTAACTATATGCAATGAAACTGAGTAAGCTTGGTTCCGGTGGTTAAAGAGTTAAGTCTTTCGTTGTGCTGTACGAAGTTATCTGTTATCGGAAAGGTTTACTTTAGACTATTTTGTCTGTAATTATTTTCTTTTTTCTTTCAGTTTCCATACACTGTCCCGCAAACTCACGAAGCAACAAGGGCTCTGAAAAGCCTAGTGAATATTCGAAGAGATTCAGTAAGATTTGTGAAGTAAGTTTCAGTTTGTTTAATTTTATTTAAACTATTTTATGGATTTTGACTGAAATTGATTCGTTTTAATTTGCCTATAGACGAATACGTTGGCAACTTTGAAATGGTGACTTGTTTAGTAAAGAATTGACTGAGTTTTGCTAGATTTCAGTAATTTGGAAAGAAACTGAAGTACGGTAAATAAAAGCAGTAAAAGCTTCCAAAATCAGACAGAAAGATAATTTGAGTATATTATTGAATGCTCAGTATGCTATATTTGGAAAACATGGCAGTGCTTTTAGTTTAACCCCTTAACTGTGTATTTAACTGTAACTCAATGTAAAATGGACGGATATATCCGGGATCCCCAGTTAAGGGGTTAATGCCTCTGAATATTTTAAGCCTAATTGGGATTGTGCTGTTAGATTTTGTTAGAAAACTGACGATAACAAGTAGCATTTAATGTTGGCGATTTATGAATGATCAACCCTCCTCAGACTTGGCCACAGAGCGATTGGCATTCCCCGCAGTTGCTGCTCTTGCAGATATATACAGTGGAACTTTGTTATAACGTACTGAGCAGGTCTGTAAAATTGAGTATGTTGTATACAAGGTACAATGTTATATCCAATACCATCCACTACAGTAGTACATCACACAAGACTGTAAATTGTGGTACGTTGTAACCAAGTCCGCTGTAACAAAGTTCTACTGTGCTGCCAGTGTAAGTAGGCATGCTGCTTCAGATTGAATGGTGCTAAGCATTTCTGATGAAAGTATGGTGTGGCCTTTGTTGCTATTTTGAATCTTTATTTGTGTTGAGTAAAGCTGTCTCTTCTTTAATTTACAGCGCTAAATATGTGTAAACATTGTAAAAGAATTTGTGGCCTTTAAAAGTTTTTGCATAGTTGACAAATGACAAAAATTGTACAATTCATATTTCATATTTCAAAATTGTACAATTCATATCTCCAATCTTAAATCTAGGGGTCATCGCATGAATTTCTTGTGCGAAATTCATGTGATGACCCCTAGATTTAAGAATCTTTTGGTTCCACTGGCTGTGAGGGCTTCATCGCTGTATTATTTATGTCTTAATCAGTGGACTGTTTTAGTGTTGGTAGAAATTTCATTTTTGTTGCATGTTAAGGTCTTATTGTTGACCACATAATTTGTATAAAGTGCCTAAAATTCTTGTCTATTTGAATATTTGTAGAGATATCGACGGAGTGAATGACTCTACGAATGACGATGCCTCTCATACTCGTTACAATATTGAATTCACTTTTGACACAGACATGAAGTGTGCAGTTACCATCTACTACTTTGCCAAGGAGGAAATCAGGAACAAACAAATGATGTATGATGGTTATGTTCAAAGTACATATTTCACAGAGTTGCTCATCATCATCATCACCATCATCATCATCATCATCATCATCATCATCATCATCATCATCATTACCACTACCACCATCATTGTCGTTGTCGCTGCCGCAGCTGCCGTCAGGTACTTCGATCGAGAGTCGTGCTGCATGTCCAAAGAGACCGAGAACAACAGATTTGTGAATGCATAGTCTCCTGGCCAGATCGTGAGTAAATCTCGTCGTTGCATGCTAAAGTCTGACCACCGGACTTTCAAGATCCAATGCTGGGCCTTTGTGTGGATTGAAATGCTTCAATTTTCTGCCAGTCAGTCTTGACTGGTCATAGCCAAAGTCTCACTGCCGTAGAGAAGAACTGAGACAACCAGAGAGGCGTACAATCCATACATCCTCCAGAATTTGGTTTTAGGGCTTAGATTCTGTTGCTTCCAGATCCTGTCAAGTTGATTCATGGCAGAGGAGGCAATACATATGCGTTGAAGGGACTCCTCTCGCGAGTTAGCCGTGCTGTACATGTTCGAGCCAAGATAGCAGAATGAATCAACCTGTTCCACGGTTTCTGAGCCAGTGGAGATAGGTGCCCCTTGTTGTGACGAAAAGGAGGTTCTGGGTTTTTGTCTTAGCCCACGGGATGTGAAGACTGAATTTGTAGGCCTCGATTTCCATCCGCAGTAGGATATCTCGAAGGTTCTCGCGACTTTCGTAGAAAAGGGCAGCATCTTCAGCGTAGTTGAGATCCATAAATTTGTAATCACCCGTTGCCGATGACGACCCAGTTCCTGATTTAGTCCATAGCACAGCAAAATAAAGCGGGTGCCAAGATAATACATCCCTGTCTGACTCCACAGGTAGTGTGGAATTTTCCAGAGAGACGGTTGCCAAGCCATATCTGTCCTGTGATACTGGCTTGAAGCTCTTTTATGAGATCTGACAGGATATTGGGGGTGCCAAAGCCTGCCAAGTCTTTTCAAAGTGCTTTCCTGTCCACGAGGTTTATTTTGGATTGGGCTGCTTGAAGATTTTTTGAACCTGGAATATTTTATTTTAATTTCGTCAATTACTTGCTATCGCAAAGGTCTTAATATCTGCAGACATGTGTAATTAATTATTTGATGTTATGATATTTTCTGTTATAATATTTAATGTGCATCATTGATGCTTGTTTAGCTATCATCCGCAAGATCCCGATATGAACTCCGAGACATTTCACTACAAGAAAGGAGCAAACCAGGTTTTCAGTCAACCAACACATTTCATCGATCCAAGCAAATTCAACGAGGATGACGTAAGATTCTATTTCCATTCGTAGGTTACGAAACTGTTACGAGTTGAAAGTACTTGCTTATGTTTTGAAAATTTGTATGTTGGTTGCCGTGAGCCAGTACTACGTGTAAAGATTACGTTAGAGCACATTTAATTACGAGTGCTCTGCACGATTGGTGGAAAGATTGAGGTCACACGAGCATGAAGTAGTGTAGTTTAAGTTGCCTTTTCCACGAGTGATTTTCGGAAAAATCCTGAAAGTATGGACTGGGGCTAATTACGGTAACCATCAAGCTTGTATCTTCACTCCTCGAGGCCCTGCCGGCAGCAATGGGTTGGAGGCCCCTTGAAAGTTTCATGCAATGTACATACTGATCATTGATGAGGGAACCCCCATCCCTAATATTATGGTATACGCTTAAGGGCTTTGGATTAACAAATTAAAATTTTTAAATTTATAATAGTTTGACACCTGACGTGTAAAGTTGTAACATAAGTACCATACCACAACTGTTTACATAAGTACCATACCACAACTGTTTACACGTTAGGCGTACTTTTGCTTGAGTAAAGCTGTGTGACTGCACGCTTTGCATTTCAAAGACTATGGTTTGTACGTATTTTGGAAAGTTAGCTTTATTATGCTATTACCGTAGTTATCGTGCTATCATGCATTTTGTTTTCCTTTCCTGACTTTATTATTTGCGATATTTTGAAATTGATCAATTTATATCGAATGGTGCTTTTTGTAGTGGAAATATAGTACAGAATCCGAAGTTATTCCAGTTGTCATACATTGCGTCATAGAAGAGCCAGGTATACAATTAACGCATGCATGTATGTAACTATGTATGAATGTGCATGTCTATGTGTGTGCGTGTAGGGGTGGGTGGGTTGGGAGGTTACATCTTAATTACTGTGCAATGTATGTTGCTTTAATGTGCCTTTAATTTTTGACATTGCTTTGTGCCCAGGTGCAATGTTGCTGTTGTCTGATGTATTAGTGTAAAGCGCTCTAGCCTTTGTTTCTTCGTTCTTGTTTTTACGCTATATAAATTGACTTTTTAACCTAACCTAAACTGATGATTTTCATTTAAAAGAGACGCTACGTTCTCTTCGTGATTTTTGACTGTTTTTTGAAACTGCAAGTCCTGTTTTTTTTCTCTCGGTGTTTCCGAAACAGAGCATGACGGCCACTCTCACATGACGTTTGCGGTGGTGGAGAGGTCATCGGATGGCGTCTTTAGCCTGAAGGCTTTGAAGCAGAAGCAGATGGTTGACGGACTCTGCTATTTGCTTCAGGAAGTCTACGGGATCGAAAATAAAAACGCCCAGAGATCAAGGGTACTGTGACTTTATGATTTTCACAAGTTTGATTGGATGTGTTTCTCATGTTATATATCTTGGAATGTAACTGCTTTAAAAATATAAAACTATCCCTTTTGAGGAATTTAGTGTAACTTCTGTTTACGTGTAGCTTATTTTGAGGCCTGGTCTTATTTGTCTTTATAATTTTTCATTCATATAACAAGCCTATTTATGATGTGCAGCTGCATATAATGTTGAGAGTGAAACTATGGCCTAAAATATTTTGACTAATTTATTTGTTTTTATACACTATTACTTATATATATATATATGTGTGTGTGTGTGTGTGTGTGTGTGTGTGTGTTTGTGTGTGTGTGTGCTTGTGTGTGTGTGTATCTCCTTCTATCTCGCTCTCTCTTTGAGAGTTGTATTTGAATGCAAGTTAGGTTTGAAATTACCGGTACTTTATTAGCAGGAGGATGAAGATATAGAAGACAATGGATCTGAGTGTGTCATCTGCATGAGTGAAACCCGTGATACGCTCATCCTTCCGTGCCGCCACCTGTGCCTTTGCAATTCGTGCGCCGACAATCTTCGATACCAGGCGAACAACTGTCCGATATGCCGAGCGAAGTTTCACGCCCTGCTGCAGATTAAGGCTTTGCGCAGACGGACGAGCACGGTAATTAACAGATTTCCTGTTCGTTAGACTTAACGTGCGCTAAATTTCTTGATAAAAACTCTTCTGTTGCCGTCAGTGGCAAGTTCACAGTAATTTAGTTAGGGTAGTATAGAATGTGGCTATGGAGGAGGATGGAAAAGATCAAGTGGACAGACAAGAAATCATACGAAGAGGTATTACATATGGTGGGAGAACAAAGATCGATGATTAACACCATCGAATGAAGACAGAGGAACTGGTTTGGACAGTGAGTGCTAAGAGGAGAAACATTGCTTAGAACAGTAGCTGATGGAAGTATATCGGGAAGAAAGACAAAAGAAGGCTAAGGAGAAATGCAGTTGGGCTGGATTATGAAACAGGTGAACAGTGTCACAAAACCTATGCAGAGATCAAAGAAGAGGCAAGATGCAGAGAGTAATGGAAACAATGGAGCCCTGAACCTGTCCCAGGACAGAGAACATGATGATGATGGTGATGATGATGATGATGATGAGTGTTGAATAGTATTGTTGTTGATTCTTCTAACTCTTTTAAACAAAGTGTCTTTTAGAGTAGAGACCATTGGTGTTCATAGCATTGCACGTTGCTTTTGAAGACAGTGCCAGTTCACTGCAGTTTATTTTCGATGTTGAACCTTAGACGGAGGCGAACGACGAAAACGCATCGGACCAAAGCGGCGTACTTCCTGGTTACGAAGCGATTTCCCTGATAGAAGCCCTGAATGGCCCTACCCTGCCTCACTGTGCGTGCAGTGTTCCCACTTTACCAGGTGATGCAGCTGTGCAGTCGTTGTCCAATGCAACGGACAGTGAGTATTGTTTTGACCTTTATCGCAAAAAAATGAATCGTTTAAGAATTTTTCTGTCGTATAGTCTGGTGGATTTTGATGTTCCTATACAAAACGTATTTGAAATTCATTGTTTGTGGTTGCGTGAGGTGATGCTTTATGCCAGTGGTGTCCACGTTCTTTACGCTTGTGTTCATTTTATTTAGCAATATCTGCGTCAGAAGCGGGGCTTCAGAAAGAAAATGGTTATGCTACGACTATGAAGAGGTGAGCTTGGTTGTCAAATTTCTAACCCAGTGATATTGATTGTTTTTAAGCGATGATTTATTTAAATATATTGAGACAATAATAATATTGCAGTTACATTGGTTTATTATTATTACTACTACTACTACTGCTGCTGCTGCTGCTACTACTACTACTGTTGTTAATAATAATGATAATTATACTACTACTACTACTACTACTACTATTACTACTACTACTACTACTACTACTACTACTACTACTACTACTACTACTACTACTACTACTACTACTAGTAGTACTACTACTAATGTTCTATTAGGTTGCTAGACTTGAGCCCCCACTTTTTGAGATGGTAGGCTACGGAAAAGGAAAGGGATAAGGGTTGGGCCCCCACTTTTTTTGCCGGAGTTTATTGTCTGAGTTTACACCTAGGCGATTGGTTACATTCGTAAACAGTTTGTTATGGTGTTTTCTGGTTCTTTCCGTCGTAAAGTGTGAAGTGTTTTTCTGCAGCAGTGAGGAGGAGGACTCCTTGGAATTGCCTGTGGATTATTCATTAGACTCATCGCTTTGTGATGAAATGGAGGCACAAGAGAACGTGACAGGGAAAGAGACCGAGGGAAAGACCGATGCACAGTCACCCGTTAGATGCACATCACCCAAGGTGTTACACTTCGACGTTTTATAGAATTGATCTAATTTTTATAGAATTAATCTAATTTTTTATAGTATTATTCAACCTTTTACTATTTAAGTCTCTGAATTTGGGAACTAGTTCCTGTTTCGCCATGAAACGATTTGTCAATGAATGGCTTGTATTCACTATCTAATTTGACACTGGAACATTTGGCTTTGTGGCCATCTCATTGGAAAGGACAAGTTGACTTCATGGCCAGACAAAATGTCCGCCGACAAAATGTCTCGGACAAAATGTCACGGGTTAAGGTTAGAGTTAGGGTTACATTTTGTCCGTGACAATTTGTCCGCTGACATTTTGTCCGTGGACATTTTATCCTAGCACCATTGACTTAATCATTGATTGTGTCATATAAGGTGTGTCTTTATGGAACAAATCGTACCATTAATATAATGTTCTGTCCTTCTACTCAGTTGAGTGATCATGAGCATGCTACACAAAGCTTTTGAGTGGTGTTATAGAAATTATGAAGCACTTGAAATGTAATTTGATGTTTTAAAAATGCTTTTTAGGTGACACTTGACACATCTATTCCAATATCAGATGATGAAGAAAGCGAAGACTTTAGCCCTTCTGCGTGTAAGTGGCGGCAGTCATTTTTATCAGTATTATGAAATTTAATTAAATTTAATCTATACTTTGTTACAAACATTTATATGCTATGTTTGATCATTTTTACTTAAATTTTAATTATGAAACTAATTTATTGATTTATGTCTGTTATCATTATGTATGTACTGGTTACTTTCATGCGGGATCCATGATCCCTTCCTTCAGTAACCATTTCTTATTTCTTTCTCAATCTTCCTCTGAGTAGATACTATGTTATTATTAGACTAGTATATAGGCTTATATATCTGTTATTCTCTTTGTCTTTTATGGAAATTGTGGAGAAATTATGGAGAAAGAAATAAAGATGTCATTTCAATAAAAAAATTCATGCAATGATTTTGACATTTTCATATCCATGGTTGCTAATGTTTTTTCTTTGTGATAGAATTTCACTCACATCATTTATATGGCAACTTTTGTGGTGTGGTTGTGCTGAGTTGCATTTACTATGTTCACCCAACTGTGCATTGTGAGATGAATGATTGCTTTGCAGTCTTTTCCTCGTTTAGAGTGAAATGTCTGCTTATGTCTTCAGACGCCACACCCCTGCATCAAAGCCGAGTGCTTCGAAATCTGCGGAACGCAGGTCACCGGAAACTGCAGTTTCGAGCGAGGTCTGTAATCCCGAACCAGCGGACAACGGTAAGCTTCTGATTTGCGTGGGATACCACGATGATTCAAAGTATGGCAGTTCGTCCAGCGTGAGGGAGCTGTTGGATCGCGGGAATCCCGCGGATGCTCGGAGTGAAGCGCAGCAGATGCAGGGCATTGTGGGATATGCGGAAGATGTCGACGTTGAAGTTGCCTGAAATCTGCGTCTTACGATAGTCTTAACTTGATCATCTGAGTTTAGAAATTGTTCTTCACAATTGGTGCTCACATAGTTTTATTGTGCACACGATCGTGATAGTTGTATTGATTTTCACAATCTTTGTTCAATTTTTAAATAATTTTTTAGATACAACCTTTAGTAGAGAACATGGCTTCAAGTCAATTAAATATATTGTGCCGATCAGAGTTAGGTGTAGCCAGTTGATTGGAGTATTAATTTGCTGTAGACATTTTAAGCATAAATTAAGGCATAGAATTTAGTTTCAAGGATATTATAATGGATTTAATTTTGAAATTTTTATATAAAAATGTTTGCAGTTCAAATTTTAAGATAAAGAAGCGCACTATTTCTGCACATTTGATTGCGGCATTTTTGACATATACAAAAGATCTGAGAAATTGGTTGATTTTGATATTTGTAATAGCTCTCTGCATGATACAGTATTGGAATATATCATCATGCTACAGTAATTATCAGTATTACCATATTTTTACGTGTTATTACTGTGTAGTGCAGACCTCTTATGTTGCATACAGTATGCATTTATGAAACATACCAGATCTGTTATCGACAGCAATGCATATATAAATGCTTGTACGTGGGTGTGGTCTATTCTTTTTCTTATTACATGGTTGTTGTCATTCACAAGTAAAGCGAAGAGCAAGTGAGGGGTGAGTGAACTTGCCCAATGGGCGCTACGCAGTACTGGTAACTAGGGTCAGATTTGAACCCACTACCGTCCAGTTGTATGGCTTGAATTCCTACTGCTACTCCGCCATGTCCCTTCACTCATAGAGTAAAGTAACTGATTTTTAAACCTTAGATACATTATGTGGATTTACATGTAATGGGATATTCTTTCAGAAATACAACATATGCATATTGTATAAGTACCTTCAGATGCTGAATATTTATGCACAAGTACCTTCAAATTATGAAATTATCACTAAAGATCTTTGTTTGCTAGTGACTTGGTTTGTTTACATTGATCTGTTTGGATGTGGTTTATTTCTATTTCTGAATAATTATATAATTATGCACTTTAGGATGCTACATATTATTGATATTTATATCAGGATTTGTGGATTGGGATAGAAATTAGCTGTTTCTAGCCCAGTGATTTTGTGTATTTATTGTTTGACAGTATATTTTGTTTAGTTAAATTTATTGCTGTTTTAATTTAAATGGTAAATGAAAAAATTCAGATCTGACTGAAACTGAGTTGCAATATTTAATCAAGTTAAAGTCTGTCTCAATTAAATGTTTACATTTTCACGTTAAGATTTTATTTATAGTTTGTGAATTTCTTAATATCTGTAGCATTTCCTAAATGTATCTATTTAAGTTTAACGCTTTATCAAACAATTTATTGGCCTCACTGTCTTGCAACTGGTTTTGGTTAAGGATTTGGTATACTTGCTTTTTGGTCGATTTTAATGCCTGGACCAAGCTATAGTGAGACCATCTGTGTGTTGTCATGTCTTTTGAAGAGGGATTCTTGTATTAATATAATGTGTGTGTGCAGTGGCGGCTTCAGGGTTTGGCAAATGGGGGTGTTGTGGTGGCAACTTCTAAGCATGGGGGAACTAGTTTTCATAAATCAGCACTTAAAAAATAATCTCACCCTTGATGGGGGCCAGGCATTCAATAGGTGGCCCAGACACCCCTTCTGTCTGTGTGAATTGACCAAAATCTATGATTGTTGCTGGTGTTTTTTTTCCCTTTCACAAATTAAAATAATTTCTCACCAGTCAGCATTTTCACAATGTTAAGTGACAAATGCTATTGGTACTGTAATAATCATCAACTTGTTTTGTATTGGTGCTAAAAGACTTAGTGTTGACATTGATTAATTAATGACCAAGTTTTCGTTATATTGTTCTGTATTTAAGATTTATATTTACATTCTTACTTCTCTACTGCAGTTTAGCTGTCTAAGAAGCCTAATGGAATGAATTTTGTACACTGAAGCACTAGATAAACTTTAGACACATTTTCATTTAAAATAACTATGCAATGCTTTGGGTATTACTACTATTAGATTTTTTTCATTGCCTTTGATTACATGATGAAGACTCAATTTTATCAATTTGTTCTATTAAATTAATATTTGTTCTATTAAATTAATATTATTATGTTTGCATTTTCCTGACTTCTCAGTTGCATTGCTAGATTTATGCAGATATCATGGACCTTTGGTTGCCAACACATATAACAAAAATTGGGCATACTGTATCAACAGGTTAACATGGACTCTTTCTGATCTCCCAAAGTCCACGATGATGGATTTCACTGTATCTATGTTTTGCTTTGATACTCTTCAATTACCGGTACTCTTAACTTGCCTCACTAAGCTTAAATATTCACGTTCTGTTAACAATGGCAGCATATTTTCCAGGTCATGGGGTCACTTGTACACTCAAAAAGAAAGTGAGGTCATCAACTAACTTGCATTTCATTTGCATTTTGAACAAAAGTGAAGTTGAACATTTCAACTTATTAAAACTTCTCTGGCAAGTCACCATTTATGGAAGTTGAAACATCCGACTCTAGTTGTTGGGGACTTGGACATCATCACACCCCCAGTGCCTAACCCCTCGTATTCGAAAACTTTTGGCCAAATCTGCTGCTGTGAATTATTTATATCCTGTGGAGCAGACAACAGTACACTTATGAAATATGGAAGGAGAAACTTGCTATAAATACCATGTCAGAAATTTAAAGATGGTCAGGTCAGGTCTTCATCCTCCAGCTGTGTCCAGCTATCGACTTCTCCATGACATCTCTCCAAAGTTCTCAGTCCTTTGCTATTTCTTCCAAGGTCAATCGGTGTCTTCCATCAGTTTTTCCATTGAGGTTCATCCCTGCCATGTTCAGATCCTCTTCCAATCCGTCCACCAATTGTCTTTTTGGTCTTCTGTTAGATCTTATCCCCTCTGGTTTGTAGTTGAAAATTAGTTTTGGGTTTCTTAAAAATGGTGGTTGCATGAAATCAAGAAACAGTTATTTCAGTATTCGTAATTTTTGTTGAAATGATTTGAGCAAGTGTGCATAACCAGAAATGATGTAGCATACACCACGACAAGAGATCAACATCTCCAATGAACAGCTAGTCGAAAAAAGAACACACACAACTTTACAAATGTAAATCAAGCAAGAACAAATGCGAATTGTACCGTTACAACTTTGAAAAGCTGGCAGAAAATTGCTATTAAATCGACTAACTGCACTAGTACCTCAACAAGTAAACAATAAATTACTATGCACAGACAGCAGGGTAAGGGTTCCAACAAGTAAATCACATCTGTCATGCAATTCGTTGGTTCAGCAATAAATACATTGTATATTGACACAAGCATTCATAATCACATTATTATATTCAAGATGGCCAATCATAAGTCACAACCATCAAATAAAAATCATTTATGAATGGGTTAACAGGTGCCATTTCTGTTGCAGTCATCGTCTGTCATATGTAACTTAGCATCTAAGGACCCTTATCTTTGCTGCAAAATTCATATCTAGGCAGTTCCAACAATGATCAAAAATTCATCCCCGATCATTTTGTCATACATGTTCTACTGTTTGCCTCAACTTATACATACCTACTACATACATATATATATATAAATAAATAGAAAAAAACAACAAATAAACAGAAAAAAACTGCCATTATATATACTTAAAAGCAATTCTAACTTAAAATCTCTACTTCAAAATGCTGTCTCAGCAATTTTTTAGAACAGCCATTTTCACTCCAGTGTGGAATATTAGCTAAGCTAGAGCTAAAATTCTAGCTACCGGTAGGCTATGAGCTCGTTAGACAATCTGCAATCCAACACAAACTGATAGAAACATCAAAGGAAAAGAAACACTTGTTGAATATCAACATAACAACATACATGCTATCAAAACCACGGGGTAGTTGAATAAGCAAAATGCTACTAATAACTCGGACATATATGAAATGTATGAAGTAAACACATGACCACAGAAATATCATTACAAACAAATGAATTTGCTGAAATTGCAGCAAAAGTTATAACTGCAATGAAATCTTAGGCAGCTGAGAACACCCAAATGGAAAACAAGAAAACACATTATAGGAAATCTGTTGATAGAAAATGCCTCAAAAGTTCAACGGCTTCGTCTTTCGCTCAAAACTGATCACAAAACCGTGCACGAATCCACTTGTATGCCTTAAATACACATCATTCACACTTAAAAGCAAAACTGTTTCGATCAATTAAACTCAAAGAGATTGCAAAATGCCACCAAAAATCAACAAAATACAGACAAAATATGGAAGCCTCAACAGGGCACTGCAAGAGCTTTTCAAGATGTAATACCTTAAAGCACACACACATACACACACACAAACACACACACACACTCACTTGAGCAATCTCTCTCAAGTAAAATGCCAACCAAAGTTGGATATTGTAAAACCTGTAGACAATAGGATGCCTTTTGACACACTATAAACAGGCCCTCCGAGAGGGGGGACAGGGGGGGCAACTGCACAGGGGCCCGGCGGTCTGGAGGGGGCCCGGCGGTCTGGAGGGGGCCCGGGCCGATGATGAATATGTATAATTAACAATAAAATGAATAATAACACTAAAGAACGGTTAAAAATGTCAGTTCAGCAGCGCGGCCCGGCGAGCACAAGGGGGCCCGGGACACAGTGCTAAATAAACGGCAGACGACGAGGAAAAAAAAAAAAAGGTCAAGAAAAAATTTTGACTTGTCAAGGGCCCATCGGCCATTCTGCACAGGGGCCCGGAATTTCTCTCGGAGGGCCTGACTATAAACCAATGATAAGCCAAACAGTTTCACAACAATATACTACACATTTGCAATACATAATATATATATATATATATATATATATATATATATATATATATATACACACACACACACACACACACACACAGTGAGTCAGAATGAAACATTACCTACCGGTAATTATATAAATAATTATTATGTATGGTAACATTTTATTTTGACTCACCATGTACATAAGTATACATACATATATACATTGGTGCAGTCATGCAGGAGGGGTATGGGGTAGGGCCCCCTATTATGACTGGATTTGGTGGTTGGATTTGTGCAAAACTGTTGAAATTGGGGGAGGGAGGGTAGGTGGGAATCATTATCAATACATGAAATGTGTGCGAAGAAGTACTCGATGAACTTTTTTGCTCGTCTGACATTTTTAAACATGAAATATTGATGTGTCCTCCTATACCAGACTACACCACTGCATATATGTACACACACACACACACACACACACACACACACATCCCCACACGACTACACCACTGCACTGCACAAAATTGCACTGCATATATGTATACTATGTATACAAATACACACACACACATACGAGTCATATTGGTGAGTATACAACAGTGCAGATTGGAAATGTGAGATAATCGTCTCACATAAAGATATTATGACTGTTTCACAACCAATATCACCAATCTTGATAAAAACTTTGGTGGAAGCAATCCAAGCAAAATGTCACGAAAGTTATGATGCCGTAAAATTGCACCAATAAGGAAAATGAGAATATTTCCAGGGTGCTTCCGGTAAAACTGCATCCCAATGAAACGGTCGGAGCAATCCTCCGTTATTGCGTTCAGATCTAAACGTAACATTAAAACCACGAAACACAATGACTTCTGCTATTATTGTCTATCACTATATATTGTCAGTACGACTATGCATGAATGTGACTTGATTTCAGATAGACGATGGAAAACGAGCGGACTGAGCAGTGCCTTCGCTAGCGACGTCATTGCTTCACGCAATTTCACGACAACACGCGTCGACTTGGATGACTTCTTCGAAAAGTTTGACGAAGAATGCACACTAATGGACCCATCTAGCAGGACGTTGCATAGAAGGTGCAGCTCTAACCGGTGTACTATTTAAAGCTACTGAAACATTACGCACTCAAAGGCTCGTTCGCTGGTTATCGTCTTCCTTCGGGTACCCAGCACTTGGTACCTCAGAAATCGACGCGCTGATGAACCGGGTTGTATCCGAAGCTGCGAGTGCCAATGCCGCAAAACACTCGGGCCCGTATTGCTGAAGATAGTCTGAGCAAAGAACGCTGCAGCTATGGTGCCGCGAGCGCTACGAAAAATATAAAAACACGGCAGATTTCTGCTCTTTTAAACCGCAATCCGTTTCGCTTTGTACGGAGAAGTCCAGAAGAGTTTGAATCCCACGCGATCCTGACAATCGCCGGTCCTTGGTTTTCAGCCGTCGAGGGACGTGTCGGGCGCCTTTCCTCGCCTCTTTCTCTTTTTTCGTTGCGGCTGGCGTTCCACGATTTCGAATGGACGAAGACAATATACCTGCGACCAAAAGGACACCAACTCAAATTCTCTAACCATTAAACTAAAGGCCATTTACAAATCTAAAAACCAGAGAAACGCATAATACTGACCATTTGTTTCAAGCCCAACCTACAGACCATCAACCAGTCCAAGGGATACAAGTAAAAACCATCTGAGACAAATGTTCTAAGTTCATCTATGACTTGAAATTGCTAAATATTTGATTACAACATTTAGAATAAGCCACACTCACATGCATACCAATTTCGATATAACCACACTCATGATTAATTGTGGTACAATAACCATACGTTTTCAGGCATTCACTATATAGCTATTTGCAGAATGTGGTTATATCGTGGTTATGTCCACTAGATGTCCTGTCGATGTAAAACACAGCTATTGTCATCGCGCAAATCTTTGTTACTCGGCAAAACGTCATGTGTAATTTCCGTTCCGGTTATTACATCTTATCTTTAAACACGACCTGTCGTACCATATCACCTGCACAAGATGCACTAGTCGGGGTCAATATCATGAAGATTTTTCAATCGAAAGAGTGCGGCAGACCTTGTCAGAAGTGAGCAGTGCCATGTCATCAGGTGGATTCGTGATGACGTAACGCTTGGCCGTGGGATTGTCGGCTATCGTACTCGTCAGATCTCGGAAACGATACAGTCCGATGCAGAGGACGCCGTACGTACGGAGCGCGTAGGCAAACAGTTCGCCGTACTTGTGGCCTTCCTGGGCGGACATTTTCAACAGAACAGAAACCAAAATATACGCAGCTACCAAAAAAACAATCTTTAATTTACAGGGTGGCCCAAAAAAACCTGGACTGTATTAAATGCAAACCTAAATGTCCGTTTTTTTGCGCCACCCAGTATATTGTCAGAGCCAGTCTGGAGACGTTGGTAATTTTTGCAACCTTGGAGCATTGCTGAGACAAGCAATGAAAACTGTTACAGTAACACTGGGCCTGTCTCATGCTGGTTACAAGCCTACAAGGCATGCCAAATAAATAGAAAAACTGCTCAATCTACTGTACATTACATGTATATGTACATGACTGGTATGTACAGGGTGGCACAAAAAACCGGATTATATTGTTAAGTTAAAGTTTGATTGGATATGGGTTATATATAGTATAAACAATACGTACGCACTGAGTTGGTGGATTTATGAGATTTTGCGTATGTACGGTGTGCAAATGGGGGACTGAAAATATGCCTTTTTGCATACGTAAAATATGGATGAGCCCTATGATGGAAACAGTTCAACCTAGACGTGGGCGGTAGGTACATAAATACAGCAAGAAATGTCAAGGTCTTGAAGGGCAAGGACAATACATGGTACCGGAAAGACGGGCAACATTTTCGCATCAACATGACATCACACAAAACGCAATGCAATTTCAATTGGCACATACGCCGTACTGAGCGAGCAGTCCTTCGTACAGAGGCAGAAGAACGACTCGACAGCGGTTCCGGTGCTCCAGGCTTTCCGGGGTGCAGTACCCTCCCCTCATTCCAACCCCTTCCGCCAGAATCTGCTCCAGTTCGGGAGTGGCGCCGCCGGTGATGAGCGTCCGAATGAGAGTCAGGGCGTTGTCGTTGAAGTACGTCTACGCACAAGCAAAACTCTCACAAAATGACATCACATTTGTAATGTAATGTAAAGTAATGTAGCATTTGTATAGTGCCTCTTATATTTCTACTCAGAAGTGCTCCGAATTCAATTGGATTAGATGGCCAACTCACACAAAATTGTCAAGAAACAAGACCCCGTACACAAAATGATATCCATGGGTTTTGATGACTGCAGAATGAATTGATCTCATAAATTATACTATTTTCCATGACGATGGCTGATTTTATTTGATGTGAAAACTAACAACTGGCTTCTACAAAATATCCGCAAACCTAATCTGTTTATTTATTTATTTATTAACAATTTATATAGCGCAGTAGACAAGGCTAAGGCCTACAACAAGAGCACTTAACACAGTTCATATCCAATATTAAATAAATGTGTCTTCAAATTTCTAATGAAAAGTCCAGCTGAGACTGCTCCAGTCACATTGTCTGGAAGAGAGTTCCACAGGGCGGGATTCCCCCGCGCAAATGATCTTTCCCCGAACTTAGGGGTCTTGTTACATCTGAAAATAAAATAATCTGTCTCACCGTGCTCATGAGTGAATCAAGTACGCTGACTGCAAAGGCGGTGCCACAGGCAAACGGCTGCGTCATGTACAGCTCCGTGTCTGGATCATCATCGTCATCTTGGTCGAGAAACTGGACGTTCGCATCGTTGCCTGAGTAAGAAAGTAAAACGAAATTTCTACAGCGCTGCCCGAAAGCTTGAATAAACACTGGTTACTTTGCTTTATCAAAAAGATGACAGAACCAGACAATAAAAGCAATGAAATAAACTATAGGCTTAGCATCCAGTCAGAGATTAATCGTTTGGATACAGTCAATATATTCAGAATCAAACATTGAGGGTGTTCACATGGGCATAAATGAACGATGAACTACTGATACTCTAGACATAATAATGATAGTGGCGCCATAGAAGTCATTGATTGATTGATACTAGCTTAACCTCTTAACCGTGTATTTAGCTGTAACTCGATGTAAAATGGACGGATATATCCGGGATCCCCAGTTAAGGGGTTAAAGAGTTCTATTACATTTCAAAGCCAGCAACAGCAGCATTATGAATTTTTCCAGTGAATTACACAAGTAAACTTACACAACTCTGTAATCATCGGGATCTCGTTCCCGGAAGATACGCCACGCTTTGGCGGTTTAGTTTCGGAGGAAGATAGGACCTTTCCAGGTGGAAGGAAGCCTGAAAATGCACGGGTAAACTAAAGATGCCTGCAAAATGCTAGCATGCTCATCATTTTATCTTCTGTGTCATTGCCACAAACACTGTGGACAAAGATAAGAACTTATTGGCATTGGGTCTCAGTCTTTTCCTCTCAACATTTCCCCAGGACTCTAAAAATTATTGTCAAGAACATGTGGAAAAATTACATTAATTTCTCAAACTTGCATGCATATCATCTAGCCCTAAAAATTGGATAAAATCAAAACTGAAAAAAATTGCATCAGTTTTTTTTCACAATTTAGGACATCTTCAAAGTTCAAGTGTTTTGTAGTTCTACTGCTGCCTTCATTTATTTAAGAGTTTTAAGACTTTCTATGGGGGATTAGTGGGGGTACCAGAGATTAAATTTCTGCTCATTTTTATTGTCTTTCTCCATAATGACAGATATTTTCTTTAACACAAGCCAGCCATAGGACCAAGTTTCAAATTTGTGGCCATCATACGTTGCAATAACTCTATTCATTACCAGAAATTGCCCTATGCAGACATGGGCGCCCATAAATTAGGCAAGAGGGCCAATTGTCACCCTGGAAAAAATGCAAATCCATTTTTGTAACTAATAATACTTTGGCTTTTAAACAATACTTTCACACTAAAATTTGAAAACCTTGCTAAAATATTAACTGTGCCATTGTGTCCATCGACCAAAGACCATTGTGTCTCCCCCCTCAAACCATAAAATTTATGTGGGTGCCCATTATTATTATTAATCCTGACAATTTCCATGTATGCAGACAGTCCAAGTTGAAGTTCAAAACAGTATATCAGCATCATTCAAACTTACATAATAAAGTCAACAGAATCTGTTAATGAAAGCACGGAACATGTGAAAATGAATATACCGGGTACGCTGTTGCCAACTGTTTGGAGGAGACCCAGTGTGTCATCAAAGCTCATAGCCTTGATGTTCAAGGAACAGAGAATGGCCTCCTTGTCAACCAGATTGCTGTCGTCACTCGAGGAATTGCGCGCCGACAATATCACGCAGATGTCGCACAGGTTTATGTGAACCGCTCGGAGATTTGCGCGGTTCAGAGGCGAACCCTGAAAACGATTCACACAGCAAATCTGTTATTCAACCAGTTAATGTGAATATTATTTTCAAGTTATGAATAAAAACGCGGAAACTGGTAATAAATAGACGCTCTGTACATTTTTCAACTGTTCCCAAACCTGTAAACTACATTTTATGCAGAATTTCCAGCTTTCAAACCTAACTAATCATGCAACTCAATGCTAAACTAAAGATAGATTTGCTAGACCTAGCTTATACTGATTTTCCTTCATTTATACTTATAATAAAACAAATGAAACAAAAAGAATGAAATAATTTCAAGTAAATAACTGTAAGTAAGTAAGTAAGTAAAATCTTGTAAACTTATACAGCGCTCTGGAAAGTAGTACAGTAGTAGCTGCTTATTCTTATGCGCTTAATCTGTCTTGAAATAGCTATAGGCAAGGTGGTTTGTCGGCCGGGCAAAGGTCAGTATATCTACAAGATGGCGGGTCAGGTTATTATTGCTATGGAGGAAATACAGTACTTAATGAGTTCTACTTAATTTGGCAGTTACAACATGCAATGGCTAATTTATATAGCGCCCCTCTTAATACAGAACACTCGAGTGAAACATACATTCAATATGCTGATTTTTGGAAAGTTGCACACACTTTTCCACTCCTTGCGAATGTACTCCTTATCTCCAATGATGACGACGTACTTGAGTTCGTCGTACTCGAAGTTACTGGCGCGGAGCGGCATGACAAGATTGCGCAGACCGATGACTGCGGAATGCGCGTCGGCAAACATGCACACGATCACGTGATTGCTGAAGACTGTCATGGCCGCCTGCTCTCGACTCTGTGCACAAGAAATCGTCGACCGACCTGTTATTTACACTGTACGCTGCAAAGTTTTTTCACTGTTTGTAGATTCAAAGACAAGAAGACAAAGAAGGAGAATACAGGAACAAATGTCTACTAGAAGACAAGAGGGCAATGAATCAGATTACACAGCAAGACCATAATGTGAATTATTGACCGGTGGAAAATAGTGGTTCTCACACAGAGCAGTTCCTACTAAACCACTCTATAACCTGTTATTATTATAATTGTTATTATTATTATTATTATTATTATTATATAGACAGACAGACAAACAGACGGATGAACAGAAGAAAGACAGACAGATAGACAGACAGATAGATAGACAGGCAGACAGAGACAGACATGTGCGACAGCATGCAGCGTAAGTGCAAAGCGCTTATAGTTATGTACAAAAAGTAATAGTTAAGGTAATCAAATTTGTATTGTCTGCTAGTGCAAGTATTAGTGCAATTATAATAGATTAAAGAGGCTACAATAGAATACACTTTTGCCACAGCACGATATGACCACAAAATGTGATGCAATATAACAGTATGACATAAACGACAGAATGCAAAATTCGCGTTTGCCACTAACAATGATGCACGAAGACATAGGCTGAGAGGGGCACCAGTGGAACATGCCCGTGGAGTCGAACTTCCTCGGATCGGATGATGGATCGGCCTGCAAGTCAAGCTTCCACTGGGTCGCATCCTTCATTACGAACGGCTGCAACTTTGCAGGATGTGTGGACTGATTGACCCTGCAACAAACCCACAGCTTATAACAGTACCGATTTTTTCCCAATCACAGATCATCAATCAATCAACTTCTATAGCACCACTATCATAATGCCCAGGGCACCAAATCCAAATAGAATTAGAGCCAAGTCAAGCCAGAAGATCAGTCCGAAACGGCGGGAGAGCAATCTAAGGGGAAAACAGTCCAGGTTGAAGTTCAAAGCGTATATCAGCATCATTCAAACTTACATAATAATGTCAAGAGAATCTGTTAATAAAAGCAATGAATGTGTTAAAATGGATATACCGGGTTTGCTGAACATGCCAATTGTTTGGAAGAGACCCAGTGTGTCATCAAAGCTCATAGCCTTGATGTTCACCAGAGCCTTGGTTTTCGTCTACACTGTCACTAAGGCAACCTCATTTTCTATATACAAATGAATCTGAATATAAAACTTCTTCCAAAACTTTCAAAACAAAAGCGGTTCCGCAAAGCCAAAGGGGCAGAAGATGGCAGAGTGGGTTACGCGCTGGAGCGGCAGGCTGACGGAGCGGGTTCAAGCCATGTTAGCGCCCCTAGTAGCTTTTACACAGGCAATGATGCCTTCTAAGCTACTTTAACCCCTTAACCGCGTATTTAACTGTAACTCAATGTAAAATGGACGGGTATATCCAGGATCCCCAGTTAAGGGGTTAAATCATGCTAAGTAAGAACCAGCAGGATCTCATGGCAAACTGCAATTGGTCAGTTCAAACAACAACCGTTGGAAGACTCACTTTCGACTCAGTGTATCCTTCTGCTGGTCTACGGATGGAACATCGGGCATCAATTTCTTGGGGCTTGACCTGCAATTTAAATTTTCTGGCGATAAGAATCAGATAATTTACGCATTTATACAATCGCCCTCAAAAGACACTATAAAGGATATACCAGTATATATATGTTAAAGATTAATTATGATTTTCATGAGGTATATATACTCTAGCATGCCATCAACTGATGCCATGTGAGCCAAGTGGCGCCATAGAAGCCAATGATCAGTCTAGATTAGTGAGAAGCATGGCAGTTTCATATGAAAGATAAAACACAGTTGATGTTGGTGAAGTTGTTCTGAGCTACCTGGATGGTGAGTTGCCAACACGATCAACCCCTCGCCTGTGCACTGGAGGTGACAGCTTCTTACCATTGAACGGCAGAAAGGGGACATTGGCTGAAACAACCACACAAAAGACATCCTATCCATCATCGTCGTCATCATCATCATTGCCATCATCAATAACAACAACAATATAATGTCATGTGACCTGCTGAGAGAAAAGGTACCATAAGTAGGGTCCACTTATGGTACCTTTTCTCCGAGCAGGTCACATGTATATATTCACATAATTACACACACATGCACACATACACACACACACACACACACACACACACACACAAACACACACTATACTGTTAGATTTCAGAACAAATGGAGAACAAACAATATACAATTT
The DNA here is from genome assembly GCA_018105865.1 of Metaphire vulgaris. Taxonomy (NCBI): domain Eukaryota; kingdom Metazoa; phylum Annelida; class Clitellata; order Crassiclitellata; family Megascolecidae; genus Metaphire; species Metaphire vulgaris. Next base: position 2,677,129 of record CM030840.1, read on the forward strand.
GAAAATCTCCGCATTAGCAAAGGCACGTAAACACTAAATCTGATTAACCCCTTAACTGGGCAACTATTTGTAACTCAATGTAAAATGAACGAGCGTAACTCAGGGCACCCAGTTAAGGGGTTAAGAATCAGTATAATTCAAAGAATCAGAGTAATTCAGCATCAACACTGAATACTAAACTCAATACCTTAATAATTACTGTACGGTCAGATTGGTAAAACTGGTGCTAAAGATAGAATCAATCAGTGTCATTCAGTGAAAAAACTTACATAGAGGACTTGATCAATCAAAAGTTCAATCAAAAAGAAAATCTTTGAGTATTTTTCAATCAAGCCCAAACAAAAAGGCACTGCATAGCACTCATACTACAAGAAGTCACTCTTTCAAAAGTCCTTTAAAAACGCAGCAAATAGTTGCTATAGGGGCACTATATATATAATGTCTTGTTACATTACCGGGACATTCCACATTCACATCATGAGCCCACTAATCACCACATTCAGTCATCCACAGAAAGGATAAGAAACCAGTCAGAAGCTATCTTGTATCATGGCTGGCTGGCTTTAAGACCATAAATTAAAAGCTCACCAGGGTCAAGAACTGACTGTTTTTCCTGACCGCATGGAGTAAAACCCTGCTTCTTTGCAACCACTAAAATTTAAAGACCAAATAAATCTTGCTTGTGCACAACAGTTCAGCATTGAAACACTAATCAATATAATATCTTCCCTTATATGACACGTCTAAGTGTAAAATGTACAGAAGTGTGCATTAGTACAGAAAATTCTGCAATCAACATATAATTAATCAAATTTTTCTAAACGATTCTTGACCATAACACACAAGAACAATCTTAATTTAACATTTTTTAAAATTTTTTATTTATTTATTTATTATTATTATTACTACATGACCAACATCATAAACAAAAATACATGTCTCAAGAAACTTAACTAACTTATACTAGAAAAGAATCAAAATTAACATGACTTTGAAAGGCTATGTATTTCATTCACTAACCGGCGGCCATCTTGCAACGACATTTTTTAATAACTTTGATGTCACTGCCGTCGCCATGACAGCTCCTGCAGTAGTAAAGGGCTCTTCCAGACAAAATACACACAAGCCAATTACACAATAATCAAGTTCAATTGAAACAACTAGGCTAATCCAGTCATTCTTTAGAGATCTCATTCACTGCAAAGATCAATCCAAATGCCAAACGATGAACATAATAAGCTTAGGGGAAACAGGAGTTAAGCATCTCAGACCTCTTGACGTCGTCCGCCGACTCGGCAAAAAAGAAGCCCTGCGTGTTGCCGTCGATCTTAATGTTCGAACCGGGGTTGATGCAGATGCTCCGCTCCGTTCCATCCTCGTTCCGCGATTCGATGGCAATCAACAGCAACTTCAGTTTCATGAAACAAAACCTGGCGTTAAAATTCAACAGTTGCATTAATATTAACGAGGTTCAAAGGTTAAGGTCGTCTGCCAATTTTCCAAGGTCCATTGTTAAAGGTTCACAGTTCATTCATAAAGCCATAAAGTGTCTATCATTTTAGATGTCACAGCATTTGCCATATGGGACCTAGACAAAATGTCATATTCTTATCTACTACAGACACTGTACAACTGTAAATTACACCAGCACAGCAGATTACAGTACATATCAGCTCACTTGCAGATCAGACATGCATTCTGGTAAATATTAAATAGATTGTAATGCCGCCAATTCAATTTCTAAGATGGGATAATCTCATAATTTGTGCACACAAGGTATATACATAATGTGACACACACACATGTGTCAAACACACACACTGACACGCACATTCGCGCAAACACATCATACATGCAATTTTTATGGGTTCAGGTCATGCAATATAGACTGATGAGAGTACATTTTTATTGATTTCAGAGTATAAAGTATTTATCAGAAAAATTAAATGGTACTTCCTACTGGTTATACAAGGATGCACAGTGACTGAATGAACTGGCACATATGTAAATAGACTAACATACTTTAATCTAATTACAAGTCTTTGTATTTACAACACAAGTCAAAGACCACAAGGGTTGAACAGATTAGAAATACATCACAATGAAAGCTCAAATTGAAATTCATTTAAAACACACTATCATATTTCTATTGTAAATCTTAAACATAATGCTGGCATATTTTAGGCAGCCATTTTGGCAACATTATTCTAAATAATACAATAGATCACGTAATCGATTCGTTCACGTAATCGGGTCCAATTGGTTGTACCCCCTCCATCTAAGACAGTGAAATATGGGGAGAGGTCTTTCACCCGGGGGAATCCCCTCCTCTGGAATTCGCTGCCCGACATTGTGACTAACGCGACTAGTCTAGAAATGTTTGCTACCAGACTAAAGACGCACTTGTTTAACATCTCATTTAAGTGCAATCTGTAAAGCGCTCTTGATCTTGGCCTGCTGTGACTATAGCGCTATATAAGTTGGCACATTAACTAACTAACTAACTAACTAGATCCTTATTGTAACATGAACCTCAGAACACTGAGTACTGGACCAAGGAAATGAAGCTGGGTATCATCAAATCTGCATATTTGCAAAATATCTCAGCAGACTATTATTATTATTATTATTATTAGTAGTAGTAGTAGTAGTAGTAGTAGTAGTAGTAGTAGTATTAAAAGTTAAGATTTATGTGGTAACTTATCCGATAGCAGACTACTGTGTGAACACATTACATTGTTAGTTATTAACTTGAGACTGTGAGAATCAGAAACATTGATGGTGTAAGCCAGAGAGAGACTCAATTAAATTTATGAAGGACCAAATTTTTTAATGACTAGTGTAGTAGAGCCAGGTGTCTTTAAAAAATAGGTAACATGTAATAGAAAACCGCTAAGCTGTAAACAAGTAAAGATATTTTAAAATTGTGTAGGTATTATAATAATAATAACATACTGCTACTACTACTACTACTACTACTACTACTACTACTACTACTACTACTACTACTACTACTACTACTGCCAATAATAATAATAATAATAATAATAATAATAATAATAATAATAATAATAACAACAACAACAACAACAAAGTTTAAAGTGGTTCAGGAGGGTTTTCCCTGTGTGAGAACCACTATTAGAAAGTGATTTATCATTTGTGTATCTTAGTGGGCCATTTCATACCCCTTGGCAAGTTGCACCTGCCCCCGTGGGCCACCATTTGAACAAGCCTGGTGCAAGCTACACAATAACTGAGAACAATGGAGTCAAATGTGTGTGCAAAAGTCAGTACCTGACTTCAGTATAACACATCAACAACAACTACCGTAAGTACTGGCTATATCTGAATAACATGCAAGATCTAAAGATTTTGAAACAGAAATCTCGTCTAAAACATGAGGCGGCTTACTCTGCGCATTCTGGAAAGGACATTCCGAGGAAAGCCTGCGACAGGTAATCGGTGTACATCTCCATCCCCGTTCCACGCATGTAGTCGTTCTGCCATTGTGGCATATCGGGAGACTGACAACAGAGATGACACACACACACACACACACAAGACTATTTATAATGTGTCGATAACAACGGTGGATCAAAAATTATTAAGAATTGCAAGGGAATATTTGTCAAGAAACAGCACAAAAGTTCAATCATGCTTGTTAATAGCACATGGAGCAGCCCAGGAATTCTGACAAGATTATATTTAAAGCAAACTGGGATAACTACCTGTTTCTGGATGGCACTATACAATCAATAGAGTTAAAGTTCTTTTATCTATTATATTATGTAACATATTGGACCATTTCAAATATCAGAATTTTATGGACCATATTCATTTTAATTTAAGTGTCAAAATTCCCTGTGAAATAGTACACAAAAGTGATGCATCAGATGATACAAAAATCAAGAACATACTGCACTGAACTGATGCTGGTTCAATGTCATTTCATCAAGTTACCATAAAAGTTTTCAAAGTTACTTTTAATCTGTGGTACACTGTGCTCATTTCACTAAGTACAAGAGTACATACATTATATCAGTGTAAAAAAAAAAACACCCATCAATAGCAATGCATGATTGATCAGCAGACAGGCTGGGATAAAAACAACCAGAAGAAAAACAAAATCAATGACAACTGGTAAGTATGATGACCAGTAACATATATGACAACTATCAGTCTAAACTATATTATACTAAACAACAATTAAAGATCAAGATGCACACATAAAGCAAGGAAAATAAAACAAACTTGCAAAATATTACTTACACTACATCACAATCTACACAATTTTTTTTAGCAGATGTCCTAAGCAAAAAGGTTATAAATTTTTATTTCAATATCCCCGGATGTTTTCGATGCCCACAAAAGCCAAACTATATTAAGTTTTTATTTGGCGTGAATGGTTGATGGTGGAAATGTCAAAAATTAGATTCTCATATTTTTTCAAAAGAATATCACAAGTCAGTCAAGACTGGCACAAAAATTATTATTATTATTATTATTATTATTATTATTATTATTATTATTATTATTATTATTATTATTATAGAGAGAGAGAGAGAGAGAGAGAGAGAGAGAGAGAGAGAGAGAGAGAGAGAGAGAGAGAGAGAGAGAGAGAGAGAGAGAGAGAGAGAGAGAGAGAGAGTCAGTGGCCTATTGCAGTTCACACTAACATTGAGGCATCCAAGATTTGCATCCAGAAGTCTTAATTAATGAACCACGCAATTAAGAGACTTCTATAGCGCCATTCGAATCATACACTTGGTTGTACTTATTCAACGATCAGGTCAAATACTTTGAACTGACAACGCAAGAAACACAAATGCCGCAATCCGCAAGAAACCAGTCAGTTGAGAAGAGAGGATGATCTAGAATACAGATTCGGCCTCCAGTTGGGGTCGGGCCAAACCAGCTAGAAGTTTGGCCCAACAGCCCCTTACAAATCAAATCTTGCCTAGAAAACTAATTAATCTTAGCGTAAAATAACTTTTCATTCCAACACAACATGGCACAAACGCATCAAACCATTAAAACGAAATCCACGTTATGCATTCTGCACTACTACAACCAGGCTACACAATGAAACCAAGCCTCATATCTTCATTCAACCAATATACATTCACTCACAGACATCACAACCACCAGCAAATTTCTATCTTAACAAATTTACTATTAACTATAAAACATACAAAATAATTACCCTCATATTTGTTATTATACTTACCTATTGATGTAATAATTTGCTTGCCCATTCTCTTATTCCACCCATCTAACATCATCACCATTGTCATCATCACTGCCACCACCACCACCACCACCACCACCACCACCACCACCACCACCACCACCACCACCACCACCACCACCACCACCACCACCACCACCACCACCACCATCATCATCACATCTATGCTTATTAATTGCAATTTGCAAACAATAATGTTTGCATTTTGTGCAATTTTTTTTGTCTTTTCATCAGATAGCACTAAATCAATAGCATTTTTAGTTGACTAGAAAACTTTGATCTGATCGTGGAGAGTGGAGATAGCATGTCTCTGGCGTTCACTTGTCCAACAGGACGGCTCGGACATCGATATCGTCCGCGCAGTGCTTTAGGCTGATGACTACTAGTGCACTAGTATCAAAGTGCTATGTAAACTGTCAATTTCCATCCTGCCATTTGCATAATGCTGCAATGCAAAAGTCTACACCAATCTACGTTAAATCATGCTACAATCTCCTCTGGTACAAAGCCTCTCTAACTGCAACAGAAATGGCAGCATTGATTTCAAATATTGAGCTTGGCCGGACTGCAATGCTTTATAAACTAGGAAACTAGTCTTGAATATAATTATCTGTTCAACAGGCAGCCAGCAAAACTTGCAAAGAACAGGTTTTTACTTCTTGGAGCACAATTAATCTTAGTAAATTTCAAGACACAATTTCCGTTAAATTCGACATCATTTCAGTCACTCCAGGTGAGTCTGTCCGCAACCGAGGTGTAATATTTGATAGAAACATGTCGCTTAATGATCATGTATATAAGCCTTATATAACCAAAATTTTCACAACGAAATTCAAAAACCTTGCTAAAATATAACTGTGACCATTGTGTTTTGCCCTCTGGAAAAATTCTGTGGGCGCCCATGGCTTTGGTTGATAATTAATTACCAGTAATCAAAGCCTGTGCTAAACCTTGACCATCTTAACTAATTAGAAAATGACTAACAACACAATTAAGACAACACCCAAACTACACTAATTAAAGCCATCACACACTAAAGCCTCTAAACATTACATCCAATTTAGCCAAGCAAAATCCAACTAATATTTCTAGTTCTTCCTTCAGAACTTCCTTCTATCTTTCTAGTGTCAATTCCGATCTTCCTCACTTTCATAACTCTCTTCCTACTATTGCTGTTTTCATGCCAGCTAACACAATACACTATGTCTAATCTGCCAAGCTAAATTCATAAATTAAAAACTTACCACATTCTCCTAATGAAGAAAAACACACACACATACATGAAACAGCTCCTTAATGTATCAGCACTATTTTAAGACAAATGCATAATCAAAGTTTTGCTTAACTTAATTCAAGATTTTGCATAACATTTTCAAATAAACCACATCTGCATAAAGTGTGAGCTTATTATGAGTCTCAGCGTATAACCATGTCAGTTTCTTTCCACAGTTATCCAAGACAATTAACTACCTCAATATCTTAAAATTTCATGTTAGACGTAACTTCATTCATTAGGAATTGATCATTAATTTAAAAAAAAAACATAAATCTACTAAGATAAAACATAGCAATGATGCATTGAACAATTAATGAAAGCATACAACATACTCAGCATATCTAATATATTTAAAACATGGATAATAAAATCATCTTTAAACACCAAAACAGTGAACTCTTTCGGATCATGATTTTGAGCGGCTTTGGAAAAGTTTCAGTATTAACTTATCATCGCATTGCTTATAAGAATGCAATGTCAATTTGAGACTTTCTTCTAATGCAGTTATATTCAGCTTTTAATTACATTAAGCACTAAATGACTGTATATTAATTATCAAATGATAATCTATAGGGGCAAATTTTCCCTTGGATACTTTCATCAAGTTGCTTAAAATACGCTAGAATGTCACTGTAGCGTACTTAGCGGGTCCGTAAAATTTAGTACGTTACATTTGAGGTGTACGCTATATCCAAAACCATCCAAAATGATAGCGCATCACAAGGGACCGTACATTGTGGTAATTTATAACCAAGTATATGTCCAAACCAAGTCCATTATAATGAAGTTCTACTGCAACTGATGTCTATGTCAGCAAAAGTGTCAACCTTCAGATCGGACATGTAAGCTGAAGATAGAAATATTATTTTTGGTGACAAGCTTTGTCTGTACAGAACTGAGTAAAACAGTGCACCAGCAATCATATTAGAGTCATAATCCACAGATGCAATGTACTCACAACTTTGTATGATCTCATTGTAAAGAGATTTGCAAGAAGAGTCGAGAAGCCGGGAGCCAGACAGCTCTGCGCGATGAAGCCGAGCTTCAACTCGGCCAGGCAGACTGCATCGTCTCCACGCTTCCAGTCCCAGCTGGGAATGTTCAGCAAATACGACTACAAAGAACATGTCACACTGATAGAGAGAGAGAGAGAGAGAGAGAGAGAGAGAGAGAGAGAGACAGACAGAGAGAGAGACAGAGACAGAGAGACAGAGAGAGACAGAGACAGAGAAAGAGAGAGAAAGAGAGAGAAAGAGAGAGAAAGAGAGAGAGAGAGTTGTTATTAATCAAAGAAAGACATGATAATATATCCTCTTTGAAACATTTATACGCCCAAATAAAGTGCAATTGCTCCAACATAATCAAGCCTATCAACATTAGCATAATTTTGAACAATAGCTAGTAGCTTTTAATCTTATTTCCAGCTAAATATATTTTTTGCGTCGTTTTGTCGTGCGCCGTTTTGTCGTGCGCCATTTTGTCAGGGTGCCTACGTACACAACCATCGAAGAAATAAAAACTACTGGCAACAAATTGATAATGAATCAATGAATGCCAGTCAAGAGAAATGCTTCAGTCACCTCTGCGCGCAAAATGAGTGCAGGAGCGAGAAGAGTGCAGTCTCCGATCAAAGAAATAAAAATCACTGGCAACATATCACAATCGCAATCACAACTGATAATCACGAATCAATGAACGCCAGTCAAGAGAAACTCTTTAAAAAATCATCACCATGCTCAAAATGAGTGCAGGAGTGAGAAGAGCAAGTGCATCGCGGTCCACTTACCTTACCTTGTTGTACCTTAATTAATTACCTTACCGGGTTGTACCTTAATGAAGTTGTACCTTAATTAAGTACCTTACCTTGTTGTACCTTAATGAAGTTGTACCTTAATGAAGTACCTTACCTTGTTGTGGTACTGCAGCAGCTGAATAATGATTTTAACATCATCGTGATAATTTTTGATGGATATCACTCTGAGGACGTTGGCAGCATCCTCTGCATCTGGATCTTCGCAGTATTTATTAGCCAGGATGAGGCAAGCGTCTGCCTCTTTCACCTGAAGACATCAATCAATCCATGACCAACAGTTACCTCTGTACACAGAAGGTAAAGCTGTTGCCCCTAGGTATCAACTTATATCATCCTATGTGTGTGTGCCTCAGACAAGGACATCGGTTGGGTCCACCCATGGGTTGGGTCATAAATTATTTTTCCATGTTAATGGCGGGTTGGGTTGGGTAAGAAAATAAGTCATGGTTCAAGAAATTGTAATGCATTACGGTGCAGGTTGAGTTGGGTTGGGTCAAGTAAACCTATTGCTTTCTCTTGGGTTGGGTCTGAATCATGATGCGTTGGGTTGGGTTTTCAAAATGGACTCGTGTCCATGTCTGGTGTGCTTAAACATGCAGCTGCACACAATAGCAGTGGATACTTTTACAAAATAATGACAGCGTGATGTCATATGATACATATAGATACAATGTTTTTCAATTATCGCGGTATGAAATATTGAATATAATGGTAGAACTCTACTAAGGCATCATATGAATCTCGATTGCATAAATAGTTAATCAAATTGATGGCATAATGAGATCAAAGCAGAGGCAGATATATGGAAGTCCTTGTCTTCATAAGGACAGTATATAAATTCCGTTATAATGAAGTCCAAGAATAAAATTTCACAGATAAACATCTTACAATATATTGTATATCCTATATATTATTTTATTCTTGCTTTTAGAACCATAAATCAAATGGAAACATAGAGAGTGCACATAGGCATATTAGTGTAACAGGCCATTATAATTATTACTATTACTATTATAACTTATATTATATAATTATTTATTACAATTATTACTATTATTATTATTACAAAGATTAGATTTATGTAGTAATTCATTAAAAAAATGGTGTCTGTGAAACTCAAACTAACAAAAATCATGAAATTGTGTATAATGTTTGATGTTTAAATAATAATTATTATAATTCAATACGATCAGCATAATCATTATATGGTAATCATTGCAGCGTTGGGAAGAAGCAGATACCAAATGAGAACATAGTTCCCATTGATAGGTATCGTTAACCCCTTAACCGTGTATTTAACTGTAACTCAATGTAAAATGGGCAGATATATCCGGGATCCCCAGTTAAGGGGTTAAGTAAAGTATGTCTATATAGATAGAAAATGACAGTAGGCATTAAAATATTGATATCAGGTCAGCAGGTTAATCAAGCTCATAGCTTAATCATTCAATTAATAGATTATTTCTTTATTATCTATTAAACAGGATATAATTTTAGGTTAATTTTAAACATATATAAATTTGATATAGTGGTTAGACATATATTGGCTATGAAGAATCACTAGGAGAAAAACTGATAAAGTGATGTTTTCAAGAATTTTGGAAGGATGGTCATAGCTCCAGACTTCTCAATGGACCCAAAGTTGAGAACAGGTTCAGTTAAAAGTCACAGCATGATAATCTTCATATAATCATGCTTTTCTATGGTTGTGGCTAGTCACTCCTGAAATGAGTTATGCCAGTGAAGGTCAACAGGAGTGCAGACTGGTCATGAATATTGCATGACCAGTCCCCATAGTCCGGTCCAAAGCCGATGAAGGCACAGACAGCTATAGATAGAAGCAGTGGCTTAGTCAAGTCACGGAATGAATTGATCTCCGACGAGAAGGTATAATATCCAAATCAAACAAACAATATGGAAATCAATGCTGCAGTAACAAACATGACAACTTTTAATCAATATACAGGGTGGCACAAAAAATCCGGACTAGTCACATTTAGGTTTGCATTTAATATAGTCCGTTTTTTGTGCCACCCTGTAATATGCCTACAGATACATAATCATGCACAAATAGTGAAGATGATGATAAAGACAACAGAGGTGAATGGGAAACCAAATGGCCGTAAATGTTACCCTCTACAGTGTATAGCAGCAGCTGAAGTTGATCGGTTTTTCCCAAATTCTCAGGAAAATAAAGACAATACATCTTCTTAGCACATTCAAAACTTCAACAGAAACAAATAAAAAAACTGGTAAACATAACAACATAAGGAAAAAGAAAAAAAGAAAAAATCTTCTTTCTTTATAAAGAGTAAATAGTGCCTAGTGTATTTATTAAAAGACTTAGATCAGAGATCAGATTGTGATGCTGTGTTCAGTGAATCTGTAAGTTTACATTAAACATTAAACAGTTACTCCCAAGTGTTACACTTCTGTGAGATAGCTACACGTAAGAATTACAGTTCAGTACAGTACAGTCCTGCATCGTTGTTTCTGGAATCCAGACAATCTATCATTGCAAAATTAAAAATTCACTAATGACTTCTATATGCAATTGCCCTTCTATAACACACATACTCATATAATATATGTTTATGTGATGATTAAATATGATTCATATATAACAATCACATAAACAAAAGGCAACTAAGATTTCAAACAAGAAGTCACATGTGTGTATATATATACATATCTTGATTGATTGATTGATTGACTGATTGATTGCCTTTTCAAATCAGTACTCAAAACAACAATAATATTTCAAGTGTATTTGAAGAGAGCAACATAGAGAATACATTTGCGACCTTGAGCAAAACATCAACAAACATTAGTATATAAATAAATAAATATATATAAAATATATATATTTATTTATTTATTTATATGCACATATCTATGTTGTTCATATCATCCAATGAAACCCAACGTTTCATACTAGCACTCTCGACCAGCCAGTCATGCCTTCTTCCAAAATGCAAATAACTCACGCTTACGAAATAAGTGCCACAGACATGTCAGCATGTTAACATCAGCGCTTCTTCACAGCTGCAAGACTCACATTGACTCTGTGAAGGTCGTTGGCGTCCATGACGGTTCCCTGGAAGAATTTCACTTGTGTGAAATGTCTCTTGTAGAGACTCTGCAGTTCTAAATCCGGTTCTTTTCTACAAATAATCAAACACACGTAGTACAATAACAGTCAGTATTTGGGAGTCTATGGCTTATCCACCATGGACTGTCTTGCCTGTTTGTCAGGCCGGATACCCTGGATTTGACCTGGACCTTTAATGATTTTGATTTGGTGTGCCATCAGTTGATGCTTCTGTGCATTATGAAGTGGCGCTATAGAAGTTTAAGATTAGACTAGATTAAATTCTATTAATTGAGAAATCCTACATAACCACCGAAAATCCAGTTATTATTATTATTATTATTATTGTTATTATTATTATTATTGTTGTTGTTGTTGTTGTTGTTGTTGTTGTTGTAAGCACATTCATTTATAAACCGTCATTTATTTTATTAGAATACATTTATTAACAATTTAATAGTCATACAATGCTACTTTAGAACTGGTTTTGCTTAATCAAGATTTATTTGACTCCAAAATAGAAAATGAATTGAAACATGAAAAGCATAATAAGACATTCTGACACTTGCACTTCTTTTCTAAATTCTTTCTAATGTGACTTATTGACAGCATTTATAAAACAAAGCATTTGACTTCGACCAATATTTGTCATGACCGTCAATCTCGTAAATGCTTTAACAGCACTGCACAACATAGTGAAGACAATAGACAACGCATAATGAATACAAGTGCAATGCCACAGCTTTAGTGCGACAACTGCCAACCCAGTTTGCATGGATCTAGATGACAATAAACTTATTCCCATGGATCCATTCCAAGAAAAACAAATTTAAAGCAGAAATAAGACTTGCATTGCCTCAACAAAGACGTTTTACTACCAGACAGAGAGAAAAGTTGAGGCCGGGGGGGGGGGGGGTCAGCAAAGTGCAGCTTTTGTCTTAAGATCGAAATTGCGAAGAATTATCCGTTGGGCAAAGAACTGGAACATACCTATTCATGATTACAAGTTCAACGTCTACATCTTCGCGGTCTTTGTGCAAGAAATCGGACATAAAGTTGGAGACTGATTCGTATGTTATATGACCACACAAAACTATGTGTCTGAAAGAAAATAAAACAATGCTAAACTTGCACCATATGTATACATATACACAGTGTATATATGTGTATATATATATATGTATATATATATACAGCATATATCCAGTGTACACACACACACACACACGTACACATACACAAGCAACTGACAAGCACTGGATTCTATAAATAGTCTCTTGAATAATCATAACATATAGTATTCAGTATTCATGTACAGAGGATTATCATTTTCAGAAAGAGGGGTCAAATGACTTCAACCCAAAAATTTCTACATTCAGTAAGGGATGTACCGCTAAAAGCAGAATTGTTACTCCCACTGGTGGGTTGGTTTTAGGCAGTGGCGTCAAATCCCACCAACCCTTCCCCCCCCCCCCGTGCAAATCAAAATTTGGCTAACTCAAGTGCACATTAAATAAGTGCATAGTCTATTTAATAGCACATGTGCTGAGTCCAGTCACAATGCAGTGCAATACAAGTCATCTGTTCAAAGTGTACGTCTCAATCAGGAGAACACAATAACAGCAATAACACTTTATACAACAACACTTATTTAACATTTCTTATAAGTGACTCCTTAGTAAAGCGCTCTTGACTTTAGCTCCAGTTATGTTACTGCACTATATAAATAGTCGTAGATAATAATAACAACAATAATAATAATAATAATAATAATAATAATAATAATAATAATAACAGCGTTCTGTATTCTATCGTGCACGTAGCAGGTTTTGATTGTAGTGCAAATTCATTCGCTGTCCAGAAATCGTCATTTGCCATCTAACAAATCATCAACTGAGAACCCGGCACAACAGATATCCCTTCATTATTACAGTCAAATCCAGTCATTACGTCAAGAAAATCCCATCAAGTCAGTCTCTGATGAGTAATACAGCAGCAATCAACCAATTCAAGGCTATGAAATGCAGACCTCAAGAACAAAGTAAACCTGGAGGGACTGAAGCAAGATGCAGTGCAGTAAATTTCAAATAAAAATCAAGGATTGGCTTTCAGCTAAATAGTTGGACAACCCTGTCTTAAATTATGACAAAATTATGTAGAAGAAATTTGAAAAACTTGTTAAATTTTCTCCCCAAACTAGAAAAGATGTAGCACAATAAATATGCAATAAAATGTAAAGCCCCATTCAGAATCTCTAGGCATTGCTTTATAGAATTTATTACATCTACTATCATCACTGCTACCAAAACCAGGACCTTAGCTGCTGCCAATATCAACACCAAATGCACAGCCTAAAAACCAGTACAAGTTACTCTTCCAAGTAGCAAGTACGGTAACAACTACAGTACTGAACTTTAAGGCTTGTTAAAACATTGCAATCACAACAAAGAACATACATCAATGGTGTATTTTTTCATTAATGATACTATTCTACGATTGATGTACAGAAGGCTATAGACATGCAAAAATTCTATTTCTAAGATTAAGATTACATTTGTTATTAAGAGTTTCAAAGAAATTGATTACATAGCAAATGCGTGGTAAGAGTTTATGAAGATATTGATATGTAAATAGCTTCTGAGTGATTCTTCAGAAAAGGTGCTATATAAACATTCTGCTACATTACATTACATCCATTACCAGTTTATGCCCCAACTGCAAGCAGAATCAAACTAAGGTGAATACAATGGAGGAGTGTACCAGTTGACATCAAAGAGATCATAGTACATATTCCAGCGTTGGAGTTGTGAAATTTGAGCTGGAGAGGGGGTTGAGGACTGAAATTCAACGAATGGCAGAAACTGCATGTACCGGATATGCGACTTTTGGGAGGGTTGCAAAGCTAGCTGGGGGGGATTCAACCCCGCCAACCCCCCCCCCCCCAAACCGCCCCCCAGCAACTCCAACCCTGACATATTCTGCTCAATAAAGGACCCACTAATCACAAACTTGAAACGCTACAACACGAACAGAATCAAGAAAGTGACAAATGCCAGATATCAAAGATTGCACCAAGGCAAGCACTTGTACGGCTCAAAGAGACACTACTATCTCACACACACTCACACAAAGGCAAACACTACTGTACCGGGTACGCTAATCACATAAATGGCAAAACCAACGCCGAAAGGATTAAATCTTTACACTAATCGATTCCAGCTAATTTCCTCAAATAAAAGCCAGTGAGACTTCAACCAAGATCAGATGACAATCGATATAGAGACTGCAAAGAAATACAATGCCAGCTCTTCCTTCAATCAATACAGAGGTTTGACAACGCGATACGCACGCACACATGGCACGAACGCCTCGTGAAACCAATCTCGGCCGGGCCACACCCGGCATCTGGGGCCAAACGACGGCCAAGCACATTCGGACATCGAGTCCGGCACTGCGCAAGCGCTTCGCCTATTTCCGTTCCCGCGGAATCCCATCATTTTCCCGACCGGTCAAGGAAATCCAGTCTTTCTGGTCAAGTACTGATCGAGACTTTTGCCTGGTTAAGAGTCTCTCGCGTAGTCTAAGTCTTATGAATGATGATGAACCGAATGAAATTTGCCAACCCGGCATGACTTCAAAGGTTCATTCAACATTCAAAAGTGACCGGAAAATTTTCCATAGAAAGATCAAGAGATAATTTGAAAAAAATGTTCAGCACTAAAAGAATATAATGCATCATTAAATAATCAATCTAGCAATTCTCAATAATACTAAAATGTTCTTATTGATTAATGAACTGCTATATTCAGAATATAGCACTATACAGAATGCTGCTGTCTGGTAGGCATGGGAACAGATCCGAGGTTGGATCAGTCATGTGTTTTGCTGGTTTTGAACAGTACAGGGTGGTGGGGAAAAATGGACTATATTAAATGCAAACCTAAATGTGACCAGTCCGGTTTTTTGTGCCACCCTGTATTAAAAAAAAATTGTGTTTGTTAGTGTCTTAGTGTTAGTTATAGCCATAGTGTCTTTCACTAACAATTCATCAACCTGGTAATCATCCTCAAATGAAATTGAAGGCACAAGATATAGATGACTAACTGATCTATCAACTGACAGATTCACAATCAATATGAAATATTGATGATCTGCTTGGTAAAGCATGCACTCGTTTTGCACTAGAACCATTCCGAACAATGAAACTACATGGCCAAGATATTGCACAATACAAGGTCAACTAAAAAAGAACAATCAAAGTGCAATCAAACAGACAAAAACCAATCAACAGCAGTTCACATTTCTACAGATAATTTTCTCTCCTCACTTCTTTCCGTGTTCCTTCTTGAACGCGCCTCCGTACTTGCTTCTGCTGCTAAGGATCTCGGTAATTTCGGGAACGGAGCTCGCAAACATCGCCTGGAATCGGAAACACCAACATCGATTGCATATTGACAACATATTACACTCATGAACCAGGCAAAATATAATGGTGCATCAGGTAAAAAATACAGGTGGCACTAAGTTTTTTTATCATGACCTCAAAGAGCTGCACAGCATTTCTGCACGACTGTTTGGCTATTACGACAATATCATAGCCACACAAACCGGGGAAGATGCAAACGTACCACCTATCATGTAAACACTACAGCTGTTGACCAAGTGATATTCCTGCAATAAGTAAGTAAGTAAGCAAAACGAAATTTCTATAGCACTGCTCGAAAGCTTGGTGCAGCTTATTCACGAGAGCTCAATCTGGGTAAAATCCATAGTCCATAATCCGTAGTCCGTGGTGGTCAAGCAGTGTTTATTCTAGGCCTGTTTTGGGGGAATTCCCCCCCCCCCAAGTTTTAAAATTCCCCCAAAATTTTGTATATGCTGGCTTGGGGGATGGAAATCCCCCTCCCAAAGCATGGAGAAACAAATCTTGTCCCCCCAAACATTTAAAACTCCCCCCAATGTCAAGGTGGCTAGAATAAACACTGGTGGTCAAGGTTGTAGATCCAGGTAGGCATGGAAGGAATTAAAAGATGCACTGGTCAGTTTCAATACCAACATCATTCTGAAGTTCAATTTGTGGCAAATAAGAACTAATGCAATGAAACCTAAGTAAGTAAGTAAGTAAGTAAGTAAGTAAGTAAAATCTTGTGAATCTATATAGTGCTTTCACGTAAGTAGCACTGCAGTTGCTGCTTATTTTTAGATGCTTAGCTTAAATTTGAAATAGCTATAGTCAAAACGCTACAAGTCAGCATGAGAATATCTTATTAATTAAAGAGGCCATTTGTGTGACTGTATTATGATAGGTTTGGTCACTGGTCCGAGGCGTGCTTGGAAATAAGCATCTAGGGCTTTGAAGGCTGGATAGACATTCCCTAGATATTGAAAATGTCTGGCTATGACACTGAATAATTTTGACGAATACCAGGTAACTGGATATCTCAGATGTTTTATGTATAGCTATAGTGGTGCTGATGTACTACTACAATGGCGCTAAAGAATACTACTACTACTACTACTACTACTACTACTACTACTACTACTACTACTACTACTACTACTACTACAACTACTACTACTACTACTACTACTACTACTACTACTTGGCAATTAAAGCTCTAAAAATCTCAAGAGCAATTGGCTAACAGTGGCATCAATCCCGTGAGGGTCCTTGGGTCCAGACACTCACAAAAATTTGGTTATGAGGGTCCATAAGGCATTGGACCCTCACAGAAATCTGAATAAATCTATATTATACTGTTACAAGTACAATTATTTCATAAAATGTTGTTCTGGGTAGATAATAGATACAATCAGCAAATGGTATTTTGGAACATTTATAAGTAATAAGAATTTTGCTAAAAGAGTGCATGGTGCACTCCCTCAGCATAGCATAAGCTAGTGCAACAACAGGTGGACCCTCACAACTTTTACTACAGATTGACGCCACTGTTGGCCAATGACCCATATTATATTACCCATTTCTGCACAGAACAAATAACTAACAAATCAAAACCTCCCAGTTGAAACTTAACCCCTTAACTGGGGATCCCGGATATATCCGACCATTTTACATTGAGTTACAGTTAAATACACAGTTAAGGGGTTAACCTCATACACAAAATCCTACAGGACAATTTCCAATCATTTTCTTACAGCTCTGTGCAATTACAATGGGACAAGCATTATCCCGCATGATAACAGCCCGCTAATTTGACATACCAGAGATATCAGAATGAAGAAGACCATGAAGAACCGACCGAGCCTCGTCTTGCACGCTATATCGCCGTAGCCAACGGTCGACATGGTAACGAGAGTAAAGTAGACGTACTCCCAGTACGTCCGTGGATCCAATTCCTCTTCCATGCCGAACAAATTGTCGGAGTTTTCCAGCTGCAATTACAGGATTCAAGTCAAGATTACTCCAGCCTGGCTTTACAAGTGAAAGCAGCCTCCGCCAAAGGAAGAAAAATGAACCTTTGCCAACAAGCCGATTAATCAATCAGTCAACCAACCAATCAATCAATCAACCAATCAATCAATAGTAAAACTTCCTTGGCATATCATAATAATGCATCTGCATCAGTCTGCCTGGCTGGATACCCTAGATTTTGGCCTGGATCTTTAATTATTTGGATTTGGTGTGCCATAGGTTGATGCTCCTGTGCATTATGAAGTGGCACTATAGAAGTTTAAGATTACATTAGATTAGATCTAAGAGTAGCCTTGGAGCGAATATTGCAGTAAAAAAGTCAAGTTCATGATATTAATATCTTAGTTGAAAGTCCAGAGGCCAGTCCATAACCAGGCACACAGCATGAGGAAAATACATGATGCAGACAGGTCTGCAAATATTTTACAATGGACTGTGAACTAACAATACACACAGAAATATGACAAAACAATCAAAGAACACTACTGCTCAGTGCAAGCATTACAGCCATTGACGCAAACTTTGATGAAAATGTTGGGGGGGGGGAACCCTATACCTTCCCCCTTCCCTATTGTAGCCTCTCAAAAAGTGGGAGGGCTTAAGCCTAGGTGACTAAGAGGAGTGTAAGCCTATGGTAACAGTATTGCCATTTTTTCAACATTGTTGCATCATGTTTGGATATCAGAAAGAATGACAAGTGTCAAGTGACATTTGACTGACAAACAAACAAAACACAGAAAAGATGCACATCTTGAGGTCAAGTCTGGTATCTAGTGAGCAGTGGTATCCGGACGATTCATTTCAGGACGTTTCATCTCAGGACGTTTCATCAGGAGGACTATTCATCTTAGGACTATTCATCTTGGATAAAGTTATAAGGGTTAGGGCAATGAATAGATGAATAGTCCTGAGATGAAACGTCCTGAGATGAAACATCCTGAGATGAAACATCCTGAGATGAAACGTCTTGAGATGAAACGTCTTGAGATGAAACGTCCTGAATTTGTGAGCAGTACAGAGGATAACAAAAGGTACCGATGTGATCACTCAAATGCCTACCAAATGGATGATTCCAGCGCCAGCGAACCACATACTAATGAAGGTAGAGACGAGTTGGCAGAGACGGATGCTGTTAGACGTTTTCAGAATGTTTAGATACTGCAGCACATCGGGAATCGTGGTCAGTCGAATGACGCGAGTAAACCGCAGGCCTGAGATCAAACGACAATCTCACGCAACTGGTTACCATTGAAATAATACTAAACTCCTTCTAACAGTCATTAGTTGCTAATCACAAATTTCACAAAATTAGACGACTAATTAAATGCAGTGCTTTCCAACCTGTGCGCCGCGGCACACAACTGTGCCGCAGCAACGGCAGAAGTGTGCCGTGGAAAAATATTGGAAAATGGTAAAATAATTATAATGGTGCTGTATTAACTGTTAATTAAAGGTTGAATTGTATCTCTTCAAAATACAGTCAAGCAAGAAAGAGTGATGCAGATTACAAAGAAAATATGTACCCGATACTTATGAAGAACTGTAGTCAATATGACACTGTTGCCCTGGTGGCGTAATTGGTTAGCGCCCCGTACTTATAGACTAGACTGGAGTGTAATATATAGTACCAGTAGGCCTATCAAATGCATCTTTTAAAAATGAAATGTGTGCATTTCGGTTGCAGTGTGCCGTTGACTGTATGTTTCTTGGATAGTGTGCCGCGGCTGGAAAAAGTTTGGGAAGCACTGAAATAATGTATTTTAAAAAACAACTAAAAGCATTACTTGTCCAGAATCATATCTGCATGTTTGTTTGATGCACAAATCTCAGAAGAGAATATTGAAAAACATAAATAGAAATGCTAACTACTAAAATCTATTGGCATTTATTGACAAAAGGCTTCACAAACTGGCTCTGATTAACGTACATGTAGCTGCGGCCAAAAAGGTACCGGTATTATTGATTCATAATGTTCTCCTCGGCATTAGAAATTTGGTCATCAAAAGAAATGAGAGTAGTGCACTGGATAGCCATGCAAAATGGCTAATCTACCATGGCATATGGCTCACACACACACACACACACACACACACACACACACACACACACACACACACACACACACGTGCGCGCCGCACACATGTACATGTACACACCAACATCCATACACACACAGGAAGATTAAAGAAATTCCAGCTATACTTGTAATGCCTACCGAGCCAATTTCGATCGAGATATATTGCCACGAAAGATGGCGGAATTGTTAAAAAATCGACCCACGAGTGCATCTCCATCAGAAATGACAATTTTTCAGCAGCGGCAACAAACTAAAATGCAGAAACAGCCGGCAGTCATTGGATTTCAATGCTATGATCAAAAAGCTTACCGTAACTCCTTCCTTTAAAACCCTTTTCAAATTAAAAGATAGCTAGTAGCATCAGTACAGTGAAATTGGCATTCTCCATTAACCCCTTAACTGGGCAACTATTTGTAACTCAATGTAAAATGGACGAGCGTTACTCGGGGCACCCAGTTAAGGGGTTAATGCCTTATTCCTATCCAAAGCCCTGATGCTTGGAGTCTGCATAATCAGATGACACAGGGCAGACCCTCCTGAACCACTTTAAATTTTGTTATATTATGTTACGCTATGTTATGTTATATTATATTACAGTGTATTATATTACATTATATTATATATTCATCACCATCATCAGTGTTTCTGTCTTTTGACAGGTCCAGGTATCCAGTTCTCCCACTCCGATCGATTGCTTGCTTCTTCTTTGAGTTCTTGATATCCTTTATCCATCATCCTCTCCAACATCATCTTTCTCGGTCTACCTCTTGCTCTCTTCCCCTCCATTTTTCCTTCGATTATTGTTCTTAGTATAGAGTCATGCCGGAGGACATGTCCCATCCAATTTCTCTGCCTTTTCCGGATTGTATCTATCAGGCTTCTGTCTTCCTCTATCTCCTTCATGACTTCCTCGTTTGTCTTAAGTTCTGTGTATTTTCATTTCTAATAATATTATATAATATTATTTAATATTATACATATCATATTATATAAATATTAGATCAATCATGCCATATGTCCGCTTTGGTGCTGTATTCAAATTAAGTGTCTTCATAGGCACCACAACAATCAACAACTTGCGGCCAGACTCAAGCGGTCTCTTGTCTCTCGTTCACTGATAAACAGAATGCCATCTAGGCTTGTTGTTCATGCTGAAAGAATTTGACCACATGAAATTAGATTTGTGTAATTCAATCAGATGTATATTTGTTCATGTTGTATTGGAGCTTGCAGATGAAAAACAGGAGAAAATATAATTGTATTTCCTCTGGCAGTAAATAAATGGCTCCTACATTCAGTCCACATTGTCGTTGAAAAAAAATTGTTTGCCAAATCTCCTTGATTAGTGATTAAACAACCAAAACTCATCAACGTGAATATAAAACCAAAGTACATTCCAGCTTGGTCAACCTTAATTGCTTCTGTTTGGTTAACCTCAATTGGTCCAGTTTGGTTAACCTTGTTGGTTAAGTTTGGTAAACCTTAATTAGTTCAGTTGGGCTAACCTCAATTGGTCTAGTTGGTTCTAACTTGATTGGTTCATTTTAAAACTCAATGTTATGACTGTCAAGGTGTTTAATCTAATCACTCTGCATTGTAAAACAAATACAGATCCCAGCAAGAATTAAAAAAAGTCTCAGCACTGAGACTGTTGATCCAACCAAATGGCCTTTACATATTTCACAGGACTCACACGATATACAATATACTGTAGGTCCTGTTCTAGGGAAACCGGGTCTTGCATATCTTACTCACTCGTATAAAGAAGTATATCATGAAGAAGATGTTGAAGGCAAGGTCGACTTGTTGGGTGGTGCTGTTTGCCCAAATCTCACAAGATTCAACCTTCTGCCTAAATCTGAAAAAATAATTTAATTTTAAAAAATTTAATAAATAATAAGTCATGCACAAGACTTATAACAGGCCATGGTAAACCCTCACAACTGATTAGCTGCAAGTGTCAATCAATTAATCAATAAATCAATAAAATCAACCAACCAACCACTCAATCAATCATAACACTTTATCATCATTATAATAATGCACCGAGGCATCAGTCCATTGTCTATTGTGCCTTAGAAGTGAAAATTTCATTAAGGAATTATGCTGGCGCCTATGCTGACATCCATTTCAATTATGGCGTATGTGTTAAGGTCAATTAAGGCACATGTATGTGTTAAGGTCAATTATGGCACATGTATTAAGGTCAATTATGGCACAAATGTTAAGGTCAGTTGTGGCACAGGCACATTTCTATAGTACAATATAACTTGGAATTGCATTCATCAAAAAAGCAGTAAAAACTTTAGACAACATTACCTTCTCAACATTACCCTCTCAACATTACCCTCTCAACATTACCCTCTCAACATTTTCTGGTGATTGCACACAGTTAAAGCCCAGCTCAGTAGGGAAAATTGGAAATGCTAACATCTCTGCTATTGTAAACATTTTGTATGCAAAGATGCTAATACAACCAGTAAATCTACAGCATGGCAATGAATTCGGATTACTGCATGGGGCAAATACAATTTCAGACCATAAGCAATGTATTGCAGGGATATCACAGAATCGAAATCAACAAAAGTGTTATTGAATAAAATCCAGGTCTGTTATCGAGAACGTCGCCGGCACAGTGTGTTAAATGGCAGGTGATTTAGTGAGTCAGCAAGACGTCTCTCGAGTGGAAAAACAAGTGAAGACCATTGTATGTACGCTAAATGAAGCTACGAAACAATTCTCCCTCGTGCACAGCCAAACACTTCTGCCTGCATTAATGGGGCGTGTTACTATGGTAACGACAATAACAGTAAAGAACACAATGGCAACACTACCGTACAAGCACAGCACAGCAGAGAAAATTGATATTCCAATGAACAATGAGGAGCCATGAGAAAACAGGTAAACACTACAAAATCAAATAATATATTTGGAAATGGATCGTTACTGCTAAATACAAGAAACCTGTGGCTCATATGGCTGGAGGTGTTGTCTTTGCAGCTTCTGATGTTTGAGATTGTTCCATGCCTTCATTTTTATTACAAGGCTTTCTTCAACATCGAGATATACGTTGAATATTCAAAAGAAAGTCAAAGTTCTTCCCGAGCCTCACGGGCTCATAGGGTGGCGCTGATCTCTAATTGTTGCAGCCCTTAGCCAGGCGTGCAACACCATAGATACACAGAGCTAGTGCATCGCATAGCATAGCTGTTTGACTTATCGCAGCCTCTTACCACTGCTCCTCATTTTACCACCGTCCTCTAGCGAGTAAGGCTGAGTTGACTTAGGACTCCTGCGGGTCTCGAACCTGCGACCTCCTGTTCTATCGTCCAGTGTCATTACCACTCTGCTAACTTCCTTCCTTGTTGAATATTAATAAAGTTTAAATCAAGATCCAGAATAGAGATGCATGTACAAGGAGTATTTAGGAACAGCCTCTTTAAAATTCATAGACATTTGTGATGTCAATCATATATTAAAATCTGCAAAATGTCGCCATGATCCAGATATCAATTTTCTTTTTCGACTTTTGAGATTTGCAATCTGTATTGACTTCATTCAATTCAACCATCTTCAAAATGGAAGGGACAATTTTTTTAAAAGCCAGGGTCACATTAGAAATCTGTTAAAATTTGCAAATTCTACATTAGACTCCATAAAAGGCACAACCGGTCAAAACAGCGCAGACAAAGCAGCGCGGACAAAATGATGCAGACAAATGGCGCAAAGAAAATACCAACAAAAGGGCGCAAAATCACCGACAAACGGCGCAGACAAAATGGCAAAAATGATAGGTGCAGACAAGAAGAACTGGTATAGGGTAAATTAGGTGATGGTCCTTCATCATCACCCCCCCTTATAAATGGGCCAATGGTCAAACAGTGACACATTGATTGGAGCTGTTCATTTGCCTTTTTATAGTGTTTTAGCACAATCACGTGATGTGGCGGTTATGGTGTGATGAATTTGCTACTAAAGTCATTTTACTGAGTAGAATAGATGGATACCCACTGAGTCGAGAGATGACATCAGAACTATTACAACGTATGCCGATACAGCTTTGGCAATTCTATAAAACCATGTTGAACAACCTCCCAGAAATTGTTTTGATGGAATGTTATCACACACAAGATATTCAATCCACACATTCTGAATACTAAACAGCATAGAGTATGCAGCAAAACAATAACACAGTTACCGGTAGTCATCATCAATCGTCTGTTT
The DNA here is from genome assembly GCA_018105865.1 of Metaphire vulgaris. Classification (NCBI taxonomy): domain Eukaryota; kingdom Metazoa; phylum Annelida; class Clitellata; order Crassiclitellata; family Megascolecidae; genus Metaphire; species Metaphire vulgaris. The sequence goes on from CM030840.1 coordinate 2,701,291, forward strand.
CTTACACTTGCTCCAGAAGCTCAGTGGCACCTGGAGCACGTGTAAATTCCATGGCATTAAGACTTGCCACTTTTCTCTTCATTTCACTAAACCTTACAATAATTATTCTGCAGCTGTATCTGCTAATGAGTATCTTTTCAATGGACAGCAGAACATTATAACATAGTTAGTGGGTCTGTAAAATTGAGTACCGGTTCCTTATATCTGAGGTACATTATATCCAATACAGTGGATCCCACTTAATCGCATACCGCTTAATTGCATAACCCGCATAATCGCATAACAACATAAAAACCCGAACCAGTGTTTTGTGTATCAGACGTCCCGGTTATTCGCATAGCCCTGTTAATCGCATAAGCAGGGCTCGCACGGCACCTATGCAATTAAGCGGGTTTCGCTGTATCATCCGCAATTGTAGCGCATCACCACACGAGACTGTACATTGTGGTACTTAATGAACGGGGTTTACGTTATAACCGAGTCTGCTGTTATAACGAAGGTCTACTGCATAAGCATGGATACATAATTGAAACAACGTTGTGTTCTTCAAACAGAATAGCAGTACGACCATGCAGTGTCTTTGCCATCTTTTCCATAATGAATGGTTCCACGCCTTCGTTTGTTCTGGTGGCGCAGTTCCTTGCGGAACGAGCGGAATCAATACAAGTTCGCTGACCCTTGTTTCGCCGGATCCCACCGGTCACTACCGTCCAATGAAGGAGCTCGTGGGTTTTTTTCATTTCGCTATCATTTATCTGCAGCCCTGTTTTTGGTTGAGCAGTCTTCCGTACGATGGATTCGGAATATTTATTAATTATTGTTAAGAAGCAAATAAATAAAATTCCATATTTAGAAATGTCGTCTCCAGAATATCATCAAAATAATGACACAACTCATTATCTGCTTCCTTTGCAATTACAAAATCATGAGTTACTGCTTATTTGTAACGACATTGCTGTTTGTGGCTATACAAGTCCATTGACAGAAGAAATGACAAAAATTTCTGCCAATATAATAGAAAAAGTTAACAAATAACCAAAAAGCTCAAAGAAAATGTTCAGGCCTACCGATAATGATGATAATCTGTATAAAACGAAATGTTATAAATCTTCACATGAGACACAATTTAAACAGCTTTCCTGAACTACAATCTATTTTGAGTATTCTAGTTCCTATGAAGAATAATTAACCCAGAAAGCCAGAACTATTATAATTCATGGCCTTGGCTCATCATTAAGTCATGAGTTTTTCACCATAGCATTGACTGTTGAAGGAGGCACCAACCAGACACAGTAGACAACCAGGGCAAGTAAAGGGCAGTGAAGTCCTCTGGTTCATTAGACAAACCTGACAGCTCCCCTGCCGATCTGCAGTGGCGGCTCCAGGAATTGGGGCCGCCGTTGGGGCGGCAACTCCTAAGCATGGGGGAACTAGTTTTCATACCCTCTGACTAGTCTAGTTGCTTGGAATTAGTGGACTAAAGTATGGGGCCACTGGGGGGGCAGGCATTCATTAGGGGCAGGGGCCCCCACATGGAGCCGCCTCTGTTGATCTGACTGATCTTTCCAGCTTGGCCTGGTTGTAATTCCAATTGGATTTTGGCATATGCCTTAGCCATTGTGATATTTATGATAGTGGCGCTACAGAAGCTCATTGATTGATTGACTGCATTGATAACGTAAAAGCTTTAATTAAAGCTTCATTACTCAGCCTTTCAATTTGCAAACTCACAGTACTCAGGGTTAGGTTAGGACATTGGCATATTACTGTCATCAGCATTGGGGAGATAATTTTAAAAGCACACCATTCCATAAATATGTTTAAACTTTGGTGATGACCTTTTTTGCTTGTCAGGCCTTTTTAGAATGTTAAAATATGTTAAAGTAGCAAAAAAATCACAAAATATTTGGGAGGATAAATGATACTATGTATACCCCCCTCACTAATTATTGGGGGACCGTTCCTCCGCAGCCCCCCCCCCGTTTTCTACGTCCCTGGGTTAGGGATTGTACATGTATATGTCTACTTAACAAATCAATTAATAACAATTAAACAAAAGTATTAGCAGTCCTGCTTTATGTCTACAGAATATGTTCAACTGAAAGATATTCAAAAAGAGACAAAACCTTATATGGATTCTCAAAATCGGTGCAAGCTTTAACCCCTTAACCGGCCATTTATTTGTAACCTAATGCAAAATGGACGAGTATTCTCGGGACAGCCGGTTAAGGGGTTAAACTGTATTCTGAATTATTAAGTCTATTGTTTCATTGTGTGCCAGTGTTTATTCTAGGCCTGTTTGGGGGGAGGGGGAATTGCCCCCCCAGTTTTAAAATTCCCCCCAAAAATGTGTATATGTTGGCTTGGGGAATGGAAATCCCCAAAGCGTGGAGAGACAAATCTTGTCTCCCCAAACATTTCAAACTCCCCCCCCCCCAATGTCAAGGTGGCTAGAATACACTGATTATGTACTAATGCTGAAAATCTACAACTTGAGTGTTGTTGATGCCCATTGGTCAGGCCTTCCCTTGGAGTGACATTGTTGTATAATGAAAATTTGAAGTTTTTTACTTGGGGTCAGGGGCGACGCTGGGTTTTGTTGACTGGGTGGGTCTAATGCAATCTACACAGCCAAGACCCGGGTCAGACTACCCACCACCCCCATCAAAATTTCTCTGCGCATTTGCACGATTTGCTTGGGTGCCCTGCCAGAGGCTGGGTGGGTCCGGACCCGCGGACCCACCCACCCCCAGCACCGCCCCTGCTTGGGGTTCAGACCACAGCTTTCAAGATAAAGAAATCTGAAGATAATCATGCGACAAACCCAACACCAGCGAAGTACCCGCATGTCGATAATTTGCATTTAGAAGCGAAAAAACACCCAGAAACCCAGAATGACAGAGTCATTCAAAGACTCCACGGAGTATTCAACCAGAACAAGCCGGGACAGAACCGGATACAAAATCCGTAATACTAGACTAAGCAAACACACACACGCACACGCACACGCACACACACACACACACATGAATAACTAATGAGAATGCACACTGACTGATCAATAACTGTTCATAATTTCAAGTTTCAGCACGCCTGAAATTAAATGCTCCAAAAATTTACTGACAATATCAACTTTGTTCGAAAGTGTCAGCTGCTTTCGAATGGTAACAATTACTGGTGTCATATGACAATTACAATGCAACCTGTATTAACAATACAACTTACACTAGAAACCATTCAAGGAAAATATATATCCATGATAGACACTACAGATCTTATATTCACTCAATGGATTAAGGTCTGCAATGAGGGTGATAGAATTACCTATTGATGATAGAATTAATTAGCCATTAATTAAGCAATGATGGGAAGAAAAAACTGATCAAACCGGGATTGTAATTAAACATTAATTAAATTTAAAAAATAATGTTAAAATAGTAAAATTTACAAATTGCAAAATCCAACATTGCACAGCCGAGTACAGTTCACTTCTGTAATCCGCTTAACAGAAAAAGATAAATGGAAAAGTTTTGTGTCTAGCTATTGCCGCTAATGAGTTGGCAGAAAGCAACTATGATGATGATGATGATGATGATGATGATGATGATGATGATGATGATGATGATGAATCCGCTTAACACAGCAGTCTGCCGGTCTCACATTTCTTCCACATGAGGAACACCATTACAGTAATAGAAGCCATACTTGGCCTACATTTAAAAACAAAACCGATAATAAAAACAATTTTTCAAGGTCATCGTCGTCGTCATCGTCATCATCATCATCATAATCTGTTGTGCAACTCTGTCAAACATCATGATACCCTATAGCTGCAATTCTGGTTCAGCAACAAGTATGAAAACAACAGGCATGCAGCAGTTCCAAAAAAATTAGAATTCATCACCCGGTGACAAGTAGCACTAAAATGATTACAATTACATTACATGTACCGGTGTACACACATCGAAAGACATAAGAACCAATGAAATAATGGCATGAAAGATCGCAAAAGCCTCAAAGTTAACTCGTTTCTCATGCGCATAGAAACATACAGAAACATGCAGCAGTTACATGAAAAATGTTTGGTCTGTACAAAAATAACTTTCAACACCCTCTCCAGATAAAAAAGAACTTGACCAATGATGAAATTAATCACAAATAGGCAAATGGTTGCAAAATCCTTCATCAAACAACAAGCTGTGTTAATGTTCGGTGGGACTCAATGTAGCCAAAAAATAAACCAATGCAAACAATGGAAAATAAAGGAAAGAAAGAATTAATTGCTGAACATATTATAGTGCGCATTGATAAAAAATTAACAGTGATCAATTAAAATCAATTAAATAATTAGAAATGAAAAAGCATATGAATTCTCAGAAAACAAAAAATAATTTAACTGGCGAATAAATCAACAGATGATCCAACAAATACAAATAAAAACAAGGATCATTCAACCAATCACTGAACAATTGAATCAATCAATCAATCAATCAATCTATCAATCAATGACTTGCTCAACTTTATATATCATGAGTCCACAATAATCATACAAGTGCCAAGTGCATATAATGTGAAACAATTCCCATGCCAAAAGTGTTGACCTCCAGTTGGGTGGATTAGATACTTGAAAATAATTTACCCCCCCCACCCCCACCCCCCCACGGTCCGTCCTCGTCCAGTGGGACGGTGGCTAACCTACCACCAACCTCTCAGCAAATCAACAATTGCAAGAATCTATTAAAAAATTAATAAAAGTTTCCTCAAAATGAAGGTCACTACATTACTCAAATGTTTTGGTGAACTTTGAACTTACGAGGCATCGATGAAGTAGATTATGAGAGATGCAATACTAAGAAGAAACACCAACACCACCTAAAAATAGCACAAAACCACACAAGAAAGGTCACTAAATTCTTTTTCCCATAATCAATAGTCAAAGATTCATTGTTGCCACAGATATCAACATTGCTGCTGTTGCCCTAAATGCCCTGATATGCTGTGTTCACAATGTTGTTGTCACTGTTGCTGCAACGACTCGTGTTGCGGTAAACTACTATTTTGGTTGTCTCTGCATATATTTAAATATTTGTTTTTACAGACTAGCAGCTGTCCAATGGTTCATGACTTGTAAGATTCGTTGTAATAATGTTGCCACTGCTGGTTTTTAATGACAGCCTGTATTGTCGTTGCAATCAGATTCGACAACATCAATCTGAGCAAGTGCATTTTTAAAATGGCCAAGGAAAACTAAAAAAGCTGACTTTTGACAGTATAAAAAACACCCTTGTGTTACTCTGGACAACAATGATAAGGCATCAGAGCTGCAAAGACTTTAGGAAAATGCAACGATGACATCAGGACCCGTGTTCCACATTCTCTAAAGCTCTAAACTTGTGGTTATACATCCTGTCTAAATTGTTATATGCAAATTACCTGACTGCAAAGTAAGCCAGGTCCGCTGTTATACTAAATCCATGGTTCTGCCTCTAATATTGCTAAATCTTTGTCACTTCAAATGAGGATTCCTGTTTGATGACAGGCCAGACACATGGGGGGCGCAACAGGGTGGGCCAGGTGGGCCATGGCCCACCCAATATTTAGGCCCAATGGGCCACAATGTGTTTGGCCCACCCAATTTCAATTGGCAAATTACAATGTTTGGAACTCTCTTCCCGCCTCAGTGACATCCATCACATCCCTCGAGGCGTTTGCGACTGCCCTCAAGACGCACTTATTTCGCGCATCTTATGAACATCTGTAAATCGCTCTTGATTTTAGCACTAGCTATGTTATAGCGTTTAATAAATCATCTAGAAATAATAATAATAATAATGTTTTGTGGAACTAATAACCCCAAATCCTCAATATATTGGCATAATATTGCCATATATAATTGAGATGTCACAGATGTGGAAGACCATTCAAAATTACTATATTTATATAACCATGCAACTGTGTTTTTTAAATGATCGATTGATCATAACGGCAAGAATTTCTCGCTGCGCTGTCTTGACTCTGAAATATTGGCCATGTTGGCCCACCCAATATTTGGCTTGTGGCTCCCTCCATGGTTTTAATTCATTTCATCACTCTTCTGAATTTTTGCATATCTATAGCCTACTGTAGCACTAGTCCTTGCTTTGTCCAATTTCAAACAGGGTATCAATTTTATAATATTTTTGTGGTCTATAAAAGAAACCAGCTCTCTTAAGCGCCATCTTATCTCTCAATTGATTTTTTAGACATTTGACAGAGAATAGATTTCTGAAAGACTTTGTATAGTGTCATTTCAAATGGCTTGTTATTAGTCGTGGCATTTCGAAAGCTCTAGAAAAAAATTGAGAAGGAATATATTGACAATTCTAGTACGGTTTGACACAGCAAAGATGGGGACACAAGAATATGCGGTTTTAATTCGTTTCATCACTCTTCTGAATTTTTGCATATATCTATAGCCTACTGTAGCACTAGTCCTTGAATTATCCAATTTCAAACAGGGTATCAATTTTATAATATTTTTGTGGTCTATAAAACCTGTAATAGAAGAAACCAGCTCTCTTAAGCACCATCTTATCTCACATTTGATTTTTTAGACATTTGACAGAGAACAGATTTCTGAAAGACTTTGTATAGTGTCGTTTCAAATGGCTCATTATTTTTGTGGCATTTCGAAAGCTCTAGAAAAAATTGAGACAGAATATATTGACAATTCTAGTACGGTTTGACACAGCAAAGATGGGGACACAAGAATATGTGGTTTTAATTCATTTCATCACTCTTCTGAATTTTTGCATATCTATAGCCTACTGTAGCACTAGTCCTTGCAGTGTCCAATTTCAAACAGGCCATGTTGGCCCACCCAATATTTGGCTTGTGGCGCCCTCCATGGCCAGACACAGGGGCGTAGCGACAGGTGGTAAATTGGTATATAGGCTATACCCCCAAATCAGTCTACCTTAAAGTGTTTATGTTATTTACATGTGGTTATATGTGGTTTATATGGTTTATGTGGTTTATAGTTAAGATTTATACCCACCCAAAATATTTATACCCTCCCAAATCAAATTCCTGGCTACGCCTCAGGGCCCAGACAGGAACTATGCTGAAAAATCCTCCAATTGCAATATCGAAAAGGCTATATATAGTTCAGTGAAAGACCAGTTACGCACCAGTATTCGTCCTGTTGTAGTCTGGCCGGATATCAGTTCCCCGGCCCAGTCCTTCGCCTCGGTCATCCATCCCACCTCGGCACCCGGCTCCTCCTCGTGCTCTTCCTTCTTCTCCTTGCCCACGTTTTTATGGCAGATCACCCAGCTGAGTATTCGCCAGACGAGTACAAACAACAGGACCGTCAGAAAAGTAATCAGGCTCGAGCACAGGAAAACATACCACTGCGGATCCTTCTGACAGTCCTCGTCATCCATTACTCCGTCCGGATTTTAGTCAGACCCGTCGTGAACCGAGGGGCGCTGTCGGCCGTCGTGGCCCCGGCAAATACGGCGGATGAAACGTGAATCTCGCCGTTTCCTGTCGACAGCAACGAACTGTATATCGGTCGGTGATCGATAGATGCGCATATATGACTTATTAATATGAAACCTTTCATCATCGATCTATTTCGTCGTCTATTCGCCAAACACCGCAAACACGAGACCCGGCCGCCATTTTTACGATTCCGGGCGCTCGTGTCACAGCACAGCAACCAATACCTCCATGTCCATGACAGCAACGCTACTAGGCCTACCCAAGGGCCTACCGCCATCGCAACGACGGACTTTTGCATAGCGCTATAAATTTAATCTGCAAACAGTCATTATTACTATTACTACTACTACTACTACTATTATTATTATTATTATTATTATTATTATTATTATTATTATTATTAGTAGTAGTAGTAGTAGTAGTAGTAGTAGTAGTAGTAGTAGTAGTAGTAGTAGTAGTAGTAGTAGTAGTAGTAGTAGTAGTAGTAGTAGTAGTAGTAGTAGTAGTAGTAGTAGACTAGTAGTAGTAGTAGTAGTAGTAGTAGTGGCGTAGCCAGGGTTCCGAAAAGGGCCGCCGAGAGGGGCAGGGCAAATACCCGAGGATCCGGCGATCTCTAGGGGGTCGGGTAGGACCTAGGCCGTTTCCGGGAGGGAAATTGCCCTTTTCTCCCCGGAAATTTCAAATTCCCTGGAAATTTTAGTATAGTACATCAACTAACAGCAGCGCCTCGCTGATTTCCCCCGGCCTTGTTAGCTTCCCCCGGAGTCCAGGCAGTGTTTATTCTAGGCCTTCTCTGGAGCGAATCCCACATTTTTAAAATCCCTCCCAAAAAATTATATGTTGGCTGGGGGGGTGGAAATTTTTCTCGAAAAAGTGTGGAGACTCAGACCTTGTCCCAGTGGCGGCTCTAGGATTTGGCAAGTGGGGGCCGTTGGGGGGCAACTTCTAATCATGGGGGGCCAACCATTTGTTGTATAATGTATGTAGCATTAAGTATAGGGTCCCAACTGGGGGGGTACTGGGGGGCCAGGTTCTCAATAGGGGGCACGGGCTCCCTGCCCCCCGGTGGAGCCGCCACTGCATTGTCCCCCCAAACATTTAAAAATCCCCCCCAATGTCAAGGTGGCTAGAATAAACACTGAGTCCAGGAGTCTAGATTAAACACTGCTACCTACCTCCGAATTGCTTAACGGTTTTTCGCAAACCTCACGACCGGTCCCGACGCCCGACCAGACTAGGCCCTAGGGGGCCTGTCGCTGGCCCCGTGGCTGCGCCAATGGGTATGCCTAGTAGTAAGCTTCTATAGCACCATTCAGTGGCGTATTTAGAATTTTGGTAAGGGGGCCAGACACTTTCGACCTGACAAGTTACAACTTTGGAAAAAAGTTGACGACCTTTTTTTGCTTGTCAGGGTCTGAGGACAGCCTACCCAGGCCAAGACCAAAGGGGGCCATGGCCCAAATGGCCCAATGGTAAATATGCCACTGGCACCATTTTAGTAAATGTCAATGATCGTTCCAAAGTAGAATTGGAACCCCCTCGGCCCCCTCCCACCTCCATAGTATAGTCCTTTAAGCAGGGCCGCCGAGAGAATTTCCGAGCCCCGGTGCAGAAAATAGCCACGGGCCCCTGACCTGACAAATATGTGAAAAAGTTGATGACTGTTTTTTGCTTGTCGGTCTTTTTCAAAGCAGAATTCCACAGAATTCCATGGTCCTCGTTACAAGTAGGCCTACATACAAGTGCAAATGTGAAAAAGTGTTGATGACCTTTTTTCCTTGCCAGTCTTTTCAGTCTTTTTATGGCATTAATCACCGGACCCGAGCCCAGGGCCGCCGAGAGAATTTGCGGGCCCTGTGCAAAAAAATAGTCACGGGTCTCTGACCTGACAAGACAGTGAAAAAGTTGATGACTTTTTTTTGCTTTTCGGTCTTTTTCAAACCAGAATTTTCCGGATCCCCGCCGTTACCCGTAATAAACAAGTGTGAAAAAGTGTTGGTGACCTTGTTTTGCTTCTCGCTCCATTTAAACAGGAGATTATTGAACATGATCGATCGGCCCGGGCCCCCTGACATTCCCCGGGCCCCTGTTGTTCATGAAGATGACCCTTTTTCCTTGTCAGTCTTTTACAGGGTTCAGACTATTGTTAATACATCATCACCGGGCCCGGGCCCCCTGCAGGCCCCTGTGCAATTGTCCTCTGTCCCCCGCTCTCGGCGGCCCTGCCCGGGCCCCTTTGAGCTCCGTGGGTCCCAGAACAATGTTCCGGCTGCACCCCCTCTCCTCAGGCCTGCCTTTAAGCAGAGCCGATCTATAGATATAGCTGGCTCTGCTTTAAATGTCGGCCAGATTTTCCAATTTCCAACTCGGTTAGGCCTATAGCGGATAGGCAATAGAAAACAGGTACGTTTTTGAGTCTTGATCGAAATGTCGTAAGAGACTCGACGGAGCAGACCAATGCTGGGAGTGAATTCCATATTCTCGGCCCAGCCACTGAAAATGGCGCCTACCTAGAGTAGAGCGATTGTGCAGGAAGGCCTATATACAGAATCAATGCATCTGAAGATAACGATTAACAATTAGGCAGGGATATTTTCAACCCCCCACCCCCACCCAACACCCCAATTTGAGGTCGACACCCCCTAATTTGGTAATGTGACAATGGTATGCATAAAATGCATACTAATTAGCTCCGGACACCCCCCAATTTGAAGATGACCCCCCCCCCCCAATTCACAATCCTAAAAATATCCCTGCAATATTAGGCCTAATGGTTAGGTTAGAAAACCTGACAGTCAATGGAAGAGAGTTCTGGATTTGAAAGCCTGCACAATAAAATGCTCTCTCGCCAATAATTTCAGTGTCGGTTCCAGGTACATGTAGCAGCGAACCAGGAAATCTCGTTGAATGGGAACGCTATTGGTGACCGAACATAGATTTCAAATGCTGAGGTTGGCCAGACTTCAGTAATGTATAAACGACGAGATCAGTCGTGAGTACAAATTCTCTGCAGGCAGGTTAGGCAGTCGGTGTAACTTTTATAATTAATTGGCGTAGCCACGAGGGAGCTCGGGGGGTGCTGCCCCGTATTATGGCTGGATTCAGTCGTGAATCGTAGAATTTGTTCAAAATCTATGAGAACTTTATTAAACCTAATAATTATTTATAATGTAATTATAATTATTATTATAATTATAATGTCTAAACAGCGCCTACTATTATTATATTGACCATCTATTCACGCACGAAGCGCAAAATCGTGCCGATCATCAACTGAAGTAAAGAAAAGCAGGCGTAACGCACATTGCAGATTCTACAGTAGTTACTAACAAACTAACGTTAGGCCTACAGTAACTAGAGGTCCACCGATTGTACCTCCGGCTGATTACCGATTATCGTTTTAGTTTCTTAGTTTATCAGTAACTTTAACGTACAGTCAAATGGATGGGATATATTGCTATCGCGTCATTTCATCCCTAGTTCACAGTGGCGTCGCCAGAAATTTTTGTTTGGGGGGGGGCTAAAGGGGGCTGGCGTGTCAGACAAATGCATTTATTAGTAAGAACATAGAAGACCGTTATTAACCGCCCACATAATGGACACCTCGGCTCTTTCGCAACGATGCACATCGGCAGAGACGTCATTTCACTGTTTTTCAGGGGGGAGGGGGCAAAACACTTTCGACCTGACAAGTTACAAGTTTGCGAAAAAGCTGACGACCTTTTTTTGTCAGCCAATTTTTCACGGTTAGTTACTACTTAGTTACCTCAAATTACTCGACATCATCAAGCACTCCTTTATGACGTGTAAAATCTAAATAACACAAACATTGGCAAACAAATTTATTCCCTCAAAATCAGGGGGGATGCCCCCTGCCCCCAAATGACGTCCCTGCATCGGGTAAACGAGATAGGCAGGCATTCAGACTTCACCTTAACACCTTAATCGGCCGATTATCGGCCGATTTCGATAACAAAAAGGCCGATACCGATTATCGGTAAATACCGATTATCGGTGCACCTCTAACTATAACGTAATCGTGGAAATAGTGTGCGGTATACAGGGGCGGAGCTAGGGTGTCCGGCGCCCGGGGACAACACACACTAATGGCGCCCCTTCAACTTGACGAAAATTCTAAGAAGCCAAAAAAGCGCCGCTCTGCCCATTTGGCGCCCCTTTATTCAACTTGGCGAATACCCTGACAAGCAAAAAAGTCATCAACCGTAGCGGAACTCCCTACCTTAAACCAATTTTGGTGCCCCCTGACCTCGGCGCCCGGGGACATGTGTACCCCCCTGCACTCCCTCTAGGTCCGCCTCTGGCGGTATATTACTGGCATTTATGAAGAAACAGTAACGTTTTACTTCTGTGTATAGCTTTGCTCAAATCGATGTTTTTGCACGCAGCCTACAGTAAATCCGAGATGACCACCGCAGGAGGCATGGTAGGATAAAGATCGCATACAGTCGACGGTCGAGTAGCCAAAGTACGTGCTCAGAAATCTTCGCAATAATCCCCGAGTCTGTGCAAATAACGGGCAGGAGAACTATACTTCAGAAAGTCCGGCTACGAAAACGGAATTCTTCAGAAGAAAACGCGAAGAACAATAATAACAACAACAACAACAGATAGACTGCCGTATCCGTTTCGCGTGCAGCGTACGGCCATGGTCGCCGCAGCCTCGCAGGCCGACGGGCAGGCAGACACCGCCGGCAAAAGCCCGTCGGCGGTCGAAACGCGTCGATGCAGGGATCGACTAGGCGGCGGCGACGGTCCTCGACGCAAGCAACAGTTTCCAACGCACCCGAAGGCCGTCGCCGTCGCCGCCGCCGCCGCCGCCAGCGTCTCCCGTTTCCTCCATTATGTATTTTGTCCGAGGCTGCGCCGTCGCACAGCGCCGTTTATAATTCCGTCGAATATCCTCCTTCTCTTCGCGTTGTGGAAAACATTTCCGAATAATAATAATAATAATAATAATAATAATAATAATAATAATAATAATAATAATAATAATAATAATAATAATAATAATAATATCATCATCACTTATATCATCATAAAAATTCACTTATATCATCACATAATATCATCATCATCTATTCACTTCACATCTATTCACATCTATTGTCTCATCATCATCATCATCATCATCATCATCATCATCATCATCATCATCATCATCATCATTATCATCATCATCATCATCGTGTTTATTTATTGAAATCGCAGTCTTCTCCTTGCGTGTCCATACTTCGGATTCTCGAATTTAACATAGGCCTATTCTTCTTTAAGGAATAAGAAAGAAAGTGGACGAAAAACGACGGTCCTCGAGAAATACATAGGCCTAATCTCATCGATACGCTGAGGTAGTGACGCAGACTAGAACTAGTCAAGCTTTGATTCGTTGGATTTTACTTTAAACTTTAAAATTTCGCTACAGTACTGGAGAAATTTGTAATATTAATCACTAATATTGACTTTATATAGGCCAATTCTTGATTATATCGGTGTGCTCTCATTCGGTTGGAACTTATTGTTGGCTTTATAATCAGTGGCGTAGCGAGGGATGGGCGGTGGGGGCGAAGCGCCCCAGGCGGCACTTGCCCTATGGGCGGCATTTTCGGGTTTTGTATATAGGGGCGTACATACGCGGCGATCTTTTTTTGCTTTTCAAGATTTGTCTGATGTTGAATGAAGGGGCGGCACCAACGTGTCATGGCGGCATTTTTCAGTTTTAATAAAGATTAAAAATGCGCCGACTTTTTTGCTCGTCAGGATTTTAGATCTTTCGTGTGTTGTGCTTTTTTCAACGCGAAAGGCGGCACTTTTTATTTTTCGCCCCAGGCGGCACTTTGCCTTGCTACGCCACTGTTTATGATTATTACCTTTTAAAATTTAGTCTGTTTTCGCTCACTCCATTACCGTTCCAAACAGTATCCTTAGTTAATAGACCGTTGCTCTTTCTAGATCAATTAATTTGTTCCATATTAACATCGGCTGGCACTATTCTTCTTGTGCTGAGCTCATGAATTTCTTTAGTCTTTACATCTTTTCAGTCTGCCTTGCAGCTGGTCCTCACTCTCCCACACTGACTGATCTCTGGAATTGATCTTGCCTGGCTGACCACTAAACTTCGGCTATAGCTATTTCAACTGTTGATTGACCATTGGACGATTGACCAAAGGACGTTTTGGCCAACATTTTTCAATGATTTTTTAACGATTTTACAGCGATTCAATAAATTCCAACCGAATGGGAGCAGACCGACATGGGCCTAATCGCGATTATAACCAGTTAATATTAGTAATTAAAGTTTAAAATTTCTCCAGCGCAGTTGCGATAATTATTTTCGAGTAAAATCAAACGATTCAAATTTGAATATTTCTAGTCTGTGTCACTGTTTCCTCAAACCAGTGGTTAATCGTCCTAATGACAATCGTCCTATACTACTGTTATGCTGCCTCAAAGGCGCTATAGAAATCCACGAGATTTTACTTTACTTTACTCATCCAATTCATTCCATCTATCGACCACTCTAGCACTAAAAAAATAACGCGATTAGATTATTTCTTCTCCGCGCCGTAAAATTCCCGGGCATTGCCAGGTATTTCGTCACAACGTTAGCATGTTCCAACCTCAGTCGGATCGGAAATTATCTTTTCTTCGGCTCCCCTTCTGCGAAATTTTCTTCTCTCTCTCTCTCTCCCTCTCTCTCTCTTTCTTTCTTTCTTTCTTGTTCCGCGGCCAAAACTGGAGCCCGCAGGCGGCGTCGAAAAAAACGCAGGGCCGCGGCCAAATTGGAGTAGAACGTAATGGCTGCGCTTTTCATGTCATATTTATAAACTGAACGACGAAAATCGAACGATGGCGTGCAGACCGCAGAATTCCACGACTGCCCAGCAAAGAGCCGCCAAATCTCCGAATTCCCAAGATCATATTATGTTAAGTCTCAATGATTGGTAACGCCGGTACAACAAGAATAAACTATAATGAAGCATTGCAAAACTTCAGAACTAGCGAGTTTACGTTAGCCCAAACGAACGAGGCATGTATGACATTGTACATGTACATTGATCTGTATGCTGGAGAGTAATGTTGTTATTTGTAGACTTAAAGGCAAGAAGACAAATAATTAGCATACAGGAAAGACATCTACGAACAGGGGTCGGCAACTTACAGCACGCGTGCCAGACGTGACACGCTACGTAGCGATTTTCAGTGGCACACGAAAGACCAACAATTTAATTAGGCCTATGGTCTGCTTTTTAATTAAACAGTAGCCTAATGGAACTAATCTAATTCAGGACCAAATTTATTTTTATACAGGCCTACTTGTTTTAGGGACCTAAATAGGCCTACGAGTGCTTATAAACCTAATAGAAAAGGCTTTGGCCTTATATTATTTAATATAATATTACAATATATGAAATATGGTAAGAATGATAGGGTTTTGGCTCTCTTAGGCAGGGACGTAGCTAGGCATGGGCTTCGGGGGCTTGAGCCCAAATTTGAAGCTAGCCCCCCCCCCCAATGAATTCAAGCAATATGGTGTTGCGGGCTCAAAAGTTTTGTTGGTGCAGTTAGTGCAGTCTTGAGTGATCAGCACTCATAACACCAATAATCTTACGACTTAAAATTAGTGATTTCGTGGTGTCATTAACTTAATTCGCTATGGTGCTATACAGTAGATATTCGTATGGGCGTATTTAGAAAGGCTTAAAGGGGTAAGCTGAAATTTAAGAAGTTCGAAAAATAACTTTTATTCTATGTTCTGCAATAACGTACAGTTAAGTTTATTTAAATGCTGCATCCAGCACGCGACAGACCTGGTGTTGATGGAAAAAACATTTTTTGTTTTGGTGGGATTAGTTGGGTAGCCTTTAATAAAATCCGCCTATGGAGCGCATACTTTCTTAAAGTTTCCTTCACTTTGCTACATTTGTTATTAATTGCACAAATTAAGCAAATAGTCCCTAAAACAAATTTTAAAATATTTTGCGGTGCAACCGAAGGGAATGACCAAAGACCAAAGGCCAAAGACCAAAGGGGTACGCTGTGGATCAGGAGCATACCCTCTAAATACGCCACTGGTCATATTCGCCAGGTCTTTCATTTAGTTGATGTCCCTCGTTCTCGTACAGTCAATGGCGTTAGTGTGTAGTATGAAATGGCTGGGTGTGCTCTATTTCGTACCCTGTAGATCGAAATTGATAATAATATTATTGATTATTCTTGCAAAAGTTAAAGCAGTGAAGATGGAACAAGAGGAAAATGTGGACTTTGTCGGAGAATTTCTTCAAATCGATTAGAATTTTACATATCTAGGGCCTATACACAGCGAATAATTATCTGATAATAACATACGACTTATCGCTGAATTATGATGTAGTGCACAACAATGCAGACCCCCCCCCGAATATCAGTTGCAATTGAAATGTTTTTAACTAGCCTACTGCAGTGAGATAAACGAACCTGATGCATTTCTTACAAAATTACGTTAAACTGAGGTTCAAAGTGTGCAAAGTAGGCTACCTAAAATAAGAAATTACAGACATGAAACCTATTGATACCAGACCTGTGGTTTTGTGTCCAAAATGCTCTAAAACACACGTGCGAGCATCTACGATTTCAAATTTTTTTCCGGGGGAGAACCCCGGACCCCCATTCCAAGGGGGCCGCGTCTAACGTCTGTTTATTCTAGCCCTTTTGGGGGATTTCCCCCAAAGTTTGAAAATCCCCCCAAAAATTCTATATGTTTCATTGGGGGATGGAAAATTCTCCCCCAAAGTGTGACGAGATGTTTTTTTTTATTTTGGAGAGGGGAAAAGAGAAGGATATGACTATATAGAAGAGTATTTGAAAGAAAAGGAAGGACGTGATGACCTTTTTTTGCTCGTCAAGGAGGTTTTGGGGCAGACAAACCTTCTCCCCCCCAAACATTTCAAACTCCTCCTCCCCCCAATGTCAGGGTGGCTAGAATAAACACTGACACGCAAGCGTGACCGTATGTGCCGACGGCAAACCCTGTGGTCTTTTAAAAACGAACAGCAGCAGCAGCAGCAGCGACTTGTGTGAACGAGACATAAATACTCGACGAGTATGCTGCCGCCGAGTGTGGACCATGCCTTAAGTCGAACGCTCCGATTTGCAGTATGGACGGCCGGGAGATATCGATCTGGTACTGGTAGTGAAAGACGGACCGTTGACGGCGTGTACATAGTGTGTTCTGGTACCATTATTATTTGTCGCCTCCGTTGTGCGATGACTTCGCGACCATATAACATCACGCAACGTTGGTGCTGTTAATTGATAACGGGCAAGAACGGCCCAAGACAACAGCGTACCTTTATAGCGTCAAAATACTGGACTTGATTTGCTGGAATGAAATCTCTGTGCAAATTTACCATTCTCTGTCATTAATACGGCGAATGATGGACGAATAGCATGCACACTGCACGACATACAGTATCTTCAAAATTTTCTTTAGAATAGACCACTATTTTGCGAGTCTATGACATACAGACACGATTCTAGCAGACTAGCGCTATTAAGCAGAGGCGTAGTCAGGAATTTGATTTGGGAGGGTATAAATTTTGGGGGAAGGGGGTATAAACCTTAACTATAAACCATATAAACTACATATAACCATTAACCATATATAACCACATATAAATCACATAAAAACTTTAAGGTAGACTTATTTTGGCGGGGTATATATACCGATATACCCTCTCGTTACTACGTCCCTGCCATTAAGCTTGTGAAATTGCGAGGCGAAGTTTACAGCAGTTAAATTTGAGGGAGGGAGACCAGTGTGCGATTTTCCGCGGGGGGTGGGGGTGGGAGGCTTGCCATTATTCCCCATTTTGTCGAAGCCGACCTTCGGAAGATATGGAAAATATTAAACTGCAGCTGCGCACTTTCCCTGCTGCATACGTCAAAATATTTGCGGAGGGAGTAAGTAGTCCGCCCCCACTGCTTTTCAGGAAAATCGATCGTTGTGGACTACGCATGCGTTCTCATTCCCTCCCAATAATTTATTACAATCGGCGCCTATGGCTGCGAGGCGTCGGCAACCATTTAAAGATCCGCAGAAGTTTGGGCGATCGAATGGATTGATCAGGGTGCATCAGAGGAGCTTAGCGGTGGTCACGGGTGGTGCCTTTTACGACGTTTTTTGGGCCTGCGTTTTATTCGCAGAATGGTTAAATCTGCAGAAATTGGTAAACGTTTCGCCAGTGTTTTTTATCCAGACTCCAGGCCTGGGGGGGTGACTTGGCTGGAGGGGAAGAGGCACAGTTCAATGCCAAAAAATTTAGTGCTGCGATTTTTTTTTTGGGGGGGGGGGGTTTGAGGGGAATCTCCCCTCCTAATAGGCCTGTATAAAACACTGTTGTTTCGCACTCTCTGTGGCCTTTCGCCATAGTGGATCATTCAAAGTTTACGATGGCAATTTGGCATCGCTTCGATAAAAAAGCCTGATAAAATATTGTGCTCTAATCCTGGCCACATGGCCAATATTGAAATAGAGTGGCCAGGAAACTGTGAATTTCTCGTTTTGCCGTTTTAATTCTATTAAAATTATAATTTTATATATTTTCTTACTTTAAAAAGCATTTTTAGTAAATTTGCCGTCCGTTTCATGATATTATAGCGCAAAATAGGATAAAAATTGTACTGACAAATGGTTTGGAGCTTTCAAACATTTAAGGTGGCCAGGATTCCATTAGTTTACCCTATATAGGCCTAGGCCTACCGCGGTATTAGAAGCAACGGTATTGTGCTTATATAGGCCTACAGTGGGCTGGTGAATAATGCAGCATATTGTCAGGCGGTATTAACTAAATTATCTATCCACTATTATAACTATAATGAATGATACATGATCAGGGGAGTAGCCAGGAATTTGATGGGGGTGGGGGTAATGTGATTTCGGGGTATAAATCTTTAAAAAACTTTGAAAATCTTAAAAAACACATTAGGCCTACAAATTTTAAGGTAGTCTGATTTTTGGGGTACCTATATACCCCCGTCGCTACGCCCCTGTATATGATCTAGTGTCCGATTCTCGTTGGAACTTGGTAGTGACGTCAGTGGCTGACATGATCTCGCAAAGTATAAGTCGCAAACGTGTAAAAAACTGCTTCGCTGTGCAAATCATTTTAGTCATAGTCCGTAACTTTGTGTTACATTGTAAAGTTACTTACTACATTGAGTAGTTTCAGATCCAGACTTAAAACATCTCTTTCCATTAGCTCTTCCTCTATAGTCGGTCTTATTCTTTCCCTCTGACTGATCTCTGGAATTACCTGCACTTTTGCGGACGGATTTGAAGTAGGCCTATCATCGATTGATACCCTTCGGTATTAGAACTGACGCTATAGAAGTGCATAATTATTATTATTTTGCTATAATAGTAAGTAGGTCATTAATTGATTAGATTTGTCTAAGAATGGCGACTTCACGATATATCGCGGTAAAGGCAGTATTTAATCTAGACTCCTGGACTCCGGGGGGAAACTGGCAAAGCCGAGGGGTATTCTGCCAGGGGTCGCTGTTAGTCCATGTAGTATTCCAAAATTTCCGGGGGGAATTTAAATTTCCGACGGGAAGGGCAATTTTCCCCCGGAAACGGCCTAGATTAAACACTGCAGGGTATAGGGCCTACCGGTAGCACGGTATTTGTTCCACTGTAGGCCTATATTATCCCGGAACTTTTTCTAATACCGCGCATCATGTCCAAAATCGTGGAACTTTTATCGACCGACTTTGGGTGCGTTTCGCTTGCTGTTCAGCGTTGATTTACAACTCCCATGCTCTGGCCGTAAATTTGAAATGACTTTTCCATTCCCCAGATGGCGACTAAATTCTATATATATATATATATATATATCTACCATATTAAGATCCTTATCTGTATGTCTCTCTGTCTGTTACCTTCAAGCGTTCTGATTGGTTGACTATTGGTAGACGGTTTAGACCGTTTAGTCCTTACGTCGCGATGCGTTGGTGGGCGAGCGTTGACTATTGGTAGACGGTTTAGTCCTTACGTCGCGCGATGCGTTGGTGGAAGCTGTTCGAAGACGACGTTGCTATTGGTAACAATTGTTCGTAGAATCGTAGTTTAACACGCAGCGTCAGAGGGCTGGGCGTGCGACGACGTTGCTATTGGTAACAATTGTTCGCAGCCTGAGGTAGTTGCAACGTACATTTTAACGTACACAAAAAATACGTGTACAGCGTCACAAATGGCCACAGTTGAGTGATTTTAACGTACATAGGCCTAATTATTACGTGGCGCAGAGCTTGGCTAGGTGGCGATCATTGAAATGTTGTTCAGCATGAATTCAATGATTGGGTATTAGGTATAGGTATTGGATTAGTATTATCCTGCACTGCGAGCGAAGCGAGCGCGAGCGAAGCGAGCATCTTTCTAGTATATATATATATATATATATATATATATATATATATATATATATAATATATCATAATAATAACGAACGCAAATGATTGCCTGATCGGTAAAATTATGCCGGCTCTGAAATCAGTGGCGCAGTATGGCAATAAGGTCTGCATGATCCCAGGGTCTTAATGGTTACCATACTGTCAACATGGCTTCAGAGTGAGAATCAATATGGGAAAAACCATGCATCTCGTAGTTTGTCATTGAAAACTCATAGGCCAGTCCTTAAGAGGTTGGTTCCAGCTAAGAATGGTATGCAATCGAAAGGTTTCAAAGGTGATGTGTTGATGTGTTTTCAGTCGAGACCTGAAAGTTGAGAGTTAACAAATAATAATAATAATAATAATAATAATAATAATAATAATAATAATAATAATAATAATAATAATAATAATAATAATAATAATAATAATAATAATAATAATAATAATCATAATAATGGAGACCTCAATTCCAATCTTTTTTGTTTTCCCACGAAACAATAGACCTTTTGGTGGTCTATTGTAAGCGAGAAAGGTCGAATCCTCTCGGCTTGACCATTTTGGAAAATCTGTTCTACGGCCTAATGCCGCTCAGGGCCGCCTCAAGCCTCCCCGCGATCGAGCGATGAGTCATAACGCTGCGAAGGGCACCGGAGATCATTAGCCAGGATGACTCAGCGCTAAACCACAGACGATATATCGTGATCGACCACAGAGCGTCACAGGCAGCGCCACCTAGCACCAAATGAAACTCATCCGTCTTACGCGAAGCCGCATCGGATTAATCCGATTTCTAAATTAAGTCCGAAAGTCGTGCCAGTTCTACCGTTTCACCCGTCCCCAGAACCGGAAACCCTTGGGAACAGTCCGGAGCGAGGAGACGCGTCGATGTCGTCACGGATGAGCGGTCGTCGGGTGATGCGTAGTCTCCTGTGACGAAATGTTTACATGTCGGTGCGAATTTCCAATCGACGGCCGTCGATGGAGAAGAAGAGGCGACGAATGTAAAACGGCGACAGATAGAACTCTCGGACGGGATGGACGGCCAAGTTTCGCCGTCTCCGGTCGCCGGAATGTTCGGCGAGCTTACGGACGGTGATCGCTGCCTTTGACGCCTCTTGGTATACGACAGATGTGCCCCAGTTTAGCCGTAACACTCCGGGGGACATAGGCGCTGGGACGTATTTTAAAGCACGGCGACAACAACCAGGGGTGCATTATGCAGTGGCGTAACAAGGAATTTAGAATGGGAACGCCACCTACAGTGGATCTAGCGCAGAGCGGATTATACTGAGCCACTATTATTATTATTATTATTATTATTATTATTATTATTATTATTATTATTATTATTATTATTAACAACAACTATACAGCTCATAGTGTAATTTATTGGGGTTGGGCGCTAGTGTTGTGTAAGGACGGGGCAACAGCCTCCTGCAGCATGTAGGGATTTTGGAAGAACCTATAGTTGCCCCCCCCTCCTCTAGTGGAATTCTTGGTAGACTGGGGCAGCCTTTATTGTTACAGGTTTTCAGTATATGGGTGGCTGTTGATGATATACATTAACACATTAATAGCTTAGTAAAGCATTGAAATGCTTGCAGCCAGCGTTGTTGGCCCCAATAGGCAGATTTTAAAAATAGTGCTTTAGATTTGTTGAGATGAATTTCATTCTGATTGTACCTAAACACTTGGGTCATGAAAGACATGTCCAATTGGTCACCAAGTCTTAACCTGACACTCTCTAGGTAGGATCAAACCTTTGCAATTTGACCTGGTCTCCTTCTCCACCTAATTTTTCTGTGACTCTTCATTACATGCTTATGTATTTATTTAATATCTCGTTTCC
Source organism: Metaphire vulgaris (assembly GCA_018105865.1). Taxonomy (NCBI): domain Eukaryota; kingdom Metazoa; phylum Annelida; class Clitellata; order Crassiclitellata; family Megascolecidae; genus Metaphire; species Metaphire vulgaris. Next base: position 2,723,075 of record CM030840.1, read on the forward strand.
ACGTTCCTTGTAAAGCACCCTTGACTTTGGCCCTTGCTATGTTGTGGCGCTATATAAATTGTCATGAACAATAACAAAATTTATGCTGACAAAATGCCCCGGAAAAAGTGATGCATGCCTCATATTTTTTTACTTGAAACTTTACCCACTTTTTTCTAATTTTAAGTGATGATAATAGTCATATATTTGCCTTGTAGTATTTGTACAGGGTTATTGAATATGTTTTATTACATATGTGTATTACTTGCAGATACAGGATGCTGGAAGCCATATAAGAGGTGCAATCATCAATTAATTCTCTTTGGCTGTTGGAGGGATGAGTGAAGACAGGATTCGGCCTTTACTTTTTTAAAAAGATGACTGCCCCCGAAAGGGAACGAGAGACGTCTCAGGAATTAGTTTTTGGGGATGATTGTGACTGTATTGATGGATATTCTGCAGCAATGGGTCCACCGTATTGGACTTCCGCCGATCGGCAAGACGCTCTTCGCCAAAACTATTGCAATTCGTTAAGCTCTTCTAAAGATTCTTTCCAGAATCACAAGTCATCTGTTCAGTTGAATTCGGTGGCGTCCGCGGATCCTCTGCTAAAATCTTCCGCTGAGGATTTCGATTTCAGGGTCGAGCCTGTGAACGGGGCAAACGCAGAAGAGTTAATAAATGGCTGTTGCTCGTTCTGTGATTGTTTTCTAACGGCTGACAGTAACTCGGTAACTCAACTGAATCACAGGTTACGTGCGTCTAAGTCGCCGTTGCTGAAATTTATGCCAGATCTCGGTGTTTATTCTCAACTTGCCGGCGACTCCGATGACCGAAACTTCAACTTTCCAACAACGGACTTGTACGCTTCTCAGACAGGTATTTCGAAGATTGTGATTAACGAGCACGTGCTTCATAGAAAAATCAACGTCTGTCCTCTCTGTGCTTCGAAGATGGACATGGCTAACGATCTTAGTGTTGATCGCGATCCGAATGCCAGCTGCTGTGGTATTGTGGATACTTCAAGACACGTGGAGGATTTGGACGTCCTCGCCAGCAGCTATGCACCGATAGAGCAGAGCATGTACTGTGATGGAGTGCTGGAGGCGAGAAGACGGTTAAGAACCAAGGATACTTTCGATTTGCAGCATGGTTCGCTGGCGGCCGAGAAAAGTGAGGTTGACAAAGATACAGTCTTAGAAGCATATCAAGAAGAAGATAGAATTGAACCCAGTCAAATGACGAAGACTTCGTTAAAGTGCTGTGAGGAGAGAAGTTTTGAAAAAGCTGTTGAGCATTTGGAGCAAAGGAACTACGCAAATAGTGGACTTTTTCATCAGTGTCTGAACGATGTAGCGGACACTGACTTTGGTGGCTGCGAGAGTATTCGGGATTCCCAGAAGACGGGAAACAATTTACGGAAACAAAAAACTCGGGATTCCGGCAAGAACTGTTGCAAAAGCAAAGTTGTAAACCACGATAACGACGAAAGAAATCTTCCGGATAAAAGCGACTGCAAGAATGAAAATCTGGATGGCAGAACTACGGGTTCCGTTTGTGAGGATGTCAAATCGAAATCAAAGGCGGTTGCAGCGAAGCGTAAAAGGCGCAAAAAGAACAAAAGCAAGAAGACAACGCCAGCAGCAAGAGACAATCCAGAGCCACAACATATCATAGAAATTTCTGAAAGTAAAGGCAAAGACTCTAATGTGGATGAAATTGAAGGGAAAAGAGCTTTTGACCAAAAGGAAGTGGTTGATTTTCACCAAGACTCTGATGAGAACATTGATGGACAAGCTGTGCATGAAATTGAACGTATCAGAATTTCCCAGAAAGAAAAATTCTTGGAACAGCCAAATGGAGGAATTGATAGCAGTGGTGAAGTGAAAGTGAGACCGCATTTCGCAGATTTAGAGCATGTCATCGTGGAGAACAGATGTAGGATCTTTGACAGAACTGTACAAACAGCTTCGAATTATGTCGATAGAGAAGGTGAAGATATTACGAAAGACGGCAGAGAGATCCGAGATGGCGTGACATTATGTAACTCGTTGAAAGAGGTTAGAGAAGGAGTCATGCAGAGCAGATTTGAAGGTACTGTTGTTGAAAGAGAAACAGATATTGAAGAAACTCTGGAAGTTCATGAAGGAGAGCTTGATACTAAATGTGGTGTCAAGATAGTCAATGAAGAAAACTATGAGAATTCAGAACTAGGAAGTCTAATTGGAGGTGCTGTGAGTGACAATAGTGCTGAAACAGCATTTCCAGGAAATGTTGAACTTGAGAATTTGAGCACATGTCGGAATGAGGGAATGATAGAGCGAGGCCAGATGCTTAAGAAAATAGGGTATGCAGAATTTGATCAGAACAAGATTACACAGGATGGGTTTAAGAGTGATGAAGTTTTGAAAAACTGCAATGGATCGCTGTCTAAGAAAAGAAATGTTGAAGTTGAAACTAATTCTGATGATAGAGCAACTTCAGCTGAAGGTTCTAATATTGATGCGGTATTGCCAGCGTTTACTGGCGATGGTATTTGGGGTCTGCGTTGCGTCAGTTTAAGACAGAAAGTCATTGATTTTGATTTATCACTGTCAGGCAATGAAACGGCAATTGACGGTGAGCAGAATGGTGTTGGCAGATGTGGAGCGTCAGTTTGGACCCGCAACAAACGCAGTTTAAAAATTGATCGTGATGCCGATAAAGTGTTGGACACGGTTGAAAATCTCGGTGATGCGTCGACCGGAATTAGCGGGCTGCCCGAATGTAGCGGTGTACCGGAAAAGTTTCTCGTGCCTCCCGCGTGCGTGGCGTCTCGTAACGTCACCACTCCAAAAGAGGACCTCGGCTTTGCAAAGGTCCCCGGATACCGTCCACAGTTGAAGTCGATGGACGAGGAGGAGGGTGAAGAATTAGAATTTGCCAGCATACCTCAGCTGTCATCAGACACTCCGATGGACGACGACGACGCTGTAGCTGCTGTAGCAGCTGGCCAATGTGAGGCAAACAGATTCATTATTGGCACTCTGTCAAATTCATTACCTGCAGAAACAGTAGTTTGTCCTCGTCCTGACGAACTCGATTCTGCACAGCTCGGAACGGGTGCACGACCCAAGGAGCAGTCTATTTTTTCCGCACAGTCTGAGTCATTGCCTCCGTCATCTCCGAGGCCGTCGACTCTGTCGAAGTCCGCTCGTCCGAATAGCTTGATCGGGCTGTCGAAGCCCGACGTTAATCTGCCGCGTTTAAAGTTAGATTTTAGAGTAGGCAAGTCGTCGGCAGACGACGCGAAGTCTCTCAGCTGTGGTTTCATTCCGTTTCCGGACGGCGCTGCGTCGTCGCAGAGAAAACGATTCAATTTCTCTTCCGTTGAGAACTTCACTTCTGCAGAATTTGACGACAGCGCGCCCCTTAGAAAAAATCTGACGGCGAAAGCGGAATCCAGCGGCAACAAGTGCTGTGACGACGGTGCGAACTTTCTATCTTCAGATGACCGTGGATCAGCTGATGACGTCATGGCAAAGTCGGCATTACCGTCATTTTCGCCGCCTTTTCCTGGCGCCACCCCCGCGAAGAGACCGACCAGCTGGTCGCAGTCGCTGCCGAATCCCAGCCGGGCGATCTTACCGAAAAGGCCAAACAGTTTGAATATCACCGTGTCGAATTCCATTCCCGTGAAAGTTCTGCCTCTTCAAGGACTCGAGCTTCCCGCAGAAAATCTTCCACGTCAGGATGCATCAGTGAAACCTCTGGAGAGCAAAACAAGACCTTCTTTCACAAAGGATCCGGTTCAAGATTCTGTTACCATACCTAGCAACGTCGAAAGTCCGCTTGTCTCTAAACTAGGTATAACTATTCTCTCTGTTACTGCTAAAATGGTTGCATAGTATGCTAAAGTAAAGTAAAGTAAAGTTTTCTCATACTCAAGTTTGAGCGTTGGGGGGCCGGCGCTGATCTCCGGTCTCTTGGGTGGCATATGCCATTAACCTAGAGTAGGTTGCCAGTCAAACGTCTAGGCCTGCGCTTTACTTCGCAGCAAATGCTGCTCCTCAATTTGATGTTATAATCACCCTCTAGTGAGTAAGGCTGAGTCAACCTTAGAGGCTCCTACGGGAATTGAACCTGTTCTGTCAGCGTGCCTGCCCAGCGTGTAACCACTTCTGCCATCTTCCTGCCCCAATGGTATGCTAGCGTCTTAGTATTAACCCCTTAACCGTGTATTTAACTGTAACTCAATGTAAAATGGACGGATATATCCGGGATCCCCAGTTAAGGGGTTAAATGCCAGTGCTGCTTGGTTGCTTATGGTAATACTTTTCCCGATACCATGCTTATAGTACCGTAGATATTCCACGGTGGCTAGTTATTTATGGTCATGAAATTGGAAGATCAGTACTTTAGATTGCTCTGGAGAATAGGGAAGGAGCGCTTACTAGCCATCTATCTTGATATTGCTGTCATCTTTGATTAAAGCCAAATATGTTGCTTTTGACTGTTTGAACATGAATTTTACCATAAATATCTAAAGTCAAATTTGAGAAAGTTGATATCTGGTGTTGGTGGAAGTTCTAGATTTCGCATATCTTTTACTTTATGCAGTGATTTTTAGCTTTGGAATGAATTAATTTATACACTAAAGTCGACGTATGTTTGATAATATTTGTCTGCGTGGACCTACATCTAAATTGCAGTTATTCGTTGTATGCTTAGCCTCCTTTTGTTTCAGTAGAACATCTTGATACTAATTTGCATGACTATTTGGCCTGAATTTCTTGAAGTATGAGCCAGAAGCCTAATGCTAATTATGGCTTCCATACCCAACAGCCATTACTCACAAAGTATCAGTCAAAGTACACAGTTTTATAGACCTCTTATGTTGTCCTGGCAGTCATTGAAAGTTGTTAAGTGGCCCCCACTCCAATTTCATAATTGTTTAAGAACAATTAAATTCTAAAGTATCATGAGTACACTCAACAGTACCCAGAATCTATTGGACAACAGTATGCATCTCCTATGTGACAATCCACTTATGCGTACATGATAAATGTTATTATACTGTCATGTTATTATCCTTTTATCTTGTTAAGTGATTGAGGCACCAATATACTGTATGCGTATTTCTTTAAAATACTTTATACTTATTACTTTTTCTGCCATTTAGATGTTTTCTGGTGCTTTCTTTAAATTTCATCATGTATAGGCCTTTTGTTTGCTTATAATGTGAATCAGCAGTTCTCAAACTTTTTAGGATTTCTTTTGTGGTGGTCCCTTAGCATTTTTTGTGATGACTCGTGGACCTTATAAAATTTGAATTTTAAATTAACTGTAATTAACACATAGACAATTTGTTTTGTCAATCAATTATTTAATCAGAAAATTGCAAATCAAATCAAATCATCAAATATTTAAATTAAAATTGAATCAGAATTCATAGAGCCATCAGTGTGTTTTGTGCTGGTGAGATATCTTGAGAAAGTAATCGCTTTACGGTCCCAGAAACCACTTAGCGGTCCCATATGAGACCGAGGACCCCAGTTTGAGAACCACTGATATAAATGGATGTTAGTGCCACTTGTTACGATTGGCATCAGGCATTTCTTGATCAGCACAGCCTCATGAATGTGAATCACTGTAATTAATATGCATGAGCTTTGTGTCTGGACATAATTCCAGAGACAACACCATCAATGTCATGCGAAGAATGTTTTGCTTAGATTGTTGGCTGATATTACTTTGGAGAAAGCTTGTGATGAAATTGTGTGCCTGCTGTCAGGCCTGACATTACTAAAGTCCCTTAACCCCTTAACTGGGGATCCCGGATATACGAATGATTGGCAAAGATGATGACAGATCTTGTATCACAAGATCTTTCTTTACCCACATACCTAAGAAGCCCTTACATGCATGATATTATATTTGACTTTGATAATTAATTGCTCATTTAGTTTTTGATTGAAATTGAACTTATGCCCAGCTTCCAAACATGCTTCAATGCAGCTAAGGTGTGGGGTACTGTTGTTGTGCAATTGTCAGGTGTTTAGTAAACTTTAGTCACTCTGCTATGTGTAGAGTTTACTTATCAGAGTACCGGAATCTATTTGGCAGATGTTATAGGTCATGATTTACGGTAATAGTCATTTTTCAAATGACTAGATGATGATCAGATGAGTAGATCATGCTTTATCAGATGGCACCAGGTTGATGTTAAGTTTTTAAATTGACAGGTGAAAAGGCCCAATATATTTCAAGCAAATAAGATTCCCGCCCCCCCACACACACACGTCCACAGTGGCGGTTCCAGGATTTCTTGGTGGGGGGAGTGAGGGGGTGAAATGAATTCTTAGGAAGTTGGTGGGGATGAAAAGAGAAGGGAAAATATCAATACACTTTGCCGAAACAGGCTGACAAAAGAAAATTTTTCCCCAAATTTTACTACACTTTTACCGAAGAATAGGTTGACATGCAAAACAGGTAATACACAGTCTTAGATATATGCCTGTAGTTTTACTAGACTTTTACCCCAAAAATAGGTTTCACAAGTGAAAAAAGTCTGGAAGTCCAGTTCGGGGATGCATCCCCACTCATCCCCCACGTGGAACCGCCACTACATGTGCATTGACTGCATTCACCTGCATTTGAATACCTGTGTGCACATGTTTGAAAGAAGATGTTGAATGATGTTGCAAAGGTGATTTGTTTTAGACGACTGTCCGGTTCCTTCGTCAGCCGCCCCCGCGACGGCAGCGCCGCCCATCAGCAGTAACATCAACCTGCGCATCACGGATCTCGGCAAGGTGGCGCCGGTGTGGGTTCCCGACGGCGAGGCGCCGCGCTGCATGCAGTGCGACCTGCGCTTCACCTTCACCAGGCGACGTCACCATTGCCGTGCTTGTGGCAAGGTGAGACTTCTTCGAGACGGCTTGCGTTGTCTTGTGGGAAGATGCTTATCTTTGGTTGTTTGCATTGGCGAACGTGCATCGGGCATTGACGCAAGATTACATGTTGCGTGGCTTGATCCGCTACCGTTGTGCTGCTATCGGGCAATAATTTTTTCAATTTGTCTTTTCATTATGGCTATGGTTTTTTAATCATCGTTGTTATCATCACCACCACCACCGTCATCATCATAATCATCAGCATCACAGTTGCTGCACTGTTGACAACCAATCATGTCTCGATTGTGATGTTAACCGGTTGAAATCTAGTTGCTTTATTTACAGTACCTTTAAGTAAGTAAGTAAGTGAAATCTCGTAAATTTATATGGCGCTTTGGAGAATAGTGCAGTAGTAGCTTATTCTTATGTGCTTAATCTTTCTTGAAATAGCCATAGGCAAGGTGGTTTGTAAGTGACTGACTGTGAAACCAAGGTTGATTCCATATGAATTATGTTCGTTATTTTTACCTTGCTTCACACTTAAACTTCACGAGAAATGACGACTCCCGTTGTTTTATTGTCTTACTTATTTAATTAATAGCCAGTGAGAAATAATTAATTAGTCCAGGATGCTGTTGTCAATGAGATAAAATGATGCCTTATATCTAGGATTGCATTATCTGGGATTATGTTGTCTAGGGTTACAGTGACGTACATGTCGTTTGAAGTGTATGAATGTTAATTTCAGGTATTTTGCAGTGGATGTTGTAACCTGAAAGTCAAATTGATTTACCTGGATTTGAAAGAGGCACGCGTCTGCTCCAAATGCTATCAGGATCTCATCTGCGGTTGGTGGTTTTGCCAGTTGACGAACGATTCCATCTTCAGCACTTGATCTTGCAAATTTGGTTTTTCCTGAATTGTACTTTAAGACTTGAAAATTATGTGCACGTTTTTAGCTTCCACGATTTTATCCTAGGGCTCATCCATATAGTACATATGCATAAAAGGCACATTTTCAACGCATCCCCCCGTTTTAATACTGTACATATGGAAAATCTTGTTAATCCAACCATCCCCTCAGTGCATACATGCTCTGTGGATGGACTCATAGTCAGTATATTTGATGGAAATAGCCTGTGATCTTTTACTTATATATTTTGTTACAGCCCAGCTGTATGAGCATTCTGCCGTTGAACTGACCAATCAGGTTGTTGCATCTGATGCTACCGCTCGAAGAAGAAAAGCATCAGGCGATGAAGCTTCCGTAGTTGTGGTTTCTAGGAGAGATGGTAAATTTCCTTAAAGATGCAATAGTATAATAGAATAAGATTGTACCGTATTGTGTACTAAGTCTTGTGTGTTTATTTGAATTTGTTGCTAAATCACAAGTCACTCTATTAGTAGGCAACACACTCAATCAACAGGCAACAGCAGACTAAGCTGATTTAGTTGGTAAAATGGTGAATGCTCAACATTGATTTTAATATACAGGGTGGCGCAAAAAAAACGGACTGTATTAAATGCAGACCTAAATATGACTAGTCCGGGTTTTTTTGCGCCACTCTATAATTGTAGTTAGCGGCCATACAATACATGATGCATGTTTCAGCATTTTGAATACAAGTAAATGCAGGAGATATATCTTTGTATGTACTGGTCAACAAGAAGGGGTTGCCAGGGCTTGGGTATCCATAGGATGAAAGATATGATGCTACAGCTGTGTAAAAAAGTCCTGCACGTTTATAGGATTTTGGGATTTTTGTTTTTTATGAATATCTGAATAACCATTAATGATTTAGGATAAGCAAATCTCAATATATTTCAACGGGTATTGGTGTTTTTGGTCAAGAATTTACTAATTATTGTGTGAGTGCCTTATGGATCCTCACAAAAAAATTTTTGTGAGGAGCGTGAAACGTGCAGGACTTTTTCACACAGCTGTAGGTTTCTTAACTGATTGCTTTGGAATTGCTAATTATGTTTCTGTTTATTCTGTGACCTGTAAGATAAAGGACAGCAGCAGACATCTGTAAAGTGTGATGGCTCGCAGTACATTGTTGCTCAACTTGCTGCAGACACACGAGAATTTGAAACTCCTTCTCCAGCCATTGCCAGTGGTGGAACAATAAGTAAGAGAAACATACTGTCGCGCAGATTAGGTAATGACCAGAAACCGCTCCAGACATTCGCTTCGGCTGGATAGTGTAGTATTCGGCAATATCCGGAAGCACCAATACTTATGCCACAAAACTACTGAATCCAAATATTACCGTTGCATTTCATGTTTTAATGAAGAGCAACTGAAGTTAACAAACGTACCCGCAAAATTTAGACTTAACCAGACTAAGTCGCCAAAAAATTAGTTGAGGCTATATATGTACGATAACTGAGTTAAGGGAATACCGGTAACTGGTAACTTTTGCAAGTAGTAAGTCAGGAGCATTCTAATGATCCTGTGTGGTAATATTTGCTTTGGATCCGGCAAGTGCTGGCTCAAAATCATCCTGTTCTCTGACATCCTTTAAGAAAAATCTAGCGACTTATTTGTTTAGAAAATCATATTCTCTTCTGCCTTAGATTGTTTTCCATTCATTTTTTGTTTTTTGATGACTGTTATTTTTGATGACTTATTTTATTTATTTTATTGGACTCTGTAATGTGCCCTTGCTCCTGACATTTTGGTAATGTGGCACACAAGAAATTATCAGTTTAATACAGTGTTTCCCAAACTGTGGGTTGTGACTCAAAGTGGGTCGCAGGGCTCAGTCTAGTGGGTTGCGGGGTAGCGTGAAATTAGATTCAAAGTGTCATTTTCTAACCAATACCACAATGTCACAAGCCTTTAAAGTTGCTAGACTTAGGTTTTAAGAAATTTATATGCCTGCAATCCTCCATACACAGTATATATTAAAATGGTTAGTGTTTTATGAAACTTTTATGCAATTTTAGTCGACAATAAGTTTGCAGAGTCAGGGACTGTTACAAAACCGCTGACGTGAATCGCATAGCTCCAAAAAGTTTAGGAAACCCTGGCCTATAGTATTTTTAACAATTAATCTTTCGCAATAACACAAGAAATGCATATTCCGACCATTTTGCTCTGAAACTACAATGTTATAACAATAGAGAATCTCAGAAACGAATGACCCGTAACCCAAGGGTTAAGCGATTTTGCCATACTTATATGATTTTTATGATGCGTAACAAAGGTATGTTCCTGGCAACGTTTTTAGAAAGATAATTTAAAAAAATTTCAATCTCTACTTCTCTCCTTTCATCTTATTTGACAAAAAATGGATAATTCTGCCGAATATATTTGCCACATTTTGCATTCGAATTGAATCAGAGCTTTTGTTTAGCCATTTATTAAAAACTCAGAAATATTCATTTCAAATAACGTTCGCCAGATGGCGTAATGCATTTTTTTTGGTTGATGTTACATGCTATTATTAGGGTCGCGGCACGTTACAAAATCGTTGAAGTGGGCCGCAGTTCCAAAATGTTTGATAATTAATAACGGACTTGTAATAGTTTAATTGTTCTGGTGATGGCCCGTGAGTTGTTTGTTCTAAAGTTAGAGTGTGGTTGGACCTGAATTTTTTTATCAGTAAAATGCAGGGCTTTTTTGTGCCGGAACGAGGCGGAACGGCGTTCCGGAAAATATGAACGGCGTTCCGGAAAATCGGAAGACTGGTATTTTAAAAATAGCTGTGACGACTAAAAAAAAGGCCATGGCCCGGAAAATGGAGTGTTTGACACGGATTCGGAAACTTCAAAACTTCTGTGACAACTAAAAAAGGCCATCGCCCGGAAAATGGAGTTTTTTGAACTACTGTACTAAACTTCTGTGACGACTAAAAAAAATGTCATCACCGAAATTTAGAAATTTAGGGGCGCAAAATGGAAATCTTGCCCTGTTCCGGAAAATATTTGTTTACAAAAAAGCCCTGGTAAAATGTCTTTTCTTCTGTCATTGACATGAAATTATACCATAGCATGTACCGTTATATATTGCACAGTGGCGGCTCCAGGATTTGGCAAGTGGGGGGGGGGCGTTCGGGTGGCAATTTCTAAGCATAAGGACCAACCATTTGTTGATAGATATGTAGTAGTAAGCATAGGTCCAAACAGGGCCACTGGGGGGGGGTAGGCAATCAATAGGGGCATGGGTCTCCCCGGGCCCCCCATGTGGAGCTGCCACTGATTTTTGCATAGCATATTTTTGCAGAATGATAACAGGATTTGAGCCAATAACCATTGTAGCTGTCATATAACAAGCTATCATGGTTAGGATTGCTAGCAAGAGCACAGTACCGGTAACTCGAGCATTAGGTGACATGACCTCCAAAATTATTTGCCATTGCAAGATAGGGAGTTGTAGTCTTATCATAGTCCTGTCATTGGTGGAAACTAATGGAGAACTTTTACCTTTTATATATTTAATTATGTATTTTTTTTGTTTAATCTTGAAAACTATATTTATATTTTTACAGATGCTGATCTTTGGCTTTGCTGCTTTAATCTCTTGAGCGTTTTTTCCATTTTATCCTGAATTTTTTTATCGTTATAATTCCGGCGTCCTGTTTTATTTTTTGCATTTATCTGCATATATATTAAAAATTCATATCAGTTGCCAATTTGCAGTCTGTGATGATTCAAATGGTTGCTCTGGTGAATTGTACTTACATTATGTTCATCCTTTGTCTTCTCAGGCAGAGGGAACTCTTTGCCATCTCAGGAAGTAAGCACAGCAGCCACCCGGGTCCCAGTAAGAGCTCTGAAGTCGTCAATATGGGGTGATTGCAATGGGATGAAATTTGATGGTTAGCTTCGTAGTTTGCTCTGATTGCGATAGTTGTTCTAAGTGAGTTATGTTAGCACTCAAGCATTTAATCTTATCAAGGCAGACATTTGATGATTTTTTGGCCTCAACCCGTCATGTTGTACGTGTTTTGAATCTGTCTCCATTTCCCTTTTTTCTACCTTGTCAATAATCTGAAAAAGGGGAGTATCGCCAAGATTTGTAAATACTCACAGAGAATTCTGGAAACAATTTTATTCTTCTTTGCTTGAAGACTGATTTGCGTACGACATGCTAAAATGTTTTCTCAGCGATTACGAAAATCCTAATTAAGACTGGTTAATCGTATATCGGTTGATATAGATATCCTTTGGTGTTAAAGTCAAATGATAATGGTATATAAGTTCAAAGTAGTTTATATGGAGTGATGACAGCATTGGTGTGGAAATCCAATGGTAGCAAGTTTGATACTCACAGGACCCGTGAGATTGACTCGGCCTTCACTCGCCAGTCGGTCAGTGACGACAAAGCGAGTAGCAGTGGTAATGCCGCACAAGTCGAGCAGGTACTCTATGCGATACACTGGCTCCATCATATCCGCGGTGTTGCACGTCTGACCAAGGCATTTGAAATGGAGATCAGCACTGCCCTGTGAGCCTGGCCTATGGGTAGCAGCTTGGGAAGGGCTTTGGCTTTGTTTGATGCATTGGAATCTTATTTTTTCTGTGAAATGTCTAAAGTTTTATGTTATTAATATTTTTGTATTGTTTCAGTTGCTCTGTTGTCTTCTTCATCTGTTGTTTCTCTTCTGCCCAATCTGCAAGTCAGCGTCTCCGTAGTAAACTGTAAGTTACTATTGTTTTGGTATTTCCATTCCAGAATTATTTTACTTAAAATAAAAAGTAAATTTGAAAGTATTCAGTCTCCTTTTGAAACATTTTAGCGATAATTTCTTTGATCTTCCTGTGAATTATGTTAAAAAGTTTTTGGCTATCATAATTCATTGTTGTTATTGATCTTACTTATTGAATTAATGAGAAATAAGTTTACTGCATAGTTTGACCTATGGCAACCTTTATTAATTTACTTCTGGCAGATTTTTGAATGTGCATGTGCATGTCTTTGTGCGCATATATTTATACATACTAGGAGAAGTGCAAATCATGATCTTCATTTTGCAGTGGATTGTTGCATGGGAAGAATGTGCTGGTGTTTTGTGACTCGTGGCCTTTGTGCCGTCGGTCAAGACGAGGTGGTCTACGTTCTTGAGCATCTTCCTGACGAAGACCGCGTTCCGGGCGATGTCTTCTTTCACGTCTGTGAGCTTTACGATCGGGTAACTAAAGGTCTGTATCTGTGTTAGAAAACCGAGTTTTGTATAATAAATGTTGTGATGCATTAAGGTATATTGAGGTGACTGGACCCTCTCTCTGGAGTTCATTGAACCCATCCATTCGCCCTCACTTCTTGCTCCCTCGCTCTCTTCAATGCGAAAGTATAAAGTCTCACTACTTTTTCATGCGACTCCAACGCTCCTACGCCTCCGAGTAGAAATATAAGAGGTGCTATACAAATTCTACATTACTTTATATTATATTACATTACATTAGTGTCTTCTATTGCTTTAACTTGGCAACTGTCAGTGCTCTGTGGCACCAGATGAATGTGTCACTGACAAGCAATTTCATATTTCCATTTGTGCTGTTGACAGTAGGCCTCATGTACCTGTTTGGTTTGGCCTATCCTCCTTCTATTAATCCCTCACTGATCTGACTGACCTTTCTGGCTTGACCTGGCACTAATTCGGATTGGATTCGGTGTGCCGTTAGCTGATACCCCGCCATTATGATAGTGATGCCATATAAGTTTATTGATTGATTGATTGACGATTGATTGATTAACTGATGTACTTTTATTATGCTAGTTTTAAATACTAACGATTTATCATCTGTATTGCGTTTGGAACAAAGAAATTCAGTTTGTTATTTTGCTTTTGTTTTAAGATAGTCGGGTCATTCATTGTTGCCTCTCTCTCTCTCTCGTTGTTACAGGAGATCCAATTGGTGTTTATGACCACACGTTGGTCGCAGAGGGTCGACCGTTCCTCGACAGCGTCAACCACGCTGGATTTCTGTATGTTCGGCCTACATTCCAGTGTCTTCATAAGCTTCCATTGCCTCCGACTCCATATCTGTTTGGCATTCTCATACATAGGGCCGAGGTTCCGTGGGTTCGTGTGTTCCCGATTCGCTTGCTACTGCGTCTCGGAGCCGAGTACAGATGTGAGTTTAAGTTTGAAGTACCGGGTATTCAATGTTGACCGCATTATTCTGAACAAGGAACTTCTATAGCGCCATTTTGGCGCTGTGCTTGGCATCGGTACGTGGTCGCCCCAAAGCAGAATCGTAATCCCAAGTCATGCTAAATAAGTAGGTCTGATTTTTTTGTTTCTGCTTATGGTTGCCATGCAAATGTAGCACGCTCATTTATGTCGCACGCACAGTTTAGTTTAAACTTAAACAGCATTTTTAGCGTTGGCGCTGAAATTCAAGACATCTAGAGTGATTTAGTCAGAAATTCGAATCTCTGTCATTACAGAGATACCTTTTGTATACCTTTTCGTGAAGAAACTAAGGGTGCGTATAATACATAGGTGCATATTATCCCCGAGATAATACGTTAAGTGTTATATATGTGGTATGTGTGTGAAAAAAATTTTTTTTTATTGTGACAAAAGCGAATATGAAATAGCAATGCCAATCGCCGAGCTGTGTTTGCATTTCTATTTCTTATTTTAATCCTTTTATTTTTATTTTCTAGATTATCCATGCCCTTTGGTTAGTACGAGGTTTCGAGGACCTGTGTTCACGCACGTCGGTCACACGATAATGAACCTGTTGGTGGACCTTCGGAACTTTAAGTACCGGCTACCTCATATCGATGGCCTGGTTGTCCACATGGAAGACAAAAGGACTTATGTCAACCTGCCTCGTTCTCAGTATAGAGAAGTTAGTGGCATAATTTTACACGTAAAATGGCATACTCTCATAGCGTTTTATGGCTAATTTAGTAGAAACTTGTTTGTGCCATCGGCTGATGCCCCAGGCATTATGATTGTGGCGCCATAGAAGTCGATTGATTGGTTGGTTGGTTGATTGATTGATTGATATTAACTGATTTTATTGTGTTATTTTAAATTTTGATAATGTATCATATGAACCCATTTTAAACTTGATTTGACAGCATTTAATCATCGATTACGTTAATGTTTATATTGTTCTATTTTTCCAATAAAACCTGTTCGATTTGGAATTTTGTTTGCAAAATGTGATGTCATTAACGTTAATGTTGCGAAAACGTAATGTCTTAAGTAACTAAGCTGATTACTGATTTACATGGTAGAATGACTATGACCCTGTAAATAATTACAGTATGACTGTCACCAACAAATCCAGGAATATGATGTAATATTAGTTATTTTCAAATTCAGATTAACTTGAATCAACTACCGGTGGTTTATCTTATATTTTTTGCTGATTTTTTTCTTTTTATAGATAAAAAGGGCTTTCAACAGCAACAACGACCATGTCCTGGCACTGGAAGCAGAGTTCTGCTGTTTTGGTGATTCACATCTTGTCTGTTTCCAAAATCCAGAGGGAAAGTACATCACTCAGGCGATTAACATTCAGAATCGACCGCGTAGAAGTAGGTTCTCTTCCCCCCTCCCTGAAACACTAAACCAATGTTTCTTAATTATTGCTTTGTGGATTTCTCTTTTTGTGAAAATAAATGATCAAAAAAATTCACATATGCAAGCATTTTAAGATGTATCAACATTCGAGGCATTTGTTGGCACAAACTCGGACTGATGAAAATTGGAGCTATCATATTTTACACACTCAGAGATATTAGTTGTTCATTCTCCTTGGTTTGCCACTGACAGTTTTTATCCTCATCATCATCATCATCATTATCATCATCATCATCATCATGTACCATCTTCAAATCAAAGGTTGGTAGTCACAAGTTGTCGCCACTTTTCTCGATCCTCAGCAATTATTATTATTATTATTATTATTATTATTATTATTATTATTATTATTATTATTATATCTGACAATTTATATAGTCCTATAACAAGGCCTAAGCCTAAATCAAGAGTGCTTCACAACATAAGGTTAGCGGTCAAACGACGCATTGAACAAATGTGTCTTTAGATGCTTTTTACTTCTCCATAGTTTTCTATGCCCATCTAACCAAGTTCTTCGAGGTCGCCCTTTTTCTCCTCTCGAGGTCACCCTTTTTCTCCTCTCCCTTCGTATTTCCCTTCTAAGATATCTATCGCATGTTCTTAGCATGAGCCTCTCATTAGATGTCCAGCATGTTGACAGTTTTACAGAGCATTATTTGTTACATTGCAGTTACAGGTGCAAGTTTCATCATCTTTAACGGAGCCCTGAAACCGGCCTCCGGAATGCTTGCCAAGTGCAGTATGGTTGAGGATGGACTGATGGTACAGGTGTCGCCTGATTCCATGCGGGAGCTCAAGATGGCCGTGTCCAACGCAGAGGACTATTGCATCGAGTGTGGCCGGCTGTCTCTTCCGCAGCCGGAGGAATGGGTCGTCCTTAAGTGGG
The DNA here is from genome assembly GCA_018105865.1 of Metaphire vulgaris. Taxonomy (NCBI): domain Eukaryota; kingdom Metazoa; phylum Annelida; class Clitellata; order Crassiclitellata; family Megascolecidae; genus Metaphire; species Metaphire vulgaris. Next base: position 2,739,370 of record CM030840.1, read on the forward strand.
TCGATGAAACCGATGATCTCAAACGACGGTAAAAATGGCGGATGTTTCTTTGCACTTTGGTTCTTTGTAGCGATAGTTGTTTTTTTCTGGAATCTTTTATTTCTGCATCAGAGATATTGTAATTATTATTATTATTATTATTATTATTATTATTATTATTATTGTGGTTATTTGATTTTGTATGTCTCTGTTTTTCTGAAGATCTGTAAATAAGATTCCTAGTCCGATAGATGGCGCTCTCCTGGATCGCTCGTGTCGCAGGCGTATTCGTGCGCCGACCGCACACTTTAGTGTGAACTTTGGAATAGAGTGGACAGAAATTTACTACTTCAAAGACAGCGAAACGGTAAATTGCAGAAGTGCCGAAAATTGTGATTTTGAGGATTCGGTGGCCGAGGTATGCTGCCTGACGCTTGTCCGTCATCTTGAGTCTCTGCAACTTCCTGCGCTGTCTCGGGTTGCCGTGCGCATGACGACGGGACCCAATGAGGTGAATATTGTGCCAAAAAGATGAATAATAATTCCAGATATGCATTTCTTTTTATAATCTGATCTGTGGTTTGTAAAATGTCTGGCTTCAGCTAATTAATGCTCACTAGTGTTTGAGTAATGGAAGCAATCAATTCCAGCAATGAAGCATGTGGAGGTTTTATTATGTGATGAATGCAGTGTGGTGACTGTATGGAAAATTCATGATGACTGCTTCATTAGCTTATTTAGCTAAATTATTTGCCTAATGAGACAATTGAACCTTCTCTCCCTTCTTCCCTCCCCCCCACTGAACTGGCTCAAATGCCACCATGGATAAATAAACGGCACTTTAAGAGATGTGCTCCAAGTTACGATGGCTCGTGACAATGATAACGTCGATTTTGTGTCGAATACAGATGCTGTGCGAAATTAAGAGAACGGTTTATAACTTTGTTGCGCACTTGTTTGAATTTCGTGCAACTTCTTGAAAATTTCTTAGTTTATTTCTTATTCATTGCCCCCCGTTTGTTTCAGCACGGCTATAAGATTGGCGCGGACGGTCGGCACTCGCTCGACGCCTGCACCGATGACCTCGACAAACAACTGGTTCCTCTTCTGGCGAGGCAAATGGACTCCGCGTCGTACACTTTCGAACTGATTTTGCATATACTCGAACACGAGGAGCCGTAGTTATCCGTAGGCCCCAGCTAGGCGCTTCGTCGGACAATAATTATTCGTTACATTTCCACTTTGCAGAAAACTGCACAAGAACTGTTAACAGTGATTTGTCTTGTGACTTGGCGACTGCCAGAATTTTACTTCTTCCACTAATGTAGTGGAGATTTTCTACTGAATAACACTGAGTTAGAGAAGTTATTAGATATTGTAACTGTTGTTTTTGTTATTGAGTTGTGTGCTAATGAGGAGTTGATTATTCCAATTTTTTTGTATGAAAAAGATTTGCAAAAGAGTAAATGGAACTAGTGTAAGAATGATTGACCCAAATATTTACTGCTTATTTTTTTAATCTGCCCTTGATCTGCCCTTGCTTGTTAAATGATGCTAAGCTGCTGCCAGCTTAATGCAGGCGACGTGAAATTCCTGTTGAGTTTCTTGTTATTATTTTAAAAGTGGTTATCGCAATCATGAGAGTGTGTTTTTTTCTACATTTTACTGAACAGGTTTTCTTGAATCTCATTTTAAAAAATGATCTTGATTATTACTAGATTGTTCACTAAAAGGAGTTTCAAATACTCACTGGATTCCCTTAACATATGTATGTATGTATGTATGTATATGTGTGTGTGTATATATATATATACATATATATATATATGTGTATATATATATATATATATATATATATATATATATATATAGAGAGAGAGAGAGAGAGAGAGAGAGAGAGAGAGAGAGAGAGAAGATACATAATGATATAATATATATAATTCTGAGGTGTGTGCATAGTATGTTAGCATTTATTTGAATGTTTAGAATTTTCTTATTTCTATTTTGCATACATTGCTAAAACCTGTATAAATAGATATACGAATGAAAAGCTATTTGTTTAATTTTGACTAGTTACTTAGATATGCATTCGAGTGTCTCTGTGTGTGTGTACAAAAATGTACTTTGTCATTGCATCATTTGCATGGCATTTTGTACAATTGCAACCTATGCGGAGATTGCGTACTTAATACTATTTGTTTCATAATCAAGCAAAGATATAAAGTACTTTATATGGTATTATGGTATGGTATACTTTTTCTCTTAAGTCGAGTGAATGTACAGGTAGATTGCGATACTTTGTTTGAACACAATTATTGAACCTGGTCTGTAAGTGATTAATCTTACAGGCTCAGGCTGACCATGAGTTGTGCTTTGATGTGACTTTTTTCCACTAACTGGATCTGAATAAGATGGCAGTGAAATTTTCAATCTGACGCACTTTTTCCTAACGGAAAGCATTGAAATCGTTGTATTGCTTAGCTTCAGTTTTCAGGAAATTGAGTTTTAATTGCAACATAGCAGTTTGATGATTATTTAGCTTTTGCGATTGATTACAATAATGAACAATTGTACAAACATATTCACCAAAGGGACAAGAACTTGAACTACTGTACAGAAACTGTTTTAGTTGTACATTTCGATGGATTTTTCCATTTTTGTATTTTTTGTCTTTTCACGATATTCATCCTGTTTCTGTTGTATTTTGATGGTTTTGATGTCATTTTGTAATTAACAAAATCTTGTTAAAATCAACTGTGTGTACCTGTTGTTTGAAAAAAACCTAAAATAATCCAAGGCATTTTTTTAGTGTGCTAATAAAAGTATAGTGTAGTATACTGGACTATTTATATAGCGCCGTAAACATAGCATAACCAAAAACAAGGGCGCTTTACGGGGGGTATGACCAGGGCGCAATTTGTAGGGAGGAAGGGGGATTTTCCCCCTACTGCCCAACTGCATCCCCCTACTGCTACTTCCCCCCACCACTACATACCCCCCACTGCTACCTACATACCCCCCACTGCTACACTTCCCCAACAACTACATCCCCCCAAGCTCGACATATCCCCCCCCACTGCTCCAGGTCACAAATCGTACCCTGCGTATGACTCCCTAAACAGATGGCTTTTCAGTATGTTTTCGAAGATGGGCCGAGCTTTCATCTTCCTAATTTCAGGTGGGATGGTATTCCACTGGAGTGGTCCACCTCGGGAGAAGGCGCGATCACCGAGGGTTGGAACCTTTAGCGGTTTCGGGACAGCGAGGTCAAGAGAGGATGCTGATCTCAATGTCGACCCCGTCTAAGTACGTCGCTAATGTTGAGTGCCTGCCTCAGTAGCTCACTCGGTATACCGAGTGTTGGCTCTGAATGAGCTGTCAACCCGGGTTCAATCCTAGGGTACAAGATTGTGTATCTTGGACAGTCACTTGTCTTCCCACCCAGTGGCTGCTCCACAGGGGGGCTCGTGCCCCCTATAGAGTGCCTGCCCCATGGCCCCTCCTGTTGGGACCCTATACTTAATACTACACACCTAACAACAAATGGTTGGCCCCCATGATTAAAGTTGCTACCCCAACGGCCCCCCACTTGCCAAATCCTGGAGCCGCCACTGTTCCCACCAATGGCTTAGCTGGAACGTGGATAAAGCAGATGTTCTCTGACAAGTAGTGCTACAACTGTCTTAGAAACCCTGTTCACTGTTGTCTGCATATTCATACACTTCCTATTATAAATAAACTGATTTCTCATCTTCACGTTCTCCAAGTATTTGTGCTTGGATATTTATCTAGGAAAACTAGGTTAGGCCATTGAATGTGGAGAGTTACTACAGTGGTTTTCACCCAAGGGCTTACTTAGCCCTAGTAACTGAATTGTACATAATGTAGCTTTTGTGGGTTTGCTGGTTGGACAGTATTTTAATAATTAATGTTAAATATCATTACTTTGTAACTAAGTGTCGTAAATGTATTGATTTAGCCTCTCATGGATATACACATACACACACGTTTCTAATTTCAGAGATGTTAAAATTACACAAAGCACATTGGTAATTTTAAGGATGTTACCAGTATTTATCGCACAGTATACCATTCTATTACTGTTCAGAATAGCCACATTCAGATATAGGCATCAAGTGAATAGCTGTCATTTCTAAGTTTAGATGTGAACAACCCCTGTGGTGTTTGCATAGGGTGAGAATGGAGAGTTCCTGGTCACTGCTTACCAACCTGCAGGGCTTTTTTTGTAAAAAAATATTTTCCGGAACGGGGTATTTTCCGGAACGGGGAAAGATGGCAAGATTTCTATTTGTGCCTCTAAATTTCGGTGATGACCTTTTTTTAGTCGTCACAGAAGTTTCCAAATCCCTATAAAACACTCCATTTTCCAGGTGATGACCTTATTTTTAGTTGCCACAGCTATTTTTTAAAAATACCAGTCTTCCGATTTTCCGGAACACCGTTCATATTTTCCGGAATGCCGTTCCGCCTCGTTCCAGCCCAAAAAACCCTGCCGACCTGTCCCCGCATTAAATAGTAATGGGGAATGGCAATACCCCCCCTCAGCCACAACTGGTCTGAGTCTCAAATACCAATCACCCTGGTTAACAATATTACAAGATCATTTTCCAAAATCAAAAAGGCAGTACACCAACTCAATTTTCATATGTTTAATGCCTTCCCACAATCCTATTTCCTCCTCCTCCTCCTCCTCCTCCTCCTCCTCTCTTGTCTTTTATATTTTTGGATCACAGCACAAAATTGTCATCTTTTTTAAAATGCAACCTCCTGGTGAGCATAATCAAGTTAATTTAATAGAGACCTTTTAATAAAAGTGACATCAAATGTGATGTGCACTCAATTGTCATATTTCACTCGAAGCAGTCGTCACTTTTGATCTGCTTTCGAGGGCAAGTTACACCAAATTCCAAATCAAAGAACATGAATACAATGAAAAACTGGTCACTGATGAGTTGATATACAAAATGCAGCAGAATACAAACAACTCTAAATTACATTTGTCACCCAAACAGTATTTATAAGATGTGAATTTAATGTCACACGTCTGATATATTTAATGGCATATGATTTCACTTTTTAAAGCCTGATATATTTAACATTGCTAGGTTAATTTTACTAGTCAATTACTTAATATTGGAATCAGAAGGTTAGAGAATTTGACAAGAGAAGACACCGAAAGAAATACTGGCCAACTGAAAACTCATAGAAAATTCTTGCACAAGCAACTTGGATTTCAAGTTAATCTTGTCCAAAGCTTCACATACTCCTGAGAAATTTTAATTAAAAACGTCATTTGTAAAAGTTCTTACTTCTAAAAACTCTTCTTATCTATTTCAACTTGTCAAAATATATGTGGCAAAAGTGTCCTTACTTCACTCGAAATTTCGGTTCTACAACTGGTCACATCAACACATGAAATAACATAGACTTCATTTTGAAAATCTGTTAGAAAACATCGATGTCTGAAACCTATCAAAAAGCATGCGTAGATCCCAAATGTGCAAGGCATTTCTCTATATTAATTCCAGCACTGGACCGAGGCCAAGCAATTTCTGCCAACACAAATATGTAAAAGAAATGACTTGAACTGTAAGAACGATTTATTTTGTCATGAAAGAGGTTGTCTCAACTTTACAAAACTTGTACTACATATCAGAGTCCAAACAAATTTCATTTAATTAAAAAAAGTCTTAATTTATCCAGCCCATAACTTGAACACAACAACTAACTATGCAGTTAGGCATATATCTACTGTATATCTGCTTTCAGCGGAGTTTTTTCAGATTTCAAACCAGACGAGACTTAGTCGCACAATTCATTTTGTGTCTCCTAAATTATAATTATTGGACTGACATAATTTAGTAATTTAAGACACCAGAAATTTCTTCTGACAAGAACCTAAAAACTAAATAACAGAATCAACTAAAAGCAGGAAATGAATATGCAGGACTAAGCTAATACAAAAATTTTGCTCACAGCTTCACACTTGCACAGCTGGTTGTACCAGACTGTGTACAACATATATTTACAAAGATTTACAACCAAATTATGTATAATAATAAATTCTTATGCAAAGGCAATACAATTAACAGCCAAAATAATTATTGACCAGCCAATGGAATGACCAGCCTTCAGAAAATTCCTAAAAAAATGTTAAAATCTTAACATTCTCAAGCCAAACAGTCAAAACACTTATATCTAGAACGATCATTTCACACAGCAACACAAACTGTAATTTCAGAACTCATTTTTAACTACAAGTAGATGATATTCAAACACTCTTATTCAATTAGCAATTGAACAGAGCCAACTTAACACCTAACAGAACTGCAAAATCAAAGACTACCTCACAGTTTACAACACAGTATATCAGATCGATCTCTTAACACGCCACCAAATGCAAATTTCTAAACTGGCAATACAACGAGGTTACTGCCATGCACGAACATCCAAAATTTCTAGACAACACCGCTCCATTCTAGCCGGTTGACAAGTTCCTCTACCTTCAAAGGGGCAGTCGGGCGTCACGCCACAGATCACGTCGTGTCAGTTCAAGCCGTCTCGTATCGCAGGTACTGCTTCAGTTTCTTCGGAATCGGAAGCTGGCCAATGCAACTCTTCTTAATGCATTTCAGAATCGAGTCACGGCACGCATTCTGTAGCGTTCCAACTAAAATGCATCACAAAAGCACTTACCAACTTACAGAAGCAACAACAGCAAATAAAGGCAGTGGCAGTTCCAGGAATTCTTGGTGGAAAGGGGATGAACAAAATTTATAGGAAGCTGGTGGGGGGGATGCAAAGTGAAGAAGAAAAAAAGAGAAAAAATAAAGGTCATTGTTAGTGTTTTGCCCACTAAATGTTAATAAACCTTGCCAAAAAAGACCGACAAGCAAAAAAGGTCATTCACAGTTTTTCACAAATGTTTTGAAAACTCACCAGAAAATAAGTTGACAAGCAAAAAAAAGGTAATCCAGAACCCCGGTGGGGGCTGCATCCCCAGTCATCAGCATGGTGGAACCCAGTGTTTATTCTAGCCACCTTGACATTGGGGGAGAGTTTGAAATGTTTGGGGGACAAGATTTGCCTCTCCATGCTTTTTTCTTTTTTTTTTTGGGGGAGGAATTTCCATCCCCAAGCCAACATATACAATTTTTTTTTTTTTGGAAAACTTTAAATCCCCCAACATCAATATCAATTTTTTTTTTTGGGAAATTCTAAAAAGCTTTGGGGATCCCCATAAAATAAATACTGGTGGAACCGCCACTGAATAAAGGCAAGAAAATAAAACTATTGACCAAAATGAAGGAAGTTATGATATACCCAACACATTTCAAGCAATAGCAAAAGTAGTGGTTTTTGTTGTTGCAGTAGTTGAAGTAATAGTACTATTATTATGTGGTTGCGGCAGTTGTCATAGTAATGGTGGCAGCGGTGATGGCCGTAGTAGTAGTAATAGTAGTGGGGTGATGGTAGCAGCAGTAGTAGTAATATTGGCAGTGGTGGGGGTCACATGAGATCTTATCAATACACAGTGTATGTATTCTTATATAGTTGTAGTAAACATTATATGAAGGAAAATGCAGGCTTCAATGACTATATTTTCAATCATCCATTATTGACTGTACACTTATAATGTTAGCCCTCAAATATTTACATCTTGTAAAGGGTCCATCTATATAGTATGTACACACTGTGGGGGAGGGTTGGAATCTGGAGATTTTGTGTATGTACTGCGTGTGCAACGGGGGAGGGGGTCGAAAATATGCCTCTTTTTGCGTATGTACTATATGGATGAGCCCAAAAGTGCATTCACATGCAATGCTACAAATCTAATAACAGCTCACATTGTCTTGTAATACAGCTTTTTCAGAATCAGAAGCCTGCATTCATTGCAACAGCTAATCATATTAAATGGCAATTAACCCCTTAACTGGGGACCCCAGATATATCCGTCCATTTTACATTGAGTTACTGTTAAATACCCAGTTAAGGGGTTAAGATATTAATTAAAGTAACTGACTGCAGCTCAGCTGGATGATGCGAACTTGCTTGGTCGTGCCGTAAACGTCGACGACGGCGTACAGTGGACCGGACTTGTACGGGATATCCTTTGCGCACGGGCCTTGATCTTCTCCGTTCAGGATGAAATGCATCTCGGCCATTTCGTCTTTGATCATGTACAGAATGCCTATTCGACTGCCGACGTCCGTCGGCAGGATGTCGTCGCTGTATTCCGAGTATCCCGAATCCGGGGAGTGATTCGTGAGCCCGAGCCGTCGGCGAGGTCGCTCGCCTGCAGCCGCGGCAGAGCGCGGAGAATACTTCGGTGGAAGAGTCCTTGGTACATTAAAACGAAGTCCCCGTCGCCGAGAATCGACCGGTACGGCTTCGGATTGTCGATGCCGTTCTCGTCGTACACGCGGTTGTGCGACTTGGTCACGGCAAAAATCCACGACTTGTTCGTTCCCATGTTGGCGAGGTCGGGCAGCGCGTACTGCGGCAGGTTGAAGTAGTTGTTCGGGTCGTGCTGGGTCAGCCCGATCCTCAGGTGGCCGCTCCAGCCGCGCTCGTTCTTCTCGATCTCTACAAGGAAGATCTCCATCGGAAGCAGCGGCTTCTCGCTGAAGCTGATTCCGTGGGCAAAGCTGGACTCACGGAAAGAGACGACCCGGTCTTCCAGAAGGCGAATGTTATCACCGTGGTGAGGATGAAATCTCAGAACTGGCATGGCAGAGTACAGCTCTTATTCACCAATCAACCATACCTGAATACAACAGTACAGAATTCACACAGCTCACGCGAAATTCACATTTGTCCTCAGAATCCACAATTCTCTGCAAATCTGCACGCCTTTCTAAAAGACATTTAACCACCAAAAATGTTCATCTTTAATTGCAATTAAACATTGTGGCAAACAATAAAATTTCAGACAAAGGCAGCAACAATATGACATCCTATAGCAGAAATTCAATAATTAGGGATTTCTACTTTATCATTCTTACCCTTCTGCTGAGAGATAGGCTATCATTTGTCTGCCTATGCATGATCAAAATCTATTTTCACAACACTAGGCCAAGAAAGATAATCTCTGATCTCTCTGGTATAACTTTATTCACAAAACAAATCAAGATAGGCGACTAAATGTATCAGCCTTAGCAAACACAGCATACAAATGCGACACATTAGTATTTCATAGACTACAGTAGCAAAAGCATTACTTCATCAATGCAGATATGCATATCAACACTGAGATTGTGTTGCTACATCAATCGTGTTCATGAATACTAAGTGGTTCTAAGGTTGTAATATTATGACGAATCCATATAATTAAGCCCACACTTGAAAACACCTTCATTTAACTTCAGTTTCTTTCACAGTCTGTTAAGGTAATGTAATCTAATAACTAGTAAACAATCTAAAACATTACAATTTGAGTGTAAAGTCTATTTTCTATAGCTAGATGACAGCTCTCAAAAATTCATATATATCCTGAATGAGCCTTAAAAACACCAGATGCATCACAAAATACAATAATCATAGACCTTCGGAATGCTAAAATCTTTACACAACCTATTGAATCTGATAACTTCAAGCAGTTGATTTTTCACAAACAGTGGAGTTTGGACTACACTCGGAGAAAACCATATGTCTGTCAGCACGGTATCTGAACCAAACGTTTTTACCCCAAGCAACAGACAGCACACTTTGACATAGGGCCACCAGATACTTGCACTGTCAAAAGCTCAAAAGCAGGCCAGTCTGCCAAAGAAAATAAAACGTTGCACTGCCATTAAATTCACAAAGCACAAAACACTACAAGGTAATGCAAACTACTTAAAGACTTTACAAATCACAAATAAACTTCCGAGATTTAATCAAAAAATCGTGACTGAAACCGATGCTAACTTATGCTCTAAAAGCACACCTTCAATGCCGAGAATAATTAATAAGTACTTCAATTGCTGAAAATAAGCTCAGCCATCTGATTTTGCTGTGACATTACAACAAATCCCCGGCGTCCACCTCGGCTCACCTATCGAATACATAATTTCCGTTGACAGTAGGAGAGATTGCGGCGGATTCTCCGTCGTCGGATTACCGCAAATCTTAGTGTGTCCATAAACCAAGTATCCCGCGATTTTAAATAAATCAGTAAAAGCGTCTATCGTTTTCCACTTCCTTATCCACTAGATCGGGTGCATCCGTTCGATTAATCATTTATTAAGTATTTATTTAGTCGCAAATCATAAATTAGTAATTATCGACTGAATTTTCGAAATTCATTTCGATGATCCCGTAAACAACAATAACTTCCGGCCGCCATGATATGAGAGTCTATCGTAATCTTCTGGGAGCGACTTCCCAATTACGTCATTCTTTTACCGCTATCGATGACTGACGTCATTGCGCAGTGTCTTCAATTTGAGGACAGAAGAAACCATACATGGGAGAAACATGCACTTACATTATAATTAAGATCTATGAGGAGAAACGACTAAAAATGTTCTACAAATAAGTTACTGTAATTGTCTAGATAAAAAAGTTTATTTATGAATTCTTGGGCATTTAATTAATGGCTCCATAGAAGTTTTTGATTGCTTATGAATGATATATCGTATTCATACCAGTTTACCGTAACGGTGTAACCAAACATTTTTAAATCCATCCAACATGAGTACATGACCAACAGTGTACCTATTTGAGCGAGGAGGCGCGTTCAGTGTTCAATTTTTTTTTAAAGAGGAGCGGAAATCAGGCAAAGTAGCGGAAATTAGAGAAAACTTTTGACATTTCACCCCAGGCTTCCAGCACATGAGCACATGAGCACATGGCGCTCTAGTCTGCGCATAGCACGTCGTAACAAACGTCATCCTCCCGCGAACTGGAAACGACTCCCTGGGAGACCGCGTCACCGCGACGTTCTTGGATCCAGCAGATTGGAGATGGATCCTCCTCCGCTATAGCGCGCGACCCTGATATGATATTAACAATTAACTAGATTGCAATATACACTGCATGTAAAAATTTAATGTCTTAATTGTCTTTTAGTTTTCTGGATATTTGAAAGAATTACAGAGTGGCAGCACCGGCGACGTATGGTGCATTGGGACCATGGAGTTATTATTAGAGGAGACGGCATTACGTCATTTTTAACCAGGCTGCGTGAAGCCAGTAGCGCGTAGGCTAAAAATAGCACCTCCATTGTTAGCGGCCATTGTGGTTGAATCGGACGAATACAGAAGTATTACGTCAGAGTTATATCATTCCTTTTAATTTTTTTATAAATAATAACTTTGTTATTGGGACCTGTCATTCATCTTGGGGAAGTTTTTGACATAATTATTGGGGCTGGGGTAACTGAAAGTTGACAGTTGATTGATGACAAGGGGTAGAGGCAGTGTTATTTCTAGGATTTTTGAATTAGGGGTGGTGTCAGGAAAATCGGAGGAAGGGGAGGGTGTCGGAATTTTTAAGTCTCTCCCCGGAAAAAAGGCTGACAAAAATCATCTGACAATAAAAGTTTGGGAGGGGGTGTCCTCCATTGGGAGAAAGTGTTCAGAGCTAATTAGTATCCATTTTGCATTGTCACACTACCAAATTTTTGGGGTGTCGACCTCAAATGGAGGTGGTGTTGAGGGTGTTAGGAGGGTGTAAAAATATCCCTGGGAGGGGTCGAAAATTGCCCAAAATTGTTGACATAATTAATGGACAGCCCCATGCCTTATTGAAAACACGATTGATGTCATCCAATATACTGTCCACTTGCTATTTTTTCAAACACAAATGTCGAACAATAGCATCTTAAACAGTGGCGGCTCCACATGTAGGGGGCCTCGGGGGCGTGCCTCTATTGAGTGCCTGGCCTCCCAGTGGCCCCCTGTTGGGACCCTATACTTAATATTACATACTTAACAACAAACGGTAGGCCCCATGATTAGAAGTTGCCACCCTAACGACCACCCCCACCAACTTGCCAAATCCTGGAGCCGCCACTGAGCCCAGGGTGCGGTACGTGCCCCCTATTGAGTGCCTGGCCCCCAGTGGCCGCCCTGTTGGAACCCTATACTTAATACTACAAACCTAACAACAAGCGGTATGACCCCTTGATTAGAAGTTGCCACCACAACACCACCCCCACTTGCCAAATCCTGGAGCCTCCACTGATCTGAATTCCATTTTCATTACATACTAATAAAAAGTTCTTAGATCATTGATAAAACATATCCGTAGCTATTCCCCATGGCTCAGCTGATGATTTTTTGGGTCTACCAATGTGGCTGCCGTTTGGGAATTTCCCAAATAGTTGGCTTCAGCCAAATGACGTAATGCCGTCTCCTCTAATAATAACTCCATGATTGGGACTCATTAAATGTCTTTAAATTCGTACAAATGATCGTTAACAAGAAGATTTGAAATGAATTTTGCTCCCTTGCGCTTGGTAAATGGGCGAATTCAGTTGTATTTAGGATGAAAATTCTCTTGCAAATTTTAAAAATGTATTTTAATATAGAATTAAAGCGAAGCTATTGTCAGTACCGTTCAGGGCATTGCGTTTTTTTGATTTTTATGGCGCCATGTTTTTCGCAGGGATTGCATTTATTTAGTGGCGTATCTTTGCACTGCATTAAAGGGGAGAAGTGAATCAGCTGATTATTTAGTGAATTTTATATTTTTTATTTGGCAACGATTATTTTGTTTGTATTTATTATTAGCATGCTGTTTTAATTTCTTCGTTTTAAGTCCCGAATTCTTTCTGTGTGACTCAGGTGCCAATATGTTCAGTCTAGTGACGGCGCTGGTGTCGCCAAACATCATCGAAGCGCTCCGTGGTAAGAAAGAAACTCTTTTGAGTACTCTGACAGAGAATGCAAGCGTCCTGTGCTTCCAGCCAAACGATAGCATTTGCCTGCTGCAAGGAGAATGGGAAAATGTCAAAAAGGCATACGCCATTCTGGAGGAGTTCTACTTCCGCGCTCAGGCAGAGGTCATGGTTCGTGAGATGCTAAAGGGTAACTTACACCAGATGGCGCCATCAGCACACTTTCCAAAGAAGGAGCACGGCATGGATGTTGCAAACTGGTCAAGTTCACTTCTCTCGTCAATTTTGCCACTCGGTGAAAAATCCGGAAACTTACCATCAGTGCAGCTGTCCAAAGGGTTTGCAAGTGATAAAGCACGAATGCGATTCGATTCCAATTTCTCAACGATGCAGGAACACTTGAACTCCCAACCTCCAGGAAGTGTCAAGGACTTTGTCATGAGGGATGAAAGATGTGGGGAAAATACTGATGCGGAACGTGCTGACACTACAACGGTTGGCGATGGTCAGAACAGTAGCCATCACGAAGATCGTGTATTGGAGGACGATGATGACGATGATGATGAAGATCCGCCTGTCCTCTTGAAGGAAGGACCGTGTGGTGCTGATGTTATATCGCTGTCCTCGGAAATGAGTGACGCGAAGGAAATGGATTTTTGTGACGGTTCGCATCTGTTATCCGAAGGCCATTCTTCGGCGTCCGGTTATGAGAGAGTCTTGAAGGGCCTGCTTGGAAATTTGGAAAATGTCGACGAGACTGGAAGCAGAGCCGAAAGAAGACACAAGTTTCAGAATTTCGGAGCGCTGCCGTGCGGAGACGACGTCGAAAGAGAACCTCCAGAACTGACCGAAAGCCATTCCTTAGAGACTTTTGTTAGCGAGCTTGGAAAAAAGGCGGATCAAACTGCCGCAAGAAACGCCATTATGTCAGTGAAGAATTCGGAGCATTCGACGAGCATGTCATCATTGGCAACAATTGGCTCGAGCGCTGCATTCCACGCTCAGCAGTACCTGACGGATCGACTGGCAGCCGGTCGGAAGCTGCCGCAGTTTTCGTCGCTGCTGCTCGGCAGCGCCGCGCTGTCGCAGGGCATTCCGGCGTGGCACCAGTATGCGGGGGATCTGTATGGCCTGCACCTCTCGGCACTCCAGCATTCGATGCACGTGAAGCAGGAACCGGCGCCGTTGATCAGCAGCAGCGATCTGGCGCCGGCGCCGGTCCTCAGCGAGGACGACTTCAAGGGCGGTCTTGGCTACCGCTTCGAGGACGACGCGGCGCTGCAGGAGATGCGCTGCGCCGCTGCGGGAAGACGTACCGCAGCGAGGCGCGGATGAAGGAGCACATCCGCACGCACGACAAGGACTACGTCCCGGTTTTGCACTCGTGTCCAAAGTGCGGCAAGAGCTTTACCTATCGGCACAACATGGTCGTCCACCTGCGCCGGTTTCACTACGGCTGGCAGCCGGCCAAGCGGCACGTCTGTAAGATGTGCGGGATCAGATTTCAGAAGCCGTACCTCCTGCGGCTGCACGAGCACAAGGCACACCTGATGCCGGCCTGAGCTCCGTTCTTCGGTAGACTGTGTACTAGAGTATTATGTTGCGTTGTGGATCGGCGGCAGGCCTGCTCTGTCAGTATAGATATATCTGTTCATCAAACAGTTTTGCCGTTGTTGTTGAAACAGATGTAGTAAGGTAATTTTGCCGTAGATGCTTGTTATTTAATCTGTGTGTGTAGCTGAAATGGCCGCTGAAACGTCTTGAAGTATATTCCTCCCAACTTTACTTATTTTAAACTTTGTTTTCATTACTTGTCAAATGTGTGATCTGCTCCAAAATAGTGGTGTTTAAGTTCCTAAAACCATAATTCAGTTCAATTTGCGGGCGGAAGATGGCAGAGTGGGTTACATGCTGGAGCGGCAGGCTGACGGAGTGGGTTCAAGCCCCGTTTACACCCCTAGTGCCTGCCTCCTAAGCCACTTTAAATCATGCTGTTTTCTTTTAATGAAATGCAAAAGAATGATCGCATAAGAATTTTGGAAGACTGGGTTCATCTTCATCAGTGTAATCACTTAAGTAATAGTTAGTCTTGACTATAAAATATTTTTGTTTAGATTAACATTTACATCGTGTAATAACTATTGACATCTTAACAGGGTTAATGTGTTTGTGATTTACTCAATGTCTGGTGTATTGACGGTAGCGTTGGCCATGTAAATGTAGGAATACTTTAGAAAGGAAATACTGCTCGGTCCCAAAGAGAATTTCTCTCATGTTCTTGTTTTTACTCTTTACCAAGGATTTAGGAAATATAATGAATGGCGGCTCCAGAATTTGGCAAGTGGGGGCTTTTGGGGTGACAACTTCTGAGCATGGGGGCCAAGTACTTTTCATAAATTAGCACATACAGGAAGAATATCTCACCCGATGGCGGGCCACTGGGGCCCGTTTGTGGAGCCGTCTCTGAACATTAGAAATACTGTATTTTTTGTATTTCCTGAAAACTTTTTGATTGAAATACAATTGTCTTGGGTTTTGTTTTTATTTCAGACTGAACATCCAGTTTGTTGATGTTAAGAGATTTGACACATTTTACCTCGTCTCTATTTAAAGATTGGTACTTAAACTGCTCTGTAGAATTTTATTTAAATAAATAGAAGTCAGTATGCAGTATAATGTTGTTCATTTAAATATCTATCAGTTGTTTCTGTTATGAACTATTTTTGACAAATAAGACTTACAGTGATTGTGGCAGGTTTTTATTAGCTAAACATTTAGAACAATTTTTCTTTTCATTTGTCAGCATGTACTTGTGTTCATTGTATTTGGTGAGATTGTTACTTTACATAATTCCACAACTAGCCTAGTTGGTTATTGAATAATAAACCTAATCCAAATGGTTTATAGAAAAACAGAAAATGCAGTGAGTGTGGAACAACCTAACAGAATGGTTCAAGACAGAAGTAGGAACAAGACAGGGATGTATTCTTTCACCAACACTGCTGTTTACATCATAATTCTTGAAGTCATATGCAAAATAGCAACCAAAGACTTAAACATTGGCGTAAAGTGCTATGGAGAAAATATTTCTAATCCAAAGTTTGCAGATGACGTCACCTTGCTTGCAGAATCCAGGAAAGATGTACAAAAACTGACAAAGTCAGTATAATGAGCTAAAGATTCAGCCTTACAATAAATGCAGCAAAGACTAAATAAATAAAACCATGGCGGGCAGGAAAAGAAGACGCTATTAACTGTAGAAAGTACAGAAATTGAACGGGTCAAAAGTTTTACATATCTAGGAGGACAAATAACAGGAGGTGGAAGCGACCAAGAAGGCATCAAACAAAAAAATAGCAAAAGGACTACAAACAATGGGAAGACTGAAGCACATCTGGAACTCCAGAGAAATTAAAATAAACACCAAAATCCAAATCTACAACACCATTGTCATCCCACAAATACTACAGTAGAACCTCGTTATATCGAACTCGCTTATATCGAAATCTGCTTATGTCGAAGTTTGAGCGCTGGTCCCGCCAAAACAGTGTTAATGATAGAGACATCGAATATATCAAACCTCGGATATATCGAAGTATTTATTTATCCCGGTCCATTGAACTTCGATATAACGAGGTTCTACTGTATATGGATCAGAAACCTGGGTCACAAAAAGAGAAGATGAAAAAAGGCCCTACTTGTTGCAGAAATGACCTGCCTAAGAAGAATTATTACAGTCGACAGACTTTAAAAACTTATAAATAAAGATATATGACAGTGGATTGGGCTAAAGAACACCATCGTGGACAAAATCAGAAAAAAGAGGCTACCGTGGTATGGACATGTAAACAGGAAGGAAAACTCAAGACTTCCCAAAAAAGCACTCTACACATACAAGGAAGGTAAAAAAGAGAAAGTGGCAGGCCCAGAAAAAAATGGGTAGACAACATAAAAGAAGATCTGATAGAAAAACAACTGACAATTGCAGAAGGGAGAAAACTAACATCAGACAGAAATGCCTGGAAACAGTGTTTATTCTAGCCACCTTGACATTGGTGGGGGGCGGATTTTGAAATGTTTGGGGGACAAAGTCTGAGTCTCCACACTTTTGGGGAGGAAATTTCCATCCCCCAGCCAAAATATTAAAAATTTGGGGGGGGGATTTTAAAATTTGGGAGGGGGAATTCCCTCCTCCCCAGAGAAGGCCTAGAAATAAACACTGCCTGGAAATGTTTTCTGACTAACTATTGCCACTAATAATAAGTTGGCAGAGAGCAATTTTTGATGATGACATGTTGTTTGTTGTTGATGTAAGGTTACAATCGACATTAGTGAGCGCGCTTGTTTAGTTGTTATTTTACTCAACATTTAGATTTGATTGTATCTCATAGATAGTAGATCTTCTTTTGTCACTCCTAGTCAGCTGATTTTTATATAGTTCTAGCCTTGAAATACCACAAACACATTTCTGACCAACAACTGGCTATATGGATGCCAAGTGCATTGATATGACATGCATTTTGACATAAACTGGGTGTCAAACATGCATTGGCATGAGGCATGTTAATATCCGATAACTTCAAGAAGTTCATTAAGCAAATGTCAACAAGCATTGCACATCGAAGGCAGTAGCAGTAGCAGTAACAGGCAGGTGTAAAATAATTTACAACTGTCTAAATACCTGCATTTATTGCATCATTATTGTGAACGGTGTACCTTTCAAAGCCGTAGCGTGAGTGTTTGGCGCCCGGTGCAAGGTATAAATTTTTCGCCCCAATATAGTTTGAAAACTGAAAAACTGGTGATGACCTTTTTTGCTTTTCCGACTTTCCACCATCTTGAGGAGTAAAAGAGTGAAGTTAGCAGTGATTACCCCTTTTTGATTGTCATACATACATTTAAATTCTTAAATGTAAAACTTCCACCCCGAATAAAATCAAGGTATGGATTCTGGCGCCCCCTCCCAAGACAGCTTGCCCCTCCCCTGCCCCCACCTAATTACGGTTATGGTACCTTTTTTCAAATGGTGTACTTAGCCAAATGTGCCAATACATTTGAAAGTATTTTACATAAATCTTTATGAACTGTGCTTGTTTACTGTGGTACTAAGCAATGAAAATGGCAGACTTTTTACCACAATGGCCCACTGAGTTTTTTATCAATGCTTTGTGTAAGATAGCGCATTGATTATGAAGAATTAACTTGCATGATGAATGAAAGAGTGCCAAACTTTCTGTGACACCAAGAAGAATGGGCATTTAAATGTGTTGTCAGGTTTTCAGTTTTTTTGAGCAACGGATACATCAATGTTGTAGTGTAGAACAGGGGTCGACAACCTACGATGCAATTTTCAGTGGCACGCGAAAAACCAAAAATTTTATTTATGTTCTGTGTTTTAATTAAACAGTTATGTAATTCAAGACCAAATTTCTTTTTATAATATTTGCTGTGCATACGAGTGCTTATAAGCCTTATAAAAGGCTGATAGATTCAGTATAATATTAGGCCTATAGTATATAAAATATGGTAAGAATGATAGGTTGTTGGCATGCTCAACGAATTGGAAATCCAACTTTTTGCCGATCCCCGGTGTAGAATCTAGTTTAGCAGACACTGCAAATTCAACATTTTCACATTCTGCAAAGACTTCTATAATGACTGTTGAGTTTTTAGTATTGAGTAATTGAGTGTTGAGTATTTATGGTCCGTGAATTTGAATTACTGTCTCTCTCTCTCTCTCTCTCTCTCTCTCTCTCTCTCTCTCTCTCTCTCTCTCTCTCTCTCTCTCTCTGTTTTGTGACTAAATGCTACAGGACATCAAAATTTATTAAATTTTATTTTAATTTTCTTTTTAAGGCTGTAATATGGTACTGTGTTGCATATCATCATGTGCTGTTGGTTATTTAAGAAATAGTCTAGTATTTACATTCTGTTTTGAGAAAACTGCATATTTTCAAAATTATCTTGATGTTTTTACATTATGCTTTACAGATTGCAAGAAAGTGCTGTGGGGTATTTTCAAAATTATCTTTGAAGTATTTTTAAAACATTTAAGCATTTTATAAGTAGTATATCAGATGTTACTGTATATTACAAGTTATGAGACTGATAGTGTTGTTTAAATTGCCATATTAGTAAGTAAGTAGACCGTGTAGAGTTAGAATCTGTGGTCAACTGTTGTGCTGAATGGTTTGTGTACGATGTTGTTGTAAATAGATATTCACTACAAAAGTGTATGTTGCTTTGTCATTAAAGTCTCTGTCTGTCTGTCTGTCTCTTGATGGCGTAGCCATGGTTCTTGAATAGGGGAGGGGGTGGGCACGTCAGCATTATCGGGTGCCAAAGTCTCAAACAAACAAAAATGGCCTCGAGGGTGATTTACAGTACATAATTTCGCCTATTGTCTTTGATCACGCTACCTACCGTCCCACAACTTTTTCAGCAGTTTTGCAAAAATCACTAGGACCTGTCCAATCCAGAATAGGGGTCCGGCCCCCCCGTGGCTACTCGTCAACCCCTCTCTCCACGGTAACTTCCTGTAGTTCTGTCTGGAGATACTGACATTTTTTTCTTGAAATGTGTAACAATTGTTGAACATTTGTGGAAGTTTGTAGTCACTAGTCACTGGGATGCATGCCCATAGGGTTTCCAAATACCTTCTATTGTAACTGATTATCCACACAAAGACCTACGTTCTTACCCTATGCCAGTGGCGTCCATACCAATGGACGTAGACTGGCCAATGAGATTTGTGCAGACCTGACAAAGACATTTCATCAACTGGAGAGGGGTGATTTCAAATATGCTGTTATATGGTTTGAAAATAGGTTCCATACTTTAAGATCTGATTCTGATATTACCATAAAAATTTGGGTGGGCAAAGCCCCAGACCTCCCTGGAGAAACTTACGACCATTCCGCAAATCTGTCCTCACAACTTTGATTTTCGTTTAGTGGGGCGGCTGGGTTCTCTTTGGAATGGGGGGGGGCGGGTACAGTAGAGTAGCTGCATTCGACAACATTCCTTTCATCTTCAGGAAAGCTATTTCGGGGTTGTCCATAAATTACGTCATCAATTTTTGACCCCTCCCCTTATCAACAACTGTCAAACTTTCAGCGACTCCCCTATAATTATGTCAACAACTTTTGACCCCCTTAAGATCAGTGACGGGTCCCCCTAAAACGTTCAAAGGTTATTATTTTTGTGAAGTGCTGAGACCTTTACCCCTTTTTGCTTATCAAGTGCCAAAATGTGGTGGTGATGACCTTTTGACCTTTTTTGCTTGTCAGGCTTTATTCCGTTGCAATAAAATTAATAGTACTCTATGAATAATTTTCTTATATTTTGGATTATTTGTAAAAAATGAAATCGTTGACGTCAACTTCTTTTGACCCCTCTTCCCGTCAACAACCGTCAATTTTTCGGACCCTACATCTATTTTGTTGACGTAATTAATGGACGGCCCCTTGTCTTAATCGGTGGCGTCTACTGATTGGACCCTGGACAGGGATATTTTTACACCCTCCAACACCCCCCCCCCCCAATTTGAGGTCAACACCCCTCCCAAATTTGTGAATGTGACAATAGTAAGTATACAAAATGCATATTAATTAGCCCTAGACACCCCCAAATAGAGAAGGACACCCCCCAACTGTTTTGATTAGTGTTTTATCCAATTTTAGTCGATGATAACTTTGTATGGTCGCGGTATCGCAGCATGATAAAAAGCTGCTGAAGTGGTAGCAGTTCCAAAAGGTTTAGGAAACTCTGTCCCACAGCATCTGTAAAAATTAAAATTAATCTTATTTCGCAATAATGCAAGGAAAGCGTATTCCGACCATTTTGCTCTGAAACTCCAACAACAATAGGAAATTGAAAACCCACGGACAACTTAGAGGTCAATCCAATTTGCCATACTCATAGGATTTTTAAGACGCTTAACAAAGGTATAGTTCCTGGCACAATTTGAACAAAGGTAATTTTCAAGAAATTTCAATATCTATTTCATCTCTTACTGTCTTATTTGGAAATATATAAATAATTCTGCCTAAATATTTCATAGTTGCCATATTTTCATTGGAATTGAATCAAAGCTCTTGTTTCGCTGTTTATTCGAAACTCAGAAGATTCGTTTCAAATAAGATTCGCCAGATGGCCAAATGAATTTTTAAACAAAATATTAGGCCTACGTGATATGATTAGGGTCCAGTGGCGGCTCCAGGATTTCGCAAGTGGGGGGGACCGTTGGGGTGGCAACTTATAATCATGGGGGCCAACCATTTGTTGTATAATGTATGGAACATTAAGTATAGGGTCCCAACTGGGGGAGCACTGGGGGCTATTGGGGGCCAGACACTCAATAGGGGGCACGGGTCCCCTGGCCCCCCGGTGAAGCCGCCACTGTTAGGGTCGCAGCACGTTACACAACCGCTGAAGTGGGTCGAGGTTCCAGAATGTTCGGGAAACCCTGGATTAAACGACGGTCGATGGATTAGCGTCTGATCGAAAGGTTTAAACGTCTGACTTCGCGTTTGGTGGTGGTGGTGGGCGGGGGGGGGGTGGCGACGGACGATTAACTTAGAATTGACTGACGTGTTGTTTTCGGTGCATTTCCCAAACAGGTTCTGCGGATAAAAGAGACTGATCGAACGGCGGTGACGAAATCCCTGGAAAAAATAAAAAAATATCATCGTCATCACTGGCACCAGGGTTTAATCTAGGCCGTTTCCGGGGGTGGGAATTCGCCTTTTTCCCCGGAAATTTCAAATTCCCCCCTGAAATGTTGGCATACTACATCAACTAACAGCAGCCCCTAGCTGAATTCCCCCTCACGGCTTTTTTCAGTTTCCCCCAGGCTTTGTCAATTTCCCCCCGCCCCCAGAGTCCAGGAGTCTAGACTAAGCACTGACTGCATGGCGCAGTCGCGATGGGGGAAGGGGGTGGCACGGGAGCCCGGGGGCAAAAACGTTGCGTCTTTTTTGAAGGGTTAGGTAGCATGATCGAAGAGATTGCGTGACTATGCGAAAAACTCCTTGACGACTTTTTCTAGTGGGACTTTCTGACCCAAAAGTGTCGATGTGCCCTTCTCTATTCCGGAACTCAACCTATGCCACCCACGGCAACTGATAATAAAGACAGCAATAGTAGTAGTAGTAGTAGTAGTAGTAGTAGTAGTAGTAGTAGTAGTAGTAGTAGTAGTAGTAGTAGTAGTAGTAGTAGTAGTAGTAGTAGTAGTAGTAGTAGTAGTAGTAGTAGTAGTAGTAGTAGTAGTAGTAGTAGTAGTAGTAGTAGTAGTAGTAGTAGTAGTAGTTGTTGTTCTTGTTCTTGTTCTTGTTCTTGTTGTTGTTGTATTATAAATGCCATATGAAACAAGAGAGGCTGATAGCCTGATACCGCCAGATGGTGATAGTGTTCCTCTGCCCTGAATTCCTCCCCCTGCCGGGTACGTTCTTTCCGGGGAACTTCTCTCTTCTCTTGCCGTCCCCGTCCGTTCTCTGTGTTGATTTTCCAGGTGAACGTGGAAAGCACATCCAACAGCATTATTCAGTCGTTCAGCCTGGAGAAAAGATCATTCAAACGCATAATAATAATAATAATAATAATAATAATAATAATAATAATAATAATAATAATAATAATAATAATAATAATAATAATAATAATAATAACAATAATAATAATAATATCGCGATTTCAAGTGATTTAGGGGGCTTTAGAAATCTCGTTATTATTACTGTATGACTCTATTCTAGATTCACAATTTCTTGGATTTGGTGCGCCATCTGCTGATGCCATGGCATTATGATAGTGGCCCGCCAGTGTTTATTCTAGGCCTTCTCTGGGGGGGGGGGGAGTCCATCCAAGTTTGAATCCTCCCCAATTTTGACATTTTGGCAAGTACTATGACCTTCCCAATGTCTTTAACCCCCACCCCAATTTTAAACTCCCACCCAATGTCTAGGTGGCTAGAATTGCCACTGAGTGGCGCCATAGAAGTGTTTTGATTGACAGATGCAGACGAGAAAATGCAGAAAACTCAATACTACGGCGACTGACTTCACGAACTGACAGACGAGGACTTCCAATCCAAAATGTAAACAGATCTCAACTCACGTGATCATCGATGGTCTCGAACACGTGACAAGACCACTTCCAACCGTCGTTCTGGCGACAGATGAATCCGAAGTACTTCCCGTGATCCACTGGACCACAGAACGAGATCCGGTCAACCGCCGCCTCCATCAGAACGTCCTATTTAGATTCCAGATCATAAAAGCTCTCGGTAGGGTAACTATTATTTTAGGTAGGCCTATAGCCTACAATTTTATCAGGGGCATGCCTGCATTGGCGGCTGTAGGATTTGGCAAGTGGGGGGGGGGGCGTTGGGGTGGCAACTTCTAATCATGGAGGGGCCAACCATTTGTTGTTTAATGTATGTAGCATTAAGTATAGGGTCCCAACTGGGGGCCACAGGGGGGGGCCAGGCTCTCAATAGGGGGAGCACGGGCCCTCTGGCCCCCCGGTGGAGCCGTCACTGCATGCCTGTAGAGTAGGTCGTGTTTGATTCAGACCAGTATAATTTCAACGAGGCTCAAGTTTAGTTTAGTTTAGTTTAGTTTAGTTTATAAGTCAATTTCTATAGCGCTAAAATATGGGGAAAAGGCCAAAGTCAGGAGCGCTTTAGAATTCGTACGAAATCTGATAAAGTCGCCTCATTAGTCCTATTTCGTGTAAATACATTTATTTGAGGAAGCTTTCTTTCTCTAACATGCAGAGGGGCGGCGGTGGGGCGGTGGCCCCGGGCATCTACCAGATGGGATGGGGCATCCAAATTGACTCAGGGACCTTTTTTGCTCGTTGGCACCTAACGAGTGGCGGGGGGGGGGGCGCACCCAAATTAGGTGAGACTGGACGAGATGTCATTTATCGGGACAACACAAATCACATCTAATGATGATATAATCCTAAACTTCTATAGCGCCACATTATAATGCACAGAAGCACCAGCCGATGGCACGACAAATCAAAATCATTCAAGATCCAGGGGTCGAATCCAGGCCCATAGGCCTATACTGTTAAATAGGCCTAAGCAGATTCCAAATGATCTTTAGAGGTAGGCCTAAGGTCACTGAGACGTTCAACCCCCGGGGTTAAACATTTAACGCCATCAGCTGATGCTTCTGTGCAGGGCGCGATTTGTAGGGGGAAGGGGGATCCCCCCACACACTGCCAAACTGCATCCCCCTACTGTTACATCTCCCACCACTACGTCCCTCCACTGCTACACTTCCCCAGCAACTACATCCTCTCCCAAGCTCGACATATTCCTCCCCACTGCTCCAGGTCACAAATCGCACCCTGCTTCTGTGCATCATGAATCGGCGCTATAGAAGTTTAAGATTAGATTAATGCCTCCCAACGTATAGTAACTGACTTCGCTGAGGTTTCTGACGAAGACGATTACGTCCCCGCTGATCTGTAGCGTTCCGTATTTAGGATAGTTCTCGGGAGACTGCAACAACAACAAGCGGATCACCTTAACAATGGCGTATATAGGCCTGCTATTCGACTTAACGATTTTCAATGCAATATAATGCAATACGACGACATCTGTTGTGCAACGTTTGATTGTCAAACTAAAGACATGACAATTGCAGAAAATGGCGACTAACCCCTAGAAAAAGTATCATCTGTCTTCCATCTACAATATCATTACGTGAGCTCAATGTACAACTTGATGGTAAAAGAATCCGACATGAAGCCCAGCCAGTTATCTTGAAAGATTCCATGAGCATCTTAAAAAAACTGCGGCAAAGGTGGGCTCGAGGAACAACATCATTGCAAGACTGGCCGGCTCTACGTGGGGAGCAAGCGCTTTAAGAACATCAGCACTGGCACTAGATTTCTTCAATGGGAAAAAGCCCCATTTGGTCGACTCCAAACTGAATTCCTCCATGAGGACAATCTCTGGAACCATCCATTCTACCCCGGCTCACTGGTTGCGTTCCATCGCCCCGCCATATCGTTCCAAGCTCACTGCCCAGCCCGACCAGATCGAAAAATCACGCGGACATTTTGACCATCCTGAGATTCATCCAATCTGGTTTCAAATCATTCAATCCGTCGTCAAGAAAACCAACCCCTGCGTTCCAATTTATGTCTAATTGGCCACCTATTATCAGAACAGGCCATGGCAGATGCGGTTCCACCGTTGGGGAGATGAGATGACCTGAATTGCCCTTGCGGCATCAGACAGACTTGAACCATATTCAATGAGTGCCACCTCACCAGATTCGAAGGAGGACTTGAGACCCTGCATTTTGAATGGCTGAGTAAAAAGTGTAGAAAAAATTACCGACGATACGAAAACAATAATCGTTTTCGATGAAGTCTTTTTAAAGAGTTATCAAAACTTAACTGATGCAAACGAATCAACTTTTTTTTCATCCCCACCAACTTCCTAGAAATTCATTTCATTCGTTCCCCCCACTTCGACATCGAAAAATCAGCACAGTTCACGAGATTAGCAAGGTTCAAATCGTTCAATCCGTCGTCTAAACCAACTGCGTTCAATTTATGTCTCCTCATCAATTAAAATATTCTGCTAATGACAAAGGCTTGGACAGTGTTTATTCTAGCCACCTTGACACTGGGGGTAGGGGGAATTTGAAATGTTTGGGGACATTCACTGTCTCTCCACGCTTTTTGGAAATTTCCATCCTCCAAGCCAACATATAAAAATTTTTTTTTGGGATTTTAAAAACTTTAGGGGGCAATTCCAGCTCGGTTCTTGCGTTTCTCCACTTCGCCGAATTGTTCATGATGGCCGTGACTTAGACCTGTTCTCTTCCGCCTATATCTTCCATAACCGGAGCTGGAAAAGCGGACAGACTTCTTGGAGCTGTCAGAGGGGGGGTACGATCCTACTTCGGAGTGACCACCAACTTATGCCAAGGGCATTACTAAAATGGCGCTACAAAAGCTCACAGCCAGTTAATAGGCGCTCTCGAGTATGTTGACTTTCAGTTTGTCAAACAGACGCATAAGGAATAATACCGCTGAAATTTAGAATTGAAAGAAAGCTTTTATCTAAGGGGCCGTCCATAAATGACGTAACGCGCCTCTGAGGGGGGTCCGGACATTTGTTACGAAGTGTGACGAGGGGGTTCCGTGAATGTGACAGTGTGACGAGGGGGTTCCGTGAATGTGACGTAACGCAATGTTAAATTTTTAAGACGATGACTTTTTTTGCTTGTCAGGCAATCTGGAGGGGAAATATATAAGGAGGTCAGGTTATTTGGGGACGGAAGGATGACCTTTTTTGCTTGTCCAAGACTTTTCTGGATTCGGGAGACCGAAAGGGGGTGTCGGCCCGTTGTTACGTCATATTTTATGGACTTTTTGTTACGTCGCGTTACGACGGAGGGCAAAAAGGTCCCCAAAAAAATCGCGTTACGTAATTTATGGACGACCCCTAAGGTTAAACCGTCTAGCGATATGCAAATCTTTCATTTATTTAGCGCCTCGATAATAAAAACGAACTGGTCATAACCCAAAATAACTTAAACGGTGAATATTATGTAGAGTCTTGTAGACGCAACACTGCAAATATATGCACGGATTTCGGTGCGCAATCGGCTGACGCCCTGGGCATTATGATAGTGGCGCCATAGAAGTTCTTTGATTGACTGATTGAAGTGTATCGTCTGATTGATTGATTGATTGATTGATTGAAGCGTACGTCTAAATTCATCACGACACATGTTATAAATTAAATGCTTTACATTGTGAACGACGGTAGTACAGAAACTGACCAGGACGTGAACTGAATCTTTTATTACGTGCGCTCCTCTTGTTTCGGTGACTCCAACACTGCCTAAATACTTCAGATACAGCAGAAGACAGCTTAAGTAAGTAAGTAAGATTCGGTTATTGAAGAAGGGTATCAGGTTATTGAAGGGAGGGTTAAATCGGGTCCGTTTTCATAACACATCAGACAGTTTTCAGACTATGCACACTCAGCACAGATACTGTTTATAGAGACTCATTCTCAGTTTTTGTTAAACTCGGTTTCAAAATTCTATTCATAGGGGCTGTCCACATTGTTGACAGGGGAGGGGTCAAGTTCATACTTTCTTTTATAAAAAGCATAACACATTTTGATGACAGAAAATTGTAAATCACCGCAAAAATAATAACCTTGTTATTGGGATCATTTGATCTTGGGGGTGAGTTAAAAGTTTTTGACCTATACATGAAAGTTGACAGTTGCTGACGTAAATTTAAAATCTGTACATTAAATCAGGATGAAATAGAAATATTCTGCTACGTTACATTATGACAAACTCAGCACAGTTTAAATTAAAGAATTTCAAAAAGAATTTGTAGAATCTCGTATAAATTATATAATAACTAATCAATCTTCTATCGTAGCTTATGGTCACTAATTATAATTTGCAACTTCGTGTTCACTGCAATGGGGTAGTCAAGGTCTTGGAACACAGAAGTTCTTTCCCAGTTCCGACTAAGGGGCTATCGGGGGGTGGGGGCATCGTGAGCCTCCATCAAAAGACATGAAAATATTAGGTCAATATTAGATTCTAATTTTGAGATTTGGAGCACATTTTCGGACAGCATGTCGCAGGGTTTAATCTAGGCCGTTAACGAGAGTAATTGCCCTTCCCCGGAAATTTCAAACCCCGGAAATTTTGGCACACTACATCAACTAACAGCAGCCCCTAGCTGACTTTCCCCGGCCTTATCAGTCCCCTCGCCCGGAGTCCAGAGTCTAGATTAAACACTGGCATGTCGGCGATCCCTGACTGATAAAATTAGAATGCTATCTTCGGGTTTGCACGACTCTCGCGACCAGCTTTAAACTGTACATTCATTCGTCCGTCCGTTGGTTCGTTCGTTCTTTCTTTCATTCACAGGAACTGTCGTCTGTCTTGAGTGATTCGTCGTCGTCAGAACCGTCTGCGAATGTCAAAAGCAGTCGATGAATGCTGAGGCAGGGAGGGAGAGAGGTAGGGAGAGAGGTAGGGAGGGTAAGTGAGTGGGGCAGCATTTTTAAAGGCTATTGGGGTTGGGGTAGGTAGGGTGGGATGTTACCCATTGGCTGGGGGCGTTGTCTATCTGTCAAACGACTGAAAAGAAAACAGAAACGAAAATAAAGAAGAAAAACTACTGCGAACTATAAAATACCCTGGCGAGACAGAATCAACAAAGAAACTCAAACGCTGTATGTATGTATGTATGTATGTATGTATGTATGTATGTATGTATGTATATATATATATATATATATATAACGCTGGCGAGGAGGTTTAGTAGACTGAAATGCGTGTACGCTCCCTCCATCGGAGGCGGCTCCACAGGGGAGTCCGGGGGACCCGTGCCCCTATTGAATCTCTCCACCAGTGGCCCCCATACTGTATAGTAAGTGCACCCATTCCAAGCAACTAGACTAATCCAGGTTTCTGAAAAATCAGTTGGCCCCATGCTTAGAGGTTGCCTTCCCCCACTTTCCGAATCCTGGAGCCGCCACTGCCCCTCCCTCGATGACGTCGAAATCTCGTTACCTTGACGACGAAATCACATGATCCAGTCCGTACGTTCTGTTCATCGTCCGTCCAATGATGACGTCGCAGTGACTCGACTCTTTTGAAATGTTCCCTTCTGTGATGCAATCGACCAAAAAAGCGCTCCATAATCGTTCTATTAATAGACTGCAGAAAGAGCAATTCTTATACGAAAAAACGGTCCATTAATTCGGTAATTGCGTTCTATCGCTTGCATTTCTATAGGATCTTAATGAATATTACACATACATCAGGGACGGCTGGACAGGGATTTTCAGTGGCGGTTCCACGTGGGGGATGAGTGGGGATGCATCTCCCATCGGACTTCTGGACTTACTTTTTTGCTTGTGAAACCTATTTT
The DNA here is from genome assembly GCA_018105865.1 of Metaphire vulgaris. NCBI lineage: Eukaryota > Metazoa > Annelida > Clitellata > Crassiclitellata > Megascolecidae > Metaphire > Metaphire vulgaris. Next base: position 2,768,135 of record CM030840.1, read on the forward strand.
TGGGTAAAAACAGTGGCGGCTCTAGGATTTGGCAAGTGGGGGGCCATTGGGGTGGCAACTTCTAATCATGGGGGGGGGAACCAAATGTTGTTTAATGTATGTAGCATTAAGTATAAAGTGACATATTATGGTCTCAACTGGGGGCCACTGGGGGGCCAGGCACTCAATAGGGGCACGGGCCCCCCCTGCCCCCCGGTGGAGCCGCCACTGGGTAAAAGTGTAGTAAAACTACGGGGAAAGACTGTGGATGACCTTTTTGCTTGTCAACCTATTTTTTCGCGGTAAAAACGTAGTAAAATTAGGGACACAATTCCCTTTTGTCATCATTTTCTGCAAAGTTTATTGATTTTGTCCCTTCTATATTCATCCCCCACCAACTTCCTATGAATTCATTTCATCCCCCCCCCCCACTCACCAAGAAATCCTGGAACCGCCACTGGGGATTTTGAAACCGAAGCCTTAGCGACTGGTTCGCTGCATGGCCTTTCGTAAAACCATAATATTATGGCTGATACCAGTGGCGGCTCCACCGGGGAGCAGGGGGGCCCATGCCCCCTATTGAGTGCCTGGCCCGCCCAGTGGCCCCCCAGTTGGGACCCTATACTTAATGATACATACATTAAACAACAAATGGTTGCCCCCCCCCCCCATGATTAGAAGTTGCCACCCCAACGGCCCCCCACTTGCCAAATCCTAGAGCCGCCACTGGCTGACACAAATCAAGTTGTGCCTGGGGCAGATAATACGACGGTAAAATGTGGATAAATAATTTGATAATCAAGTAATTTCCGGAGCTGTTTCAAACGCTTACAACTTTATTTAGCGCGACAATAAATTTACCAACCTCACACAACGAAAACAATAATTATAATGATGATCGTTGATCAACGTTAGACGAAAATAGTCGCAGAAGAACAGCAATGTTTTTCACTGTTATAAGTGTTCTCGTATTTGCAGTAAGCCTAAGCTTCTATTACCCACTTCTGTGTTAAATGTGTTTCGCTTACAATAGGTAGGACACGTGATCTCTTTTCAGGCTTCGCGTTTCAACAATGTAGAAAGTTTTTTCATTGGACTGTGACCGATGTTTTTGTTGTCTTGAACTGCGCTAGAAGCGTAAGTTGTCCAACAGGGGCGTAGCGACGGGGAAGGAGGGTATATCCAGTGGCGTAGCCAGGATTTCCGGAAGGGGGGTTTGGTTTATGGTCTTGACCGTGACCAACTTTGGAAAAATCTTGACAAGCAAAAAAACGTTATTACCTCTAGTTTTTTTAGCTGACAAGCAAAAAAGGTCCTCGCCTCGTACTGTCATTGATGCGCTTTTCTTGCCATTTACTGATGCGAACTGTTTTTACGATGTGCTCAAAGTCAGTTTTTTTTCAATTTCTTCTCTGTCTACGCTGAGTTGAAAGCAAGATCACAGAGTTTTTTGACGTTCGCTTCAAAAGTGGTGTCCAGTGCCTCCCTCCCATCTGCCACACCCCTAGGTACGCCACTGTGACTGTGCTACTTTTCGCCTAATTCTTATCAAACATTTTCCAAAACTCTGTCATACAGGGGCGTATCCAGGAATTTGAGTTGGGGGTATAAATATTGGGGAGGGGGTATAAATCTTCACTATAAACCACATAAACCATATAGGCCTAAACCACACATATCCACATATAAACCACTTTTAAAAACTTTAAGGTAGGCTGATTTTTTTGGGTGGGTATTTATACCGATATACCCTTGTCGCTAGGTACGCCTCTGGTGCCTATAATTATGAACTCGTAGTACAGTAACAGCAGCAATTAAATTCATCGCAGGTCAGTTGAAGGTCAAAACAAACAGCCTTAAATATGATCGCGTGGTCTCACTAAGACAAAGCTTCATCTGTAGCTCTTAGGGGCCGTCCATAAATGACGTCACACGATTTTGGCGGTTTTTTACCCCTCCACCTCGTCACAAGTCGTCATAAAAAGTCGTCAGAAAATGACGTCACAACGCGTTGACCCCCATCTTTTACATGTAAAAATCAATGTTTCAATTGACTTATTTCTTGAATGAAGCGGGTGTTGCAATGAATTCTTTTGAAAATACTCATTATAATTATTATGGTTGAAGCGAAATTCAGAAATTTCTTCGAATTCTTTTTTAAAATGAATCATAGAGCCCTAAGCGTAAAATACGTTCAACTTTGCGGCAACATAGCATTGCGGCAATAATAAAAATAGTTATCATTATGTGACGTCACATTTCTGGAAACACCCTCCGGCCCCCGTCGTCACCAGGCCCGTCTTTACGCGTTAAAAATCGGGCACAGTGCCCGGGGCTCCGCGCATCTTAGAGGCCCCGCGCAAAAACGCGATGACCTTTTTTGTTTTTTTGCTTGTCAACATCGAAAAACGTTTGGAAAGGATCTTTTTTGGCTAGTCAACATCTGCTCTTCGCAGGGTCCCCGCAGGCCGCCAGGTGCCCATGGGCCTCACACAGACATGAGACGGGCCTGGTCGTCACGCATCGTCACAATCCTCTTGAACCCCCTTCCCCGCTAAGTGCGTGGCGTCATTTATGGACAGTCCCTTAATTAACAAATAAATAGCGTCTAATATTGTTCGTTTCTTGTCTGCGCGGGTGTTAAATCTGCGGCGGAGGAGGAGGAGGGAAATCCATGAATCCGTTGCCATTGGTGACGTACGCAGGAGGCGCCACCGGATCGCCGTACATCCGGCGGAAGTCGTTGTCGGCGTTGCCTTGGAAACGGACGGTGCGCCGTTCTAGCGTTCCGGAACCTCCCCCGCCGCCGCCTCCTCCCCCACCTCCTCCTCCTCCTCCTGCTCCCCTATTCGTCGGGTGTCTGATCTGGTACATGCTGGCCATGTGCATAGGGCTGCTGTTGGTGCTGTACTGTTGTCTCCGGTATTCGCTAGGTGGCGTCGACATCACGTACTTTTCGCGCCAATGACCGTTGGTGACGTCACCGATCGGTCTAAATCCACAATTTCCTGAAAGAGAGCAAGCGAAAAAGTAGGCAAGTAAGTAAAATCTCGCGAATTTCTAAGGCGTTTCAATTAAATTACCTGATATGAAACCGTGCATTCAGCTGGTGCAGAAGGTCAACCCGAAATATAGGCCTACATGTAGTGTGTTCATTTCTTCCAATAGACAATTGGGTGGCCGGACAATTGGAGAAAATTTGCCGCTACGAAATTTCAGGGGCATAAAAATTGAAAATCTTCGAAGATGAGAGCCCTAAATGTCGGTACCCCCCCCCCTCTGCCCACACGGTCTGGCCTGAGGCAAACAACCCTGGGCCATTGCACCGGACGTACCAAGCGCCTAGAAGTAAGTAAGCAGTACTGAGGTACTACTACCGAAAGCGCTATATAAATGCACTAGATTCTACTTACTTTTAACTAGGTAGTCCGTAAGACGCCCTGCCTTTTACTTACTTATTTAGCAAGGTTGTCAAATTTCAATGTGAAATATTGGTATTTGCATTTTCCAGGAAGGGGGAGCAAGTGCCCCCTCTTGCCCTAAAGTGCGTGCGGGCGCCCATGCGCCTAGCCTTTTACTTACCCAGATTCTGTGGGTGGATGATGTCCCCCGGAACAGCCATCTGGGGGTCGTAGACGACGATGGGGCTTGGAGGCCCCGGCATGTCCAAGTCCGTCGAACTGCACCAACGACACTGCAGGGAAATGGAGAACAAAGGACAGAATCTAAGTCTTGCTAATGCTGTTTAATTAAAGGTGTGTATCGTATAAACCGCTTTAAAATTTCGTATTCAATGTCATCTTTAGAAATTATATTTACTAGCATATAATAATTATGCACTTCTGTAGCGCCGTTTCTAATACCCGAGGGTATCAATCGATGGTACTTCAAATCCATCCGCAAAAGACCAGGTCATTCCGGAGATCAGTCAGAGGAAAACAGCAAGACAGAGCCATGGAGGAAATGCTAATATTGGAAGAGACGTGTTTTAAGCCTAGATCTGAAAATATTCAGTTTATTGGAAGATCTGACAACCAGAGGGAGAGCGTGCAAAATTTCTGACCCAGAAATAGACTAGAGTAGACAAAGTCCTCTGACCAATTTCAGTATTGGTTCTAGAAATATTTAACAGTGACTCAGCAAACCTTGTTGCATGACGTTGTTTTTTTAACCTGTAAATCTGGATTTCCGTTCGGCGGAATCATGTCGTCATCGCTGACGTCATCGGTGCTCGACGACGGCGGTCGACGTCTGTTGACGTACACGTCATCCCTCATCTTCTCTTCCCCTTTTCTCCTCCTCCTCCTCCTCCCCCGGGAGGCGGGGGAGTCAGTGCGTCCGGGTTCGACCAGAACGAGGCGCTGCGAATCGCCTCCTTCGACGACGACGACCCCCTCTCCTCTCCCTCCTTCTTCCTCCGTCGTCGTCTGCGCGCCGTTGCTATGACGACGCAGACGAGAGCGCAGACGACCACCGACCCCGTGATCGACCCGACGATCACCGGCAGCCCGAGGCCCTTCAGGACGTTCTTCCACCACCAGGCGCCGCCGCCGGCGCCGGCCAGCGAAGCCCCTCCACCTCGGTGGTCGCCCCCGGGGAACGACGACGGCTCGGTGACGTTGACGACGACCACGGCCCGGTCCGTCCGCGGATCGCCGGCGACCGGGTCTCTCTCGACGACGACGACCGTGAAACTGTAGGCCGCCCGCCGGCCCCTGACCTTCCCGCAGGTGTACACGACCCCCGAGGTGACGTTCACCCCGAAGAGCATCTCCGGCTGGTCTAGCTCCTCGGGGGTGGCGTTGGCGCCGCCGCTGCACCGGAGCGACGGCGGCAACGGAGACGGAAGGGAGATGGCGGCGGAGGGGGCGGAGGGCGGGCGAGTGCTCTCCACGTGGAAGGTGAAGTGGTTCCTTAACGGCGGCTGGTCGCGGTCGCAGGCGGTCACCTGGCCGACAACGGTCAGTTCCGGAACGTTGTCGGTCACTTGGAACTCGTACCTGCGTCATCGCAACAGCAGCAGCAGCAGTCATTTCCCGTAACGCATGAATCAGTGTTTATTCTAGGCCTTCTCTGGTGGGGAATCCCCTCAAGTTTTAAAATCCCCCCCCAATTTTTTCTATGTTGGCTGGATGGATGGAAATTTCCCCCAAAAGTGTGGAGACTCAGACCTTGTCCCCCCAAACATTTCAAAAATCCCCAATGTCAAGGTGGCTAGAATAAACACTGCGCATGAATGATTTTTTCAATCTTATTATGGTATAACTAGATAACTTACTTATATTATATTTTAATATTTTTATTTTTATTTATCATTCTATGTTTTCATAATAATAATAATAATAATAATAATAATAATAATAATAATAATAATAATAATAGTTTTCTTTTTGTCTTATTATCCTTATTGTGTATACAGTCTACTGTACACCATGGTCAAATAACAAATTCTGAGCCACAATATCTTTCTATTCTTGCAACTTCTCAAATTTTTTCTTTCTAAACTCAAATAATTTCTCTCCAAAATATCATTCCCTCCATAGCTGTAACGTCTCATCCACTGGCCCTTTGGATTAAAAGCATGAGGAGCCCACCTTTGGCTATTGCTACTTCGTACTAAGATTAGGCGCCTATAGGAATAAGGGGCTACTTCAGTACTGCTTCTGAAAGCGCCATACAAATTCACGAGATGTTACACTTGCCTACCTGCTTACCTACCTACTTATCTACCCACTTACTTAATGACTCACTTACTTACCTATTTACTTACTTACTTACTTACTTATTTATTTATTACTTACCTACTTAATTACTTACCTACTTATTTACTTATTGTATGTGTGTGTGCGTGTGTGTGTGCGTACGTCTTCTGAGTGAACCGGGGTCCTTCGTCGTCCTGGTCGAGTACGCTGACGATGACGACGGCGGTCGAGTGGAGCCTCGTCCCGGGCGCTGCTCGGTCGGTGGCGCTGACGTTGAACCGGAAGTAGTCCCTCGCCTCCCGGGAGGGTTGCCGGATTCCAGGATTCAAAATACAGGACACCGGTGTAAGTGCCAGAAAAAAGAAGCAAACGTAACACGATGGAGCATGGACAAATAGCATATAATTTATTGTAAATAGAACAATACAAGTGCTGTGTTGTTCAAAATCTTGCTTTAGAACTCGTGTGGTATTTAGTCCATGCATTTCAATTTGGAACTAGAGTTTCATTGTTACAATGGCATTATAAAATTGTCACCGTCTCTTTGGATATAAGGTAAACTCTATCGTGGACAACAAAGAAATGAAAAAAAAACTGGTACAACTTGACTTTGTATCTATTACTGGACAAGGCAGTTTTAAATTTACGTTTTAAGATACCACTTGCCACACACCGGGGCGTCATATGGGGGGTCAGGGAGGCTGTGGCCCCCAAGGAAATAAAAATTATAATGTATAATGTATTAAACAAATAAATAAATATGAAATGTGCAAAAAATCGCAAAAATTGTCAAAAATTGCCAAAAATATAAAAAATTGCAAATTTGCCAAAAATCTGCCAAAAATTTGCCTAAATTTGCCAAAAATTTGCCAAAAAATTATCTCGCCCTCAAGAAAAGTGTGAAATGACACTACTGGTCCCACACGGCCATATTCACACTGAAAGACAAGTCGTCATAGACATTTGGACACATTTAAGACACAGAAGAAATTCAGGGAGTAACAAAATGAGACAGTTGCCTGCATTGAAAGAAAATAGGCCTATATCTCAACTGGACAGTTTACTGAATAAATGTTACAACTCTGAAATCTGACATCAGGCAACCCTACATCTCGGTCAAAGGGCGTTTTCGCCCTGATCACTCCGGTCGACTCGTGGATAGAGAACCAGTTCCTCGCGTCCCCCTGCACGATGCGATACTCCACCTCTCCGTTCCTCTCCTGACAGAAAATTACGGTGTAAGAAGATACAGTAACTAGTTAGTGCATCTTACAAAACGAAATCAAATACAATAACAACAGCTACTACTACTACTACTACTACTACTACTACTACTACTACTACTACTACTACTACTACTACTACTACTGCTACTGCTACTGCTACTACTGCTACTGCTACTGCTGCTGCTGCACTACTGCTGCTGCTGCTGCCACCACCACTGCACCACTACTGCACTGCTGCTGCTGCTGCTGCTGCACTGCTGCTGCTGCTGCTGCTACTGCACCACCACTGCACCACCACCACCACCACTGCTGCACTGCACTGCTGCCACCACCACTGCACCTGCCACTGCACTGCACTGCACCACTGCTGCCACCACCACTGCACCACCACTGCTGCCACCACCTGCTGCTGCTGCACCACTGCCACCACTGCTGCACCACCACCACCACCACCACCACCACCACCACCACCACCACCACACACCACACCACCACCACCACCACCACCACCACCACCACCACCACCACCACCACCACCACCACCACCACCACCACCACCACCACCACCACCACCACCACCACCACCACCACCACCACCACCACCACCACCACCACCACCACCACCACCACCACCACCACCACCACCACCACCACCACCACCACCACCACCACCACCACCACCACCACCACCACCACCACCACCACCACCACCACCACCACCACCACCACCACCACCACCACCACCACCACCACCACCACCACCACCACCACCACCACCACCACCACCACCACCACCACCACCACCACCACCACCACCACCACCACCACCACTGCCACCACTGCCACCACCACCACCACCACCACCACCACCACTGCCACCACCACCACCACCACCACTGCTGCTGCCACCACCACCACTGCACCACTGCCACTGCTGCTGCTGCTGCTGCTGCTGCTGCTGCTGCTGCCACTGCTGCTGCCACTGCTGCTGCTGCTGCTGCTGCTGCTGCTGCTGCTGCTGCTGCACTGCTGCCACTGCTGCTGCTACTACTACTACTACTACTACTTACTGTTGTTTTCCTTGTCTAACGGGTAGGAAAAGAGCAAAGCCTTCCCGTCTGACAGGCAAAGAGCTAGTGCATAACAACAATGCAAACTTAGCGATACGCAACTAACAAGTTACCGATATTTAAAGGATTTATTTAAATTAAGCGCAAATAATTAATTGGTACGTTTGCATTCGTCCTTCGAATCTTGCTCTTTCCCTCTGACTGATCTCTGGAATGACCTGGTCTTTTGCGGATGGATTTGAAGAACCATCGACTGGTACAATTGGGTATTTCAACTGGTGCTATAGAAGTGCAAAATTATTATTATTACTTATTATTATTATTATTATTATTATTATTATTATTCCGAATGCCGTTTTTCCATCCTGTCTTTCCTTCCGAAGTCTCCTACCTTGTCTGCGTCCGTTGCGTTCACCTGACCCACGTAGGCTCCCTCTCGGTTGTTCTCTTCGATCGAAAAGTTGTAGAACTCTCGCGTGAACATCGGTCTGTTGTCGTTGACGTCATCGACGACGACGACGACGGACACGACTGCGTAGCGTCGCGGACTGCCTCTGTCCGAGCACGTGACGTTCAGCTGGTGACGCTCTACGACTTCGCGGTCTATGATGGCCCCGCGCGTGACGACGGTGAAGTCCTTGTCGTTGATCTGATTCAACCGGAACTGCTGACTGGACAGCGAGCACTCCACCCGCCCGTTCTCGCCGCTGTCCGCATCGGTCACGACCAGGACGGCGACGTACCGGCCTTCGCCGCTGTTCTCCTCCACGTGCACGACCGACTGCGGACCGCCCGGCTGCTGCTGCCCGCCGCCGCCGCCGGCGGCGGCGTTCTCCAGCCGGATCTCCGGGGCGTTGTCGTTCGCGTCCTTGACGACGACCGTCACCCTGGCGGTCGTCGGAAGCGGCAGCTCGCCGCCGTCGACGGCGACCACCTCCAGCACGACCTGCTTCGTCCGCTCGTAGTCGATCGGCGCCAGCAGCGAGACGATCCCCGACCCGTGACCGACGCTGAAGTTCGATCCGTACTGGGCGGCCGTGTTCGGCGAGAAGGCGTACGTCACCCGGGCGTTCGCGTCGGCGTCGGCATCGGTGGCGCTGACCGTCGTCAGCTGGTGCTGCGGCGGGGTGTTCTCCCAGATCTCCACCCGGTAGGAGGCGTTCGTGAAGATCGGCGCGTTGTCGTTCACGTCGCCGACGGAGATCTGGACGTTGATGGACCCCGACCGGGGCGCGCTGCCCCCGTCGACGGCGTAGATCCGGAAACTGTAGTGCGGTTCCTTCTCTCGGTCCAGCGGCTGCCGGAGCGCCAGTCGGATGTCGCGGAACTCCTCCTCGATTTCCACCTGGAGTTCGAACGTCCGGCTGACCGGTTCCAGACGGTACCGGACGATTCCGTTCGCCGGACTGTCGAGGTCGTCGGCGGGCGTGACGAGCAGCAGGGACCCGACGGGCATCGCCTCGGAGACGGTCTCGTCGATGAGCGACTTCGGGAAGATCGGGGAGTTGTCGTTCAGGTCGATCAGGACGAACCGGACCTTGACGAGGTTGGGCGACGCGCCTCGTTTCAGGTAGACGGCGACGTCGATCTCGAGGCCGCAGTCTCGTTTCCGCGGACAGATGACGTCACGATCCAAGATGGCGGCCGTCGTGACGACGCCCGAAAGCGGATCGATGGCGAAGTGCGTCTGGTTCTGGAGGATCTGGAAGCTGGGCAGCGCATGCGAGGGGGGCCGGCGGGCGTGGCGCGACTGGTGGTGGTGGGGGGCGCTGATGTGGGCGTCCTCCATGATGTTGGCCACCACTTTTCCCGGAGCCTGTTCCTCCAGGATCCGGTATTCGAGCGGTTGGACGAGCTCGCCGCAGGACGTTGCAACGATCAAACAAAGGCAGGCGATCACGTGACGACGCGCCGTCGCTGCCATCTTGATTTTGCAGTTAAGACACTTAGCTTTGATTTCTATGACATATTAAAGGTATAGCAGGTAACAGGTAAAGTAAAGGTAAATGTGCAGGTAAAGTAAAGGTAAAGTCAGTCTCGTACTTAGCGATCGTTGGGTCCGGCGCTGATCTCCGGTTTCCGATGTAAGCAGAGCTACTCATGTGGCTTACGTCATTAATCTAGAGTAGTTTGCCACTGCTTTCTCTAGACCTGCGTTTTACATTCGCAGCTGAATGGTGTTACAGATTTTTCGACGCCTAAGCGATGCATCGCTTCGTTTGCCGCCGGCACCACGCACGAGTCGACCCCGGGATGGTCATCCATCCAAGTACTAGCCGCGATCGACGCTGCTTAACTTCGTTTGAGAGAAAGAGCGAGAGAGAGAGAGAGAGAGAGAGAGAGAGAGAGAGAGAGAGAGAGAGAGAGAGAGAAGAGAAAGAAAGAAAGAAAGAAAGAAAGAAAGAAAGAAAGAAAGAAAGAAAGAAAGAAAGAAAGAAAGAAGAAAGAGAGAGAGAGAGAGAGAGAGAGAGAGAGAGAGAGAGAGAGAGAGAGAAAGAGACAGAGAGAAAGAGAAAGAGATAGAGAGAGAGAATTGGTCAGTCAGTCTTGAAAATGTCGTTTAGATCTGGTCTAACGAAAGTAAAATAATTAAATCAATTCGTTATCTTGTTATCTATCTATTTATTTATTAGTTCGTCTATTCGCTTCATTCGTTTTATTTACGATCTCTGTTTTGAAATTTAAAATATTTTTTCGAAACAGCTTTAATCTTAGCTATTGCCAGGCTCTGTCCAATCGATATGCTCTCAGTTTGGAAGTTTCAAAAACGCAGTTTAACCTATACAATATACATGTTGAGCTTACTTAAGAGCTCTTCATATGCGTTTCACTATAATACAGTATAGAACAGGGGTGTCAAACATACGGTCCGCGGGTCGAATACGGCCCTCGAAAGCTTTTCATCCGGTCCGCGTGTATGTAGCTGAGTATACAAGAAAATAGTTCTATGTTTAAACAAATTAAATTGCTTTATTTAAGGCGTGTACAAAAAGTACATATAGGAAAATTAGAAATTAAATTTTTGAAACTCATTTTTTACATGCGATAGAAGTGAAATAAATTTTTTGAAACAACTTTTAAATATAAGGGGGCATAATGGGGGCATAATAGGCCTATACTGTTTTTTGCAATAGGCTTACCGTAGTTCGTGTTAATGTTATGCACAAATCCGACCCGCGACAACCACAAAACAAAGACTTTTATGTAGCGCTTTATGTAGCGCACGAAATGAAATGAATTTGACACCTCTGCAGTAGAACTTCGTTATAACGTACTTAGCAGGTCAGGTCAATACCATTCAATACGGAAGCGCCTCACACCAGTGGCGTAGCGAGGCAAAGTGCCGCCCGGGGCGAGAAAAAAGTGCCGCTTCCGAAATTTTCCTGACAAGCAAAAAAACGTTATCAACTTCCCCAAATTTCCTGACAAGCAAGAAGAAAAAAACACAAAAACAAACGTTATCAACTTCCCGAAATTTCCTGACAAGCAAAAAACGTTATCAAAAGCAAAAAGCCTGATCAAAATTCAAAAATTCGAAAATCTCGAAAATGCCGCCCCAAGGGCAAGTGCCGCTCGGGGCGGTTCGCCCCCACTGTCCCTCCCCCTCGCTACGCCACTGCGTCACACGTACCCTACACTGCGGTACGTTACTACCGAGTGCACGTTATAGACCCGAGTCCATTATAACGAAGTTCTTCCGTAATAATTAATTGAGGTTCTGTCACTCACCGGTGCGTGCCGTCACCCGCCCGCCAGGTGTCGACGGCAAAACGATGCTATTAAAAGAACCTCGCGAACCGGAAGTCGAAGTCGAAGAAGCTAGCGCCTTCCAATAGTCAAGCCGCGTCTCTGCAGCGACGAACGAACGAACGAACGAACGAAGCATCAAACGTTTTACTTACTTACCGAACGTCCTCTAAATTACCACTCATCTCGCTCGGCAGCAGCAGCAGCAGCAGCAGCAGACGACATCACCTCATCCTCCTCCTCCTCCTCCGCCGCCGCCGCCGCCGCCGCCGTTTTGCTCGGTCTCGGACTACCCGCCGGTGACATTACGGGGCATCAGTCATGTCAAGCGTTATTAAACGCCCGATCAACAGCAGCCACTGTCCTACGGACCGACTATGATGATGACGACGACGACGACTACAACGACGATGATGATGATGGTGGTGGTGACGGGCCACTGAAAATATGCATGTCATCACGCTTGACTATGCATCCCCGCGGTGACTGGCAGCTTAGGGAGTTACAGGATTGACTGAGTGACTGACTGACTGACTGAAAACGCATGCTAAAGTCGCTGGCCTGTGTTGCTCGGCACTGAAGCCAACCAATGAGTAGCAGGCCTACATATTTATACGAATCTCCATCGTCTGTATGCATGTGTGCAGTGGCGGATTTACCACAGCAAAATAACAATTCAGGGCCCCGCCTTTTCTATTAATAATATTTTAAAAACGATTTTTATTATTTATTTGTTTAAACAATCTCTTGGGAAAGTTTCCAGAGAAAAGCTTTAAAAAAGGTCATCTTACCACTTTTCAAAAGAAAGTGTACCGGGACCTAAAAATGTAATCCGCCACTGTATGCATGTATGTATGTATGTATGTATGTATGTATGTATGTGTTGTGTATGTATGTACATTGTACAATATGCTCGTTGGAATGGCGTTGGTTGGTCGCCGCCACATTGCAATAAGTTTGATGGTCGTCGTCGTCGATGACTCATCGTTCGGCGGTCCCAAAGTACAACGGTTATCTGTTGTGGCAAAATAATATGAAACGGCTCTACAGCATATATATATATATATATATATATATATATATATATATATATATATAATATATATCGCATGATGTTCTGAGAGAGAGAGAGAGAGAGAGATTGTTGAGAGAGAGAGAGAGAGAGAGAGACAGACAGACAGACAGGCAGATATATGTATAGACAGGCAGATATATGTATATATATATATATATATATATATATATACAGAGACAGTCAGATATAAAATACACACATATATACACAGACAGACAGACAGACAGAGACAGAGAGACAGAGAGAGGTAGAGCAATAATGAGAACCGAAGACAATAAACGCTTCTGCCTTTCTCTCTCTCTCTCTCTCTCTCTCTCTCTCTCTCTCTCTCTCTCTCTCTCTCTCCTCTGCAGTCGGTAAAATCTTAACGACGCAGAGTACATGATATTTCTACAACAATAAGCGACGATGATGATGATGACGACGACGGATAACGATGATGATGATGACGAAAATGACGACGATAGTCGATAACGATGATGACGAAGACGACGGTGATGACGACGACGATAACGACGACATTCGCAGACCATAGTAAAATTTTAACCCGTTGCAACTGGAATAATCTGGAATGATCTACTGACATCTAATATTGTTCGCGATTATTGGATTTATTGATTTATCGAACTCGCGCTGACGTCATCAAATCGCCGCGAGTGAGAATACGATCACTGTTCGCAGGACAGGGTGGGGTAGAAATGTGTGGGAGGGGGGGCGAGGGGTAGAAATTGGGTGTTTTGGGTGAGGATGTTTCTTATGAATCCAGCTTCGCTGATTCCTATAGTTTTCACAACTCTTGCATTTCACCAATCTATTTATGCAGTTCTGCATCTGGTACTTACTACTTAGTACTGATTTGATACTAAGTATCCAGGCTACAATGCAGTAGCGCTATAACAATGAACAGCGGGACCGATGACTCAGTCTTAACCTCGGGTAGTGGCGGAGCCAGGATCTTCCGAAGGGGAGGTTACGACCAGCCATTCCCGACTTCGAAAATCCTGACAAGCAGAAAAAGGTCGTAACCTATTATTTTGCTTGGTTTAGTTAGTTGTTAGTTATCTAATCTAATCTAATCTAAAACTTCTATAGCGCCACTTCATAATGCAAGGGAGCATCAACCGCTGGCACACCAAATCCAAATAATTAAAGATCCAGGTCAAATCCAGGGTATCCGGCCAGGCAAACGGGTGACGGTCTATGGTGGATAAGCTCGGTCAAAAAGATAGGTTTTTAATCTTTTTCTAAAAACCTGTAATGAATTTGCAATACGCACATTTTGAGGCAATGAGTTCCAAAGTTTGGGGGCGGCCACTGAAAAGGTACGAGAACCAAGAACTGTCCGAGTATGGGAGGGAAAGAACTATTGCAGATGAGGATCTGGTCGACTATTTGCTTGCTTGCACACAGTGTTTATTCTAGCCACCTTGACATTGGGGTTGAAATGTTTGGGGGACAAGATTTGTCTCTCCACGCTTGGGGGGATTTCCATCCCCTAAGCCAACATATACAAATGTGGGGGGGATTTTAAAACTTGGGGGGGAATCCCCCTCCCAAAACAGGCCTAGAATAAACACTGTTTGCACAGAAAGTTTAGAAAGAAGGTAACTAGGTTCCTTGTAATAAAGTGTTTTGTATACCTGAAGACAGATTTAAAAGTCTATCCTTTCTTTAATTGGAAGCCAATGAAGACCCTTACGAACTGGGGTTATATGCTCACGTTTTGGGGTTTTTGAAACCACCCGAGCCAGTGAATTTTGAACCCGTTGGAGTTTAGTCAGGTCGGATTTTGAGATGCCAAAGAGAAGGGAGTTGCTGTA